>JANVCQ010000232.1:54189506-54209356 GCA_025531925.1 Erythroxylum plowmanianum | reverse complement strand
TGTTTTCCATAAATGCATCCTTCACATAAATCAATGGAGCTAATTTTTGGTAGTCCAAGAACCATACCTTTATCACATAGCAGTTTCAGGCCTTTGACGTTGAGATGCCCAAAACTTAAATGCCACAATTTTGAGTCATCTTTTCCACCAGTAGCAAGAACGAAACTTCCCATATTTGAAACCTCTAGTGGGAACATTCTGTTTTGTGTCATCTTGATAATTACCATCACACGACCTGATCGCTTTTCTTTGATAACACAAGCATCATCATCAAATAATACGGAGTAACCACCAGCTAATAGTTGTCCAACACTCAATAAATTATATTCAAGATCAGGTACAAATTGAACATTGTGCAGACACTTTATTTTACCATTGCTAGTCTCGATTTTGACCGTACCTTTCCCTTCTACTTGCATTTCCTTTTTGTTTCCAAGTTGCACTTTCATCTTCTGTGTTTCGTCCAGCTCCTCAAAGATGCTTTTGATTCCCGTCATATGATTCGAACAACCACTATCCACAAACCACACATTGCTAGATATATGGTTAGTACTATAATAAGCCATAAAAAGCTTACTTTCTTTACTTTCCTTTTCATTTTCTGCTGCATAATTGGCTTTTTGGTCTTTGTACCAACAATCGGCTTGTACATGACCATATCCCTTGCAATTATAGCATTGAATATTCTGCTTGTAGTTTCTTTGCTCGTTGGACTGCTTATTCCTATCATATCTACCTCTGCCTCTTCCGCGGCCACGACCACGACCTCGAAATCCACCTCGTCCACGACTTCTTCCTGCGAAACTTTCACCTTCTCCAACTCTGGCGGTTGACCCATTCACTTGAAATGCCTTTTCGTCATTCTTTTCAAGTGATCTGTTAATTCTCTCCTCATGGGCTTGCAGAAACCCCATTAATTCATCAAAAGAAAAAACTGACAAATCCTTAGATTCTTCTATAGCAGCAACTACATGATCAAATTTTGGAGTCAAGCTTCTCAATACCTTTTCAACAATGGTCTGATCGGTAATCTGCTCTCCGTAAGACCTCATTTGGCTGACTATCGTTGTTGCCCGTGACAAGAAATCAGCAATTGATTCTCCACTTTTCATCGTCAAAGTTTCAAAGTCACGTCGAAGTGATTGCAATCTCACCACCATGACTTTCGATTCACCTTCAAATTCCTTCTTTAAAATTAACCATGCTTGTCTTGAGGTGGTTGCGGCAGCAATACGTGAGAAGACGCTATCATGGACAGCTTGCTGGATAATCACTAATGCCTTGGAATCTCTCTTCTTGTTCTCACGCAATTTTGTTTCTTCATCCGGATCTGTAAACCCATACTCTATAAATTCCCATAAATCTTGAGACTTGAGTAGAGTTTTCACACGGATGCTCCAGAACTCATAACCCTCTCCTTTGAAGATGGGAATCAGTGGTTGTACAGTACCCATTGCGTTGCCGTTATTAACCATCTAGAGTTTACTCAACTCACTTTGGAACCTGTGACTCAACTCACTTTGGAACCTGTGCTTTGATACCAAGTTTGTTGAAGAAAGAGAGATAAAAAACTATCCACCAAAGTAAGATAATTATTATGACTTGAAAGTGGGATGTTTTTTGATATATTAAAAACAGAACAGTCTTGCCTTATATAGGCTTACAATCAAACGATGAGTTAGAAATTTACGGACTTACTACTCTAATAACGTAAACAACACAACTGGACTCTCTAACTAATCAAATCACAAAATAACCGGTCACTATCTTAACTTAATAACAAACTACAGACCAAGTCAAACATATAAGACTTTGAATCATGCTTCAACAATAAGGCACCAAGATTGTCACACCAGAGTATAGGTTTTAGGTGAGACAACCCCAGTTCACCAAGGACAACAGTAATTCAACACAATTATGCAGAAGTGTGTCAGAGCAATGCTTCTATATTCAGCTTCAATGCTAGAGCGAGCAACAGTGTGTTATTTCTTAGAACTCCAAGAGATGGGATTATAACTAAGAAAAGTCAAATAACTAGATAAAGAGCAACGACCATTTAGACAACTAGCCCAGTCAACATGCAAGTTTTTGTAATGTGAATTCCATTAGAAGTTGTGGAGTAAAGATATTATAGAATCCATTTCAGTGCATGTTAGTGTGACATTAAAAGAATTGAGAGACGTTATTGATGACGAATTGGATGTTAGGACGGGTAAAGCAAAGATATCGGAGAGCACCAATACTATTTCGATATTCAGTTGGGTTAGAGAGTGGAATGTCATGATATTTAGAGAGAGAAAGGGTAGGAGTGATGGGTATAAAATTGAGTTTGGATTTTCCAAAGGTAGTGTAAAGAAGAAAGTTTTTAGTGTATTGTGTTTAAGTGAGAAGAAGTCTACGAGGAGTTATATAGGCTTCAATGTCAAGGAAGTGATGAATTGGGCCTAGGTCTTTTTTTGGAAAAGGTAGAGTTAAGGTTATGGATAAGTGTGGTAATAAAGAAGGGTGAGGAACTTGTGACCAAGATATCATCCACATAAACTAAAGGGAAGATTGTATGAGATGACGTTTTATAAATAAAGAGAGAAGTGTTAGATTTGGAGGGGGCAAACAGAAGATAAAAAAGCTTTTGATTTAGGCAATGAAACTAGGCTCTAGGAAGTTGTTTGAGACCATATAATGCTTTATGAAGTCTATAAACATAATATGGGCAGTGAGGATCACTAAAGTCAAGAGGTTGTGACATATAAACTGGTTCTTATAAATTACGATGTAGAAAGGGATTGTTAACATCAAGTTGACGAATAGGCTAGTTTTGAGAAAGAGATAAGGTGAGAATGATGCATATTGCGATGGATTTGAAAACAAGGTTGAAGGTAGCAGTATAATCCACTATTGAAATTTGATGATAGCCTCTAGCAACAAGGTGAACTTTATAATGCTCAAAAGAATCATCACTGTTTTGTTTTGTGTGAAAGACCCATTTACTTCCAATAATATTTATGTTTGATAAAGGAGGAATAAGAGTCCAAGTGTTGTTGCGATGAAAAGTACAGATCTTATTAGGCATGGCTTAGTACCAATGAGGAAATTTATTAGCCTAAGTGAAGGAGGTAAGGTCTGAATAAGCAATGTATGTGGTGAAAAAGTAGGTGACATAATCAAAAAAGGTACAAGGAGGACTAGTATGATCACGTTTTCATGTAATCATAAGGTAAGTGGATGAATGTGATGAGGTGGTAGCAGGGATGGAGGAAGGGGGTGAGGGTAAGGGAGGAAGAGGTAAGGGTAAGGAAATATAAGAAAATGAAGGTGGAGAAGAAGGGACAAGGAGAGTGGCATAGGGAAAGATATGATCAAGAAAGTAGACACGGCGAGATGTATAAAGTTTAAAAGTGTTGGGATCAAAATATCAATAAACTTTATATTGTGCGGCATAACCAAGGAAAATATATTTGGTAGATTTGGATGTAAGTTTATTGGTATGATTATAGCCTAGGTAGATAAAACAAGCACAGCCAAAAACTCAAAGATGGGTAAGATCAAGTATGGTGTGGAACAAAAGTTCATATAGAGATTTATGTTGAAGAACAAGATTTGGTAACAAATTAAAAAGAAAGACTGCAGTGAAAACTTAGTGAGAGAAGCGTAAAGGAGAAGCATGAGGCCTGTTTTACAAATATGACAAATTTTGCATTCAACGAGACTGTTTTGTTAGGGTATATGAGGATAAGAGATATAAAAGATGATGATATAAATAGTCGGGTAGCCAGTAAAGACGCCTTTGATAAGTTCAGCAGCGTCATTACATTAAATTTTGTTTATTGCAGTAAATAAAGTTTTTATAAACAGTTTTAAAAGTTTGAAATAGATAAATGATATGAGATTTTTTGGGTCAAAGGAAAGAAAAAAGTGGTTATTGAGTTCACAGAAGATAAACTTCCATATGAAATGACTAAAATCATCTACAAATATAATTAAGTAGCAAGAACTACAAAGAGATGGAAACTTGTAAGGTCCCTAAATATCAAAATGAAAAAGTTGTAAAGGCATGGTAGAATAAGATAATACAACGGAAAATAAAGACATACATTTTTGCTTTGAAGATAGGAAGTACAAGAATTTAGAACAATGAAATTAATAAGTACATTTCCTAAGCTAGATAGTGTAGACCAACAAGTTGACCAAGTTATTGATGCTCTAAACTTATTGAAGTAGGAGCATTGTAAAAGCAACATGAATGGTGCGGTGTAAAGGGATTTTCATTAGATAGAGATTATTATGGATAGATTCCAAGGAGTGATAGTTTAGATTTCAGGTCCTTAACAACACAGTACATACTAAATTCAATGAGACATGAGTAATGAATAACAAATTTTACTACAACAAAAGATTAGTTGACCTAAGAATCTTTTAATCATTTTTATAAATTAAAACATTTTTATATATTTTTGATTAACCTCCAAAATAATAAAACAAATCACTAATCATTAATTGGAATGATCAAAAGAGTCTTTAAAGGCCAAATAAGTAATTATTAGTAAATTAATTTAAAAGATATCAATTCAAATTTTTTAGTATTTTTAAACAATTATTCCTTAAACCCAAACACAAGAAAATATCCAAATTAATTTGATGGTCATATTTAAATTTTTAATAATTTAATATTTGAAAATTCCAAAATTATATTCATGAAAAATTTGAATTGATGTTTTACTAAATTGAACGTTGAAAAAAAAAAGCAAAACCGTTATATCGCGGATTATGGGCTCATAATAGAGCCATGTCTTTTAAGTATGGGCCTGTAAATGGATTCTGGCAAGTGCAATACAAAGCCTCCCCAGTCCCTGAAAATCGTAGCGTCCCACCCGAACAAGCTGTAGTGGGACTAGTGAAGTGATGCAGAAGCGGGATCTCAACAAGTCCGGTGGCTTATCCGCCGGAGCCACCGCTCCATCTGCTAAGCGAGGCCGTCCCTTCGGCAGCACTGCGGGGAACGCAGCGGCAGCTGCATCTTCCGCCGACTCTGCGGCTCCTTCAAATCTCCTCGGCCCATCTCTCCAAGTTCACACCTCCTTTGCCGGTGAAACCAAACCCTAATCCCCGTTTTTCATGTTTTTAAATTTCTGTAAATTTGAAATTTATTTAAACTTGCAAAGTCTTTTGCAGACCAGAACAATAAGAGGATAGTTTTGGCTCTTCAAAGCGGGCTCAAGAGCGAGCTTACATGGGCACTCAATACTCTCACGATGCTCTCTTTCAAAGAGAAAGAGGATTTGCGTAAAGACTCTCTTGCTAAAATCCCTGGCTTGCTCGATGCTCTTCTCCAAGTTGTATGTTCGTTGCTTGCACTTATTCATTTCATGAAACACTGTGGATGGCCATGACTTTATTTCCCTTTTCAGTATGTTATATGTGTATATGTCGGTTGGATTGATGCATTTGAATTGATCAAGCTATTGTATTGTTTGGTGAACAAACAGATTGATGACTGGAGGGATATTGCTCTGCCTAAAGAACTCAGCAAGAAGCCTAGAGTTAGAACATTAGGTACAAATTCACTGGTAACAGGATTTGGTAATGAGTACGAGGTTTTAGGATCAAGTGATAATCTCAAAATTTCTGGGTAAGTGGAATAGTTGCCTTGCTTCTAAAGTGAGAAAAAAGTTTGGTTGGGTTTTTGAATGAAGGGTCTGTTAATGTTAGATAATTTCCAGGTTGGGATCAGCTTCCTCTGCAAATGAGGCATGGGGACAAAGGAATGGAACCAAAGCTCATCCTACAGAGTGGTGGTTTGATGAAGATGGTTTATTTAATTTGGATGAGGAAGGGCGGGCAGAGAAGCAGCTATGTGCTGTGGCTGCTTCTAATATCATTCGCAACTTTTCTTTCATGCCAGAGAATGAAGTAATTATGGCCCAACATCGTCACTGCTTGGAGACAGTCTTCCAATGTATTGAAGATCACATCACAGGTTAGCACAATTTCTAGGAGAAACTTATTAGTTTAGTTATTTCGTGCTATAATCTTTAATATGCTATTTATTTAGGGTTAGTTACTGACTAAGTGATAAATTCAGTAGTCCTTCATTTAAGAGTTTAGCTTGCCATCCAAATAGCATCAATATAATAATTTGGATGGTTCATGCGACTAGAGATTGCTCTATGTAATGATGCGTGCATGTTTGTCCTTGTTACCATAATTGTCTTAAAGCTAGAGATAAAACTTCATTTATTTTGGTCATGTCCATAGCTTTTCCTAGGAAGGATCAGTTTTATTCGTACCTTTCTACCTTTCCATGCCCACGTGCCATTTTTATAATGCTTAGGTACCATGTCAAAATAGCAGATGTTGAGGCAGATGTGGGGTTTTCATTTTTTTTAATGGATTGGTGTTCAATGTTGCTAAAAGTAATTTATTTTGGCAGAGGATGAAGAGCTTGTTACAAATGCTCTTGAAACAATTGTAAATTTGGCTCCATTGCTTGAACTTCGAACTTTCAGCTCATCAAAGCTATCATACATTAAAATGACGTGAGAATCCTCTTTCTGATGTACTATTCCTATTCAAACTGTCTTTGTTATTTACCTAGCATTTCTGTTGTACAGAGAGAAACGTGCAGTCCAAGCTATCATGGGAATGCTGGAATCTACGATTAAGGCCTGGCATTGTGCTGCTGCTGAATTACTGGGTCGCTTGATAATAAATCAGGATAATGAACCATTTCTTCTTCCCTTTTTCCCACAGGTTGCTGTTGTTTGGCTGTAGTTAATATGGTTTTTGCCTTATATATGTACCTTAGACGTGCACTAAATCTACTGAAGGCTTGGTGAATACTGCAGATTCGCAAGCGGTTGGTAGATCTTATAAGCTTTCCTGCAATTGATGCCCAAGCAGCTGCTGTTGGTGCTCTATACAACCTTGCAGAAGTTAACATGGACTGCAGATTGAAGCTTGCCAATGAGAGATGGTAATTGGTCTAGACTTGGTAGTAAACTATGCATATTTTCTGATAGAATTTAAAGATTAAAGTTCTTGTTGGGAATTGTTTCTTACTAGGATAACACTGAATTTTTCTTTGCACAACTTTCCAAAATTCAGGGCAGTTGATCGTCTGCTGAAAGTGATTAAGATGCCACATCCGGTACCGGAAGTGTGCCGGAAAGCAGCAATGATATTAGAGAGTTTGGTATCTGAACCACAGAGCAGAACCGCACTTTTAATGTACGAGAATGCATTTGCGGAACTCCTGTTCTCAGAGAGTAGATACGCTGATACTTTTGCCAGGATCCTGTATGAGTTAACATCTAGACCAAGCAACAAATTCACAGTAGCCCGTGGTGTCTGGGGCATGTAATTGAAGACATTAACCATTAGGATGATCAGGTACTGAATTGAACCAATGCTTTAAACGGCGTAATTCAATGTTATGTAAATGTATTGCAAGAATATATTAGAAGCAGAAGTGTTTTAGATCTATTAATCTTGTTTCACCTTCATGCTTCTCTGTCATTCGAATTTATATTGTTAAGCATGCTTTTCAGCGAGCATATATTCCGTTTTGTTGCCTATTTTAAGGATAGGATTTAATTATCTTGTTGTTATTTATTTTGCTGTTCGATATCATTATTATTATAAAAATTATTTTATTAAAATAATATTGGCTAGTATTTTAGTTGCAAATAGGCGTTGTGTTTAAAGATATGATTTATTTTAGACTTTAGTTGCAAATAATATCTTACCCGTAATTTTGCTGAAACGCAGGGTCTAGGAAAGCCCACTAGTCCGCATCCTTACGCTTATTTAGTAGAGAGACTTCTTTTGATATACTCACATGCAATGCAACTTATTTATAATATCAAGTATCAAAATCAACACTTCATATATACTTCCCAACATTTATCAAATTAAGGAAATAAAAATACCAGTGTAGGTGCAGTGTCAATCTTACATATCCCAGCAATTGTTGATATTAATCAAGGCCCCATATGCGCCTTATAAATTGACTCGGTGCCTTAAAATTGACATGTTATTTAAGTAACTATTCCCTCTTATTCAAAATAATAGTCGTTTCAGAGAGATACACACTTATTAAGAAAGCTAGTGAAATATTTGATATACTCTTATTAATTGCATGTTGAATTGTCTTGAAAATGGAATCTGTATAGTTAGGATGTGAGAGAAATTAAAGGGTAATTTTGAAAATAAAATTATAAATATGCATGAAAAATCATGAACGATACTTATTTTGAATAATTAAAATTCTTCTAAAACGACTTTTATTTTAGATAGGAAGGAGTATGAATTATAGCGGAAATCAATTAATATCATGAAATTCAGAATAAAACAAGACTTTTGTTTGTTTATCAAGTATTAAATGCGAGTGCTTCCCAACCAACCAACGACCTAACCATCGAACACCGGTTTTGTTTTGTTACTTTGATTGATATTTTTCCCACAACGTCTTCAATGAAACATTTGGTCAGCTAAACAACTGTCACCAGATAATACCATGCAGGTGTTCAATTTTTGACTACATCCAACTCCTTGCATTGCGTTGCTTGCGTTGGCTTCTTATACATGAATTCTCATCCCTTGGACGTAAACTGAGAATAATTATATAGATCTGAATGGACTCGACCCTGATTTGGGTTATGAGCATGAGTTTTCCCAAGCATTCCTTATATTAAAAGTTGAATTAAACCATGGACTGGTACAATCAATAAGCAAAAGATGAGGTTTTCACGAGGAAATGGAAGCAATTTTAGGAACATGGACAGGGAATTCATGAATTTCGTCCATCCAAGGGTTCTTCTCCTTCGCTGGATTAATTGTTCTCAATGCACGCCACACAGCACTGTTACATTTGAATCCTGATCCGAATGCGATTTGCCATGTTCTATCACCTCTCCTGATCCTCCCTTTGGACTCAGTGTAAGCCAATTCGTACCACAACGAACTGCTAGATGTGTTGCCGAACCTGTAAAGAGTCATTCTTGAAGGCTCCATGTGCCAATCGCTGAGCTCAAGGTTCTTCTCTAGTTCATCTAACACAGCTCTGCCTCCTGCGTGAATGCAGAAGTGCTCAAAAGCCAACTTGAAATCTGGAATGTATGGTTTTATCTTCATCTTCAGGACTTTTCTTGCGACTAGAGTTGCGAAGAACAGGAGTTGTTCTGACATGGGTAGGACTAGTGGACCTAGTGTGGTGATATTGGTTTTAAGGGCCTCTCCTGCTACCGCCATAAGGTCCTTGGACAGTGAGACACCGATTTTCTTGTTGTTATCCTCCTTTTGGAACACACAGTTGTAACATTTATCATCAGCACCTTTGTGGGTACGAACAGTGTGGATTAGTTGATACTTTGATCGCCGGCGATCAGAAGATCTGTTGGAGAGGAGGATTGCGGCGCCGCCCATTCGGAACAGGCAATTCGAGACGAGCATTGATCGGTCATTGCCAAAGTACCAATTGAGAGTAATGTTTTCCATACTAACCACCAAGGCGTAGGAGTTAGGGTGCACCTGATCGCAAAGATAGAAAATGGAATTCGAAATCATAAATCTTTCACCATTTTTAACGCCAAAATTAACAACAACCAACTACTTCCATTACATCGGACACTAACGTCGTCATTTACACAAGCCATTATGAGATATGTTTAATACACAGAACCGAATGTAAGTTCCACCGTGTGGATATAAACCACTAAAGGTGGTTGAGTGTGTGAAACTGAAACTAACATTTATAGTTCACCAACATCTTCACTTTCCGAGTTGAGTACACCTATTTATTATCTTTACGGTAGAATTATTGAAGCATCATAAATGAACGACAGCTGGGCACATGAAGCCATGTGGGTGGCTGACGGTTGCCACTGAAACGTTCAATGTCACCCCAGCAAAGTTTGACATTCTTAGATTCATTTTCAGTTGTATCAGATAACTCCAAACCGCGTTTTAATGAGGTCTCTTTATTATGATCATTTATGAGCAAAAAAAGTAAAAATTTGTATTCACATACCTGTAAGAGCTGCTTAGCAAGATCTATTGAGATAAGGCCTGCACTGCAACCCATGCCACCGAGATTATAGCTCAAGATGTTGCCTCTGAGGTTATAGTGATTCACAACCATTGCAGAGAGTGAAGGTGTAGGATTAAACAAACTGCAATTGACTATAAGAATGCCTATATCTTTAGCTTTCACGCCAGTTTTGGCCAAGAGCTCATCAATGGCGCTGAACATCACTGTCTCAGCCTCCTTCCTTGCCTCTGCCATACATGGGTTGGGTGGCACTCTCATAACAGCTTCCGGCAAGTAGGTCTTTTGCCCTAACCCTGACCTTTCAACAATCTTCTTTTGGAATGCCAAGTTCTCGTCATTGAAGCACCCAGCCAAGGTAGACCTTTCCATGAAAATTTCTCTGGTACATATACGAGCCGGCTCTGGCTTGTAACATGCAAAGTCCACCAAGAACACTTTCCTTGGACGGCTCGTGAAGTAAAGAGTGCCCAGGAAAACAATAAGACCCGAGCAAAACATAACAGTAACGAAATTAAACTTGAGTTGGTTCCATAGCTGGACAATATCATCGACTTTGAGCGTTGAAAGATGAGCAGAGGCAATAACTAGAAGTGGAACGAGCAAGAGATACATAGCGTTAGAGATCAAGTAGTGGTAGCCTAGTTTCACATACTTCAATCTAACTGATAAGAGAAAGTTTGGGAGAGTATTTCTCCTTGTCTCTGATTGCTCTTCCACGTTAACTGAGTCCAGCTTCGGACTTTGCTTATTTTCCTCAGCCATTAATGATCAAAACCAAGTTTAGAACAAAGAATAAAGGAAACCCAGATCAAATCAAGGTGAAAGAACAGAACTCAGAAAGAAAAGCTAAACCTTTATGAGACAGAACTCAAGAACAGGAAAAGAAAAGGGCGCTTGGTGCTTAGGAGGGAGAGGCTGGAGTTGGAATTTAAAAAGGAGCGGATATAGAGAGAGAAACAGTGAGAGAGGAAGGGAGATGAGGGGACGATGCAACTACCCCAACGAACTTTTAATTGTTAACCCGCCATAGCATTGAATTCGCCAACCAAGAAATTAGAGGGAGGGATTACGTGAATATGCTAATGGACCCAAACACTTGGAGTTTTGTAATTATAACTTTGTCAATCCACTTGTCAACTGTTGAACGATTGTCTATTTCAAAGAAAGACGCCAATTTTGTTCACTACTGTCCCATGTTGGTGAACTGTACGGTTCCTCTTGCTCAAGACTTATTGGTCAATATTTTACCTTCCTAACTCGATTGTTAAAGTTTTTACTTGGGATGTGATCATACCATCATAACTTTGAAGTTAAATGAAAGTTAAATGTGTTTAGACGGAAATATTATTAAGATGGGTAACTTTTTGAAAATTCCTTGTATTGCACCTCTTACCTGCATCCTTATTTTTCAAAAAAAGTTTTTACTTAGAAAAATTTTTATTTATATTTTGTTATGACTTTGTGATGTGTCTACAAATTTACGATATGTAAGATAATGCGACGAGCCTGTCTGATTCGATCCAAATAATATGCAATTCGAGTCTAATTTAATGCTCGGGAGGATTTGTATAGCCCGAGTTCAAGTTTGAATATGAGCTGATCAATTAAAATAACACTATTTTAAGTAGACAGTTTGATTATCTAAACCTTTATGATTAAATTGAATCTAATTATTTAATTTAAAAATGCTTATATATGATTGTTATAAAATGAAAATTTAATTTTGATTGAGTTTGGTTCGATCTAAATTAAGTAAAAGCTAAAATTAAAATAACTTTGAGTTGAAAATGGTAATATAATGAGTCAATTTTAAATTATATACGATTCAAGTCTAACTTATTTTTTTTAACCCAAACCCTATTTAAATCATAGGTGTTAATATGATTTTTTTTAATATTTTGGTTAAATTAGTTTTTGTCCACCTAAAATTTATCAACTCAATCTTATTTATTAACTTAGTCATTTTATCATTATTAATTCGAGCTCAAATATTCATATTCAATTAAGTTGGCTCGAATTTGAGTTAAAGTTTAAAAAATTAGGTTTAAATTAAATTAAATTTGATTTCATCTATTGTTTAATAGTATAAATTTTGTGTAATTTATATTAACTTAAATAAATTATTTGTATTCTGAAAGTTAAGCAGTTAATTCCAAAAAAAGAAAAAAAAAATTCTTTCTAGAATTCTCAAATTTTCTATTTTTCTTTTCCTATTTTTATTTTATCTTATTAAATCTCATCTATTTATTTTATTTATTTTATGTGATAAAGGAAGGCAAGGTATCCCGACGGGTTGTAAGACTCGAAAGCAACTAAGATCTTCTATAGCTTGGACTTTGTCCAGCTTGCCTGTCGGGGAAAAAAGCTGTTGCCTACTAAACCTGACCTCGTCCTTTGCATTGCCACTTGCGAGGCCAGTTATGACAGCTCGGTGGCTTGACGGCTTCACCGCCCTGTACAGGTTTAGTGTCCCCTTCATTGAAAGCCGTTCATGGTCTGGTTATCGGTTGAACTGGTCTATTGAGTGTCAGTCTTCTGCCCAGACAAAGTCATATTATATTTAGATTTTAATGTCGTTTTGGCCAAATAGCATTCATGTCACTCTCACTTTAGGATAATTCCTTCCTTTTAGAGAGATTTGAATGTACATAGCATGCTTCCATTACCATAATTCGTTCCTTTAACTCTCAATGTGTTGTCCATTACCATTTTATTTAATTCGAATTCAAATTGTAACTCCAACTCCACCTATATATTCAAATAATTTAAATTTTGATCAAATTTATTTTTGGAGGGTGAATAAATACTTTTTCCTACCGCAAAAACTTTTTTAAGATAAATGACTATTTGATTATAAAATAGAAAAGTATTTTTTTAGTAGATATAACTTTTTTAGCAGTCAAAATATAACTTTTTAAGAAGTTCAAGTTTGGAGTTTTAAAAAAAAACACCTTTTCAAGTAGATTTTTTAAATCAATTAATGAGCCTATTTTTTAGCTCCTTTTGCCCTTATGTTTTACACGTAATTTTCACAATACCCACAAACTCATCTTCATGTTTATTTTGAGATTTATATAATATTATTTGACTTTTTAAATATATTTTAATATTTATTTTTATATTAATTTTACTTATATTATAATCCATATAAAAGATTTGGTTAGATATATTTTCATCTATGTTTCATATGGTATAAAATTATATAATAATTAATATATTGTGCTTTGCATATTATTTAATATACTTTAAATAATATTTATATGAATAAATAACTTTTATTACAAAATAAAATATAGTTAAAATTAATAAAATTGCTTTTTATTTTAATATTGCCAAATAGTTTACTGTATGGAACTTTTTCAAAAAATATATTTTTTTAATTGACAGTCAAATAGTCAATTGGCTTCTTCGAAAAGTTTTTTTTTTTAAAATTCTACTGACAAAAACCTTACTGATATAAGTTCATTCAAACAAATACTTATTTTATATTTCAAAATTTTATTAAGTTAGTTTTGAGTTAATTTAAATTATTTGTATGAAGTCAATCTTTTCGAATTTGAATTTAATTAAAACTCCAATCAACACTAAATTGAGGCTGTAAAAAAAATTAAATTTCAAAATAACGCATTCTTGTAAACAGTGTGGGAATCTCGCCTAAAATTCTCTTGCTATCTGTGCCTTCTCTGCTTTTCTTCTCTACTTTTCCTTTAATTTCTCATCAAATATAATATTAATAAAAAGAGCAAAAAGAATAAGAAATGGAATATATAGTAGAAAAAGAGATGGCAATAAGTTGCTATTGATCGAATCAAAGAACAGAAATTTGACAAATGAAAGGGGAGGGAAGTAGTGCGGATAAGCCTTGAGTTTGTTATACATTAATATTTTTATTAATTTTAAATATTATAAATTATAGTAAATTAATTAAATTAAAATCTATATATTTATTTTATAAAATACTGATCTGAAAATTAAAATTCACATGTCATTTGCAAGCCACATTAGTGATATTAGCGGAAAGACGAATTATTTTTGTAAAAAACTAAAAGTAAACATTTTGTTAATACTTTTGAAAGTTTCGTCTAAAATTATTAAATTTAATGAAGTTTGAGTCTTTTTAATAAATCATAAATATTATAGTAAAATCAATATAAATCTGATTTAATTCAATTGATGAAACTTAACAATGTGAGAACTTTTCATATTTTTGGTAGTCATAAATGGTTCAACATTATGTACCTAATACGTATGAATATCCTGTTTTTATGGTAACTAAAAAATGCGATTGATAGAAGCACATTGTTATAAGGTTTTTCATTAAAATTTTTGGAGTTCTTAAGCCTCTTCTCTCTTCTAAAATATACTATCAAATTGGGAATTGAGTGCTTAGTAGAATTCTAAAAACTCAGACTCTTCAAGCAATAACATCGATGTCTGGAGGTATTTCATTTTCTTCCGCATTTAGTTTATATGTTATTCTAATGTATATTACTATTGAATATATATGTTAGAATTGGCTTACATGAGTATAATTTGACAGTTTTATCATAAAGTTTAGCATAAATCTGTTTAAATTAAAATTTTAGCACATAAGCAGTTTTTATGCCATTTGATTTATGTTTTTTAAGATATGTTTTACATTGGTAACACATATTTATAGTTTGTTTGTCATGCTTAAATTATGTAGCTATTTAAATTGTAAGTTTCTCTAATATAAGTTATAAAATTCCCGAATTGAGGGGTGAAAACTATAAGATTTGGAATAAGAGATCTTCTTTCTCTGAGGTGGATGGAATTGATTATGCTATCCAGAAGGACGAACCACCTAAGGGTAACGGAGGCCAACAATACAGCTAAAAATGCTCTTTATGAGCCTTGTGAGCAATCTAAATCACCTAAGTATGATGTTCATTAAAACCAAAATTTTTGTTGGCATTTATGGTTTCGTAAAACAATATGACAATGTCCACGCTCCACTGAAGGCTATTGATGAGTAATTAAAAGCTTCAGACAAAGCACTTACAAGGACTTGATTGTGAATTTTTTATCTATAAGGTTCACTGGTGTCCGAGGTTTGCATATGCACATCGTGAAGATAAGTGACATTGTGGCTTAGTTAAAGAAACTTGAGGATGAGATGTTTGATTCTTTCCTGGCGTATTATATTTTGAACATTCTTCCATCATCATACGGACCCTTTAAAATCTCTTATCATATACATAAAGATAAGTAATCAATAAATGAATTAATGACCATATGCGTTCAAGAGGAAGGGAAATTGTCGATGGAACAGGGAGAGAGTTCGTTTAATGCACATCTAGTTGTTCAAGGAAAGAAGACAAATCAAGCCAACTCAAGGGGAAGAAAAGGTCAAATACCAACCCAAGTTGACATTAAGAAGGAATCCAAGTGCTTCTTTGCAAAGGACATATGAAGAAGGATTGTGTCAAACATAAGGAATGGCTTGAAAAGAAAACTAATTTAATCTCACTAGTTTGTTTTGAATATAATTTGATTTAAGTTTATCATGAAACATGGTGGATTGATTCTAGTTGTATAATCTATATTGCAAATGAGTTGAATGATTTGCAAAACTCAAGGAAGCTAGTGGGAAGTGAGAAGTATATCTTATACGGAAAAAAGATACATTCGCACGTCGAGGCTGTTGGAGATTGCAATTTAATTTTATATACTGGTTTTATTTTAAAATTAGAAAAAAGACATTTTATATTCCCAATTTCTATAAGAAATTGATTTCAGATTCAAGACTTGTACCATTTGAATATTCCTTTCATTTTCAGATGAATCTTTTGCGTTGAATTATAAATTTGAATTTATCAAAAATGATACATTATTTAATGGTCTTTTCTGTTTTAATTTACAAGATAATACCTGTTATAATGCAACATATGTTCATGCTGGAACAAAACATTATAACATGAATGAAAATTCCTCTATGGTGTGACATTGGAGATTAGCACATATCTACATAAAGAGGATTAAAAGATTGGTGAATGACAGAGTACTTAATACTTTGAATTTTACTAATTTGGAAACTTATATGGACTACTTAAAAAGAAAGCAGACCAACAAATCAAAGCAAGGTGCTGAGAGAAGTTCAGACATATTAGAGATCATAAGTGCAGATATTTGTAGTTTAGATATGGACTCGTAGGATAAAAAATACTTCATATTATTTATAGATGATTAATCACGATATATGTATCTCTATTTACTTTATAACAAGAATGAAGCACTATATGCTTTCAAAATATTCAAATCTGAAGTAGAGAAACAATGCAGCAAGTAAATTAAGATCGTGAGATCTGATAGAAGTGGAGAACATTATGGTAAATATATTGAACGTGGACAAGAAACTGGTCTATTTGTGAGATGTCTTCAAGAAAACGGGATAGTGGCCCAATACACTATGCTTGGACCTTCGGACCAAAATGGTTTGGTAGAAAGAAAAAATAAAAAATTATTGGACATGGTACGAAGCATGTTGAGTAGCTCTAAACTTTTTAAGTCCTTATGGACTAAAGCTCATAAGACGATTGTACAACTAACTATTGAAATTCAACAACCTACAGTCAACATAAATGATAATCAAGAAATTTCATAATTTGTTGATAATTCAGTAGATACAGTTATTTAGAAATTACCTGAAAGCATTCAACAATCAATTGAACAACAAACTTTACAGGAGGATGTTGGTGCAATATTAAGGAGATTTACTAGGACAAGGAAATTAGTTATTACTAGTGAATATGCCGTATATCCATAAGAATCTGACTACAATATAAGAGATAAGAATGATCTTAAAACCTTTTTATAAGCTATGAGTTGCGAAGAATCAAATTTATAGTACAATGCCATGAAGGAAGAAATGAATTCCATGAAGAATAATGATGTTTGTGATCATGTTGAGTTGTCTAACGGAGCAAAACCCATAGGTTGCAAGTGGGTATTTAAGACAAAGAATGACTCACTAGGTAATATTGAGAGATTCAAGGCAAGACTGCTAAAGGATTTACTCAAAAAGAAGGAATTGATTCCACATATACATTTTCTCTTGGGTCTAAAAAAGATTCACTTCGTATAATTTTGACGTTAATTAGACACTTTGACATGGAATTGCATCAAATAGATGTGAAAAACAACTTTCTTAAATAGTTACCTATAAGAAGAGGTTTACATGAAACAATCAGAAGGATTCTTCTTTGGTAATGGTAAGTATTTGGTTTGCAAGCTTAAAAGATTTATATATGGATTAAAACAAGCATACCACTAGTGATGAAATTTCATGATATTATCTCATTATTTATTTTGAAGAAAATATCATGAATCAATGTATGTACTAAAAGGTTAGTGGGAGTAAATTTTATTTTCTTGTATTAAATGTGAATGACATATTATTTGCAACCAATAATAAGGTTTGTTATATGACGTGAAACAATTTCTCTGTAAGAATTTTGAAAAGAAAGATATAGGCGATGCATCTTATGTCATTGGCATTAAGATCCATCGAGACATATTTTGTGGCATTTTGGATTTGTCTCAAAAAACCTATGTTAATAAAGTTTTAGAGAGATTTTAGATAAAAGATTATTCACCAAGTGTAGCTCCCATTGTGAAAGGGAATATGTTCAATTTGGACCAATGCTCAAAAAATGATTTTGAAAGGGAACAAATGAAAAATGTTCCATATGCTTTTGCAGTCGAAAGCCTGATATATGCTCAACTTTGTACAAGAGCTGTCATTGCATTTGTTGTTAAAATGTTAAGCAGATATCAGAGTGACCCATGATTAGATCACTAAAGACCTACAAAGAAAGTATTAAGGTACCTCCAAGAAACCAAAGATTATATGCTTATATATAGATGAACCAACAATCTTGGAGGTAGTAGGGTACTCAGATTAAGATTTTGCTAGGTGTGTTGATTCACGAAAATCAACATCAAGTTATTTCTTTATAGAGCCATGTCTTGAAGGAGTTCCAAGTAGACTTTGACTACTACTTTTACCATGGAGGTTGAGTTTGTTTCTTGTTTTTGAGGCTACATCACATGGTGTATGGCTAAATAGTTTCATATATGGGTTTATACTCGCAGATTCCATTTCCAGGCCATTGAGAATATATTGTCACAATTCAATTGCTATTTTTCTAGCTAAAAACAATAAGAGTGATAGTCAAAGTAAATATATCGACTTTAAATTTTTATCTATAATGGAATGTGTTAAGGACAAGCAAGTGGTCATTAAATATGTTAGCACTGAATTGATGATAGTTGATCTTTTAACAAAAGTATGCCACCAATGAAGTTCAATGATCATGTTATTAGAATAGGATCGAGTTCTATTATATAGTTTTCATTGTATGAACAATGTTGTTTTCGTGAAACTTTTATAATATTTTCTTATATTATGGTGCACATTATTGAATTTTGAGAAAACTGATAATTTTGGACTTGAAATAAACATAGTGTTTATTTAGTAAGTAATATTACCACATTCAGGTTGACACTAAATATAGTATGCTGTAATACATAGAAGATAACATTTAACTATTAGAGGACTTATCCTCATAATTCATATATTATTTTTGAATCGGATTAGGATTTGATACCAAGTTAAATATATAGATAAAGTGGGAGAATGTGAGAACTTTTTATATTTTTGGTAGTCATAAATGCTCCAACATTATGTAGTTGATACATATAAATATCCTGTTTTTCTAGTAACTGAACATGCGCTTGATGGAAGCATGTTGTTATATGTTTTTTCATTCAAATTTTTGGAGTTCTTAAGTTTTTTTCTCTTCTGAAAATACACTATCAAATTAGAAATAGAAAGTTTAGAAGATTTCTAAAAATGCAGACTCTTCAAGCAATAACATCAATAAGTATTTTAATTTTTTTTCTGCATGTAGTTTATATGTTATTGTAATGTATATTACAGTTGAACACATATGTTATAATTAACTTACAGACAAATGTTCGGATAAGAACAAGAAGGGACAAACTTCCCGAGTCATTGAGACGTGGGATGGGGAAGTTGGGTAGAGTACGAAAGTGGCCCTTGGCCGTCAACGGCGGCAGCGGCGGTGAAAATTTGTGATTTAAATGTCAAAATTTGAACCACAAATATGAACAGTGGCTATCGGAGACTCGTTAGTTGTTAACGGTTAGAAAACAGTAATTTTGTAATAAAAAGATAAGCATTGCCTTCCATACCTAAAAATAAATTTAATTTGTTTCTTGAAACTTGCGTTGTCTTGTCCCATTTTGACGGCAAAGACGAAGACGACTTAATCCAATCTCTTTCTCTTTTATTGCCCCAAACTTCCAACCAAACTGTACCCACCCAACCAAAGCCTTGCATTTACACTTCATGTCCGTTCTTTCACTTTCAGTTGGCTGCGTGTGGCTTTTAGGGGAATTCTTTGAAGGTTCGGCTTGAGTATGGGCCTAGGATTTTCATTTGGGCCCATCCCCGAGTTAGAAATGTTGGACAAGAAATCGAACACACACGAAATGTAATAAATATAATATTTTATTTTAATATATAAAGTCTGGTTCGGTACCACAGCCTTAGCATTTACTCTATTATTAAATATCAAAGGGGTCAAAATCGTGTCCATGTCGATGATTTATTGTCTTGTGGTTTAAACATTATTGTATACATAATTTCAATATATATATTTTATTGAAGCTGAAAATTCCTTAAAAAAAGCATTATTTCGTATTAGAAAACATAAGCATGTTTGCCCTTTTGTTTTGATGAAAAAAGGAGATTGAGAGT
>JANVCQ010000232.1:54133034-54181469 GCA_025531925.1 Erythroxylum plowmanianum | reverse complement strand
TTCCATCTGCCAAAGGAAGTACATCAGAGAAGTACTCAGGAGATTCCACATGCTGGAATGCAAACCAACAAAATCCCTAATGAACAGTAAAGAAAAATTGCAGAAGGAAGACGAAAGCAAGGCCACGGATGAAGGAAGATACAGGAGCCTCATTGGAAGTCTGATGTACATAACATCAACAAGACCATATATTCAGTTTCCAGTGAGCATGCTTTCGAGATTCATGGCATCACCAACAGAAGTCCACATGACTGCAGCTAAGAGGATCCTAAGATATTTGAAGGGAACCTACGATTTCAGTCTTAAATATAGACGAACAGGGAATTTAAGAATGAAAAGATACACGGACAGTGATTGGGGAGGCTCATCTGACGACATGAGAAGCACATCTGGGTACTGTTTCAGTTTGAGTTCAGGGTGTTTTTCATGGGTGTCAAAGAAACAGAGCGTGGTCGCTCAGTAAACGGTGGAAGCAGAGTTGATTGTTGCTATTGCTACAGTGAACCAAACGATTTGGCTTAGAAAGATGATGGAAGAGCTAAGAATCGCGGTGGAGGAGAGCACATAAGTGTTGATTGACAACAAAGCAGCCCTAGCGATCTCTCTGAATCCAGTTTTTCACAGTAGAACAAAACATTTCAAAATGAAATGTTGCTTTCTACGAGATATTCAGAAAGGAGGAGAAGTTAAGCTCGTGTACTGCAAAACCGAGGAACAGCTAGCCGACCTATTCACAAAAGCAGTGGAAGGAAAAAGGTTTGAATATTTGAGGAACAGTGTAGGCGTGCCACAAGACTCTTAAGACAGGAGGAGTGTGTTGGTGTCTTAAAAGTCTTAAAGTATGTCAGTCAAGAAAGTAAAGTCTGTCAGTCAAGAAAGGAGTTAGTGGTAGATAGACGATAATTTTTGTTAAAGGCTGTTAATATTGTTGACAGCAAAATGTATAAATACAGTGAAAAGAGATTAAATGAAATACACAATTCATTCTTCTCAAATCAGTCTCACTAGCTTAATAATCTCTATCTACGTATTCATAAAAACAAGAATATTGCCTTTTCTGTCAACCAATTATGTCAGTTCATGCACAATCCTAATGAGGATCACTGGAAAGCGGCAAAACGCTTACTTCGATATCTAAATCATACCAGTTCTGATGGTCTCCTCTTCTCCAAGCACTCCTCCACTACTTTGCACTGCTTTACTGATAGTGATTGGGGTGGGTGTCCAGATGATCGACGCTCTATGAATGGCTATGCTATTTATCTTGGGAATAATCTCATCTCTTGGACGTCCAAGAAACAACGTACAATTGCTCGATCGTCCATTGAGAGTGAATACAAAGCCTTAGCCAATTCTGCTGCTGAACTTGTATGGCTTACTTCGTTACTTGGTGAGCTTGGCTTTAAGCCTGCAACTCCACCAATCTTGTGGTGCGACAATATTAGGGCCATTTACCTAAGTAAGAACCCAGCCTTCCATGCTCAAACTAAGCATGTGGAGTTCCATGACCATTTTGTTCATGAATTAGTCTGCCAACAGAAACTTCAAATTCAGTTTCTTAAAGGTTCTGATCAAACGACTGACTTTCTTACTAAACCGTTGGGTATTGTGCTGTTTGGTCGTCATAAATCCAAGCTGCAACTTCTCTCTGTTTCGCCATCAGCTTGAAGGGGGCTGTTAGTGATATAGTTTATCCTATTCATACTTCTTATCCTTATCACGTACATGATATATTTATGTTTAAATTAAACTCTTCTTTATGTTGTACATAGCCAGTTAGATAGATTCAAACCAGTAGTCTAGTGTTATACAAAGTGTTCTTGTACTTGTATATATATCGTTTTACTGCTGCAATACAATATGAGCTATTTTAGCCTCTGTACAATCACACAATGGAAGTTCAGAGGTAATAAATCTATAAATCTCCACAAAGTAAGAATGGAGGTGCTCTGGGACGTGCATGACTGGCTATTCAATCTCGGTTTAAGGCATGCTCTGTTCATTTTTAAGCCAGTATTTTCATTTGCATCACTATCACCGTCATCTTCATCACCTCCATTATCATCCTTCTCATCTACAACGTTGTCTTCCCAAACAAGAAATTCAAGTTCACTAGAAGGATTTAATGCTGGCGGGGCATCATAATTTTGCTTGCTTCTTTATGCTTGGAAAGTTTAACGAGAAGCAATAATTCAACAATGTTTTACCATCATCAAGCACCCACAAGAATAAGGTTGTATAAAGCAAAAAATTGGGGCTCCCACTCTCATCTTATGGACTGTATTAGGTGTTGAGGACACATATTAAGTTGAGAGATGGATAGATGATTGGGTTGAGAAAGGAAAGTTAGGTCCAACAAAAGAGTTGGAAGAATCGGAAGTTCAATTACAGTTGTGGTTGAACATAATTGGCATAATTCGACAAGACAGTATCATTTGTATGCCCTATAATTCCCTATCCAAAGACACATCTATCCTATTTTTCTATAAATTTCTCGTTTGTTTTCTATTTCCTGATTTGGTCTTGAAGTATGACCAATTGTTTACATAATTATAAATAAATATGTAGCCCTTCTACCAATTGTTCTATATGGAAAACTTGGACAATATCTTCCACATTGTTATCTGAATGTCAATATCTGGCATTAGGAAGATGAGGTATGTATTGACATATGAAGAGAATTTTAGGGGCAGCCTGTTGATAGTATTAGTGGAGTCACTAATAGCAAGAAGTGCTTTTTTATACACTTTATATGGGAAAAAACATAGTTATATGATGTATATATATAAAAACATATGCATGTACGTATGTAAGGTAGTCTCGGGAAAATAGGACCAGGCACATGCAGAAGAACTTGAGTTTTGCAATGAAAGCCTATGTATCTTCCATGTCTACACATCTCAATAACTAGGGTCCACCAATCTTCAGATAAACAATCTTATTAATACTAGGAAAAACAAACGTGTGAGATGTAGTTAATGGATGAAAAGGAATATCACCACCAGGCGGACATTGAAAGTATAATTGGTGAAGAACAAGATTGCCATTATCTGTTAAAGTCGAAAACTAATAACTCTTGAAGATATTATATTTGGTAAATATTTCAATATAATTACATAAAAAAGAATCCAATATGTCTCCATTACATCACACTCAAAGTTTATACTGTATGGAAATCTATAATAAAAATAAATAAATGCCTATATTTTTTGTCCCTTCATTTTGAACCAAAACCGAAGATCTTTGCCAGGAAGAACTTGTTCTTTCCCTTAGAGGCATCATGACCTGCTTGCACTGGTGCTGTTATGGGAGGTGAGATTGTGTTTTGTTTAGCTGCAGATTGTATCAACAATTTGGGTCCATAAATTACATTTTAAAAAGATAATGAAACATTATTGATGTAAAACAAAAAATTAAGACCAATTCGAATTTCAATTCCAATGTCTTTGATTCTATTTCGTCCTCTTCTTGTGGTGCTTGTGGCTTTACTGTTATTTGAAAGATGTAATGGGATAAGTAAAGCTTGCCTGATTTTGGTGCATCCCTCTTCCTTTTTTGCAACCTTTTCTTTGGGATTCTTGTCTGGGTTACGTATGGCAGCTTCATTGGGAGGGATGGAACCTAACCTTCTTTATATGTCTCCGTTCTCCATCTATGCTACACTATCTCTGTTGCCTGTAGTGATTTGCTAATTAAAACTTGACCACTTACGTTAATAAAAAAGGAAATGTTAGCCATTATGAGAGTCAAGAAGACGCAAGTAAGTAGTATAAGTTACAAGCAAAGATTGCTTATAGTTATTAGTGACACCATTTTATAGAACTTGATTAATATTAAGTACTTTGTTTATCTTCAGCATCAATCGTTCAGTGAACAAAGATAATGCAAGTTCATTTTTGGCATTTGGTTAGCATTCAAGGAGAGGAATAAGAATGAGGTGAGGTTTCTGTGTTCAAGGTAATTGTAATATGTTGCAAAAAAAATTGCAGGATTACTACAGTGAGAAAATTCATCAATCACAATAAAACAATGGCAATTAAATAACAAAATCAATAGCACCGAACGTTCTCCCTTTGATTATTATCAACAAATAGCAATGCAGAAGTAGAATATTCATTAGGTATAAGAGACCTTACTGTCAATTGGAGGCCTTCCATAATTTCGCTGCAAAGCTTCAAAGAAGGAATTGTTTTTTTGGATCTTTCATCTCTAATGGAGGGAAGAGAAAGAAAAGGTCGAATAATGAGATAGATAAATATGATGTGTTTTGCAGAGGGTGAAAGAATGGCAATACGTTGATCAAAAACGGCATTTCGATAGTTTGGTGCCAAACTAACTTAGTAGCAACTGAACTGCTTTTGAATCTCTTGTCGTAGGTTTTTTTGCTACATCCAGATTATGAGTATCTACTAGGATACCTGCAAGTTGTAATACAAGAAAACAGTGAGAGCATATTCCCAGAAAATACAAGTCATTGATTGCCATAGTTTGCTAAAAGTTTTTTCAAATCCGGAGTTTGAACCATATCATACGCCTCTTCACAATAATTATCTGTCACATTAGTGTACACCGATCCAACCCACATTGAGAGAACGTAACGAAGCTATGAATTTTGAGTTAACCATGTTTCAACATTGTCCAAGCTATTCTACAATATATTCAGGTTTGATGTCTCCCAAACTTGTACTGACCTCTCCATTACTTCTAAGGATCTCTTGCCCAACCACAAGGATTGTCAAATGCCCAATTATAACTAGACTTTCCAAATCCACCTGAAATTCTAGAAGTTCCATATGTGCGACTGGGAGGGAGAGACAAAACAATGTCGAAAAATCAAAGATTTTAGGTTATAGATTGAGTGAGAACGAAACAGGGAGCAAGTCTTCTTTTAGTTTTCTTGAAATGATATCGTTTTACTACCATAAAAAAAACGACTTGTTTTGTTAATCAAACAAGCTTCCCCTAATGACACTGATGTGTCTGGTTAGTGGGAGTTCTTTGACAAGCGATATTGTCACGTCAGCTAAGATAACGGTGAGACTAATATCAGGCTATAATAAAAAATTAAAAATTTGGGCATTATTGCAACTTTTTAAAATTTAAACTGTAATTAAAAAATTGAGAAAAGTTGGATTTTTTTAGTAATTAATCCTTTAAATAAGTACAATGAAAAATTTAAAATTATAAATCCTCCTTAAATTAGATTTTAATTTTTGACTTGAATTTAATTGACAATATATTAAATTGCATTCAAATATTTTAAATTTAAAATATATATGCTTGAAAGTTGAAACGTGGTTCAATTTTTTATTTTTATTTTTTTCATTTGTAGACATATCCAAACTAGTTAATATCTTATTTTCATTTTTCTGTTTTCACAATGAGAAACAAGCAAATGAATCCGCACTCAGCCGTGAACAACTCAACTGCGACTTGCAAATATAGTCTAGCCATGGGCCAAATCTAGGTATTTTTAATGGATCAATTTATGAGTTAGATTTAGGCCCAAATTAATTGAAGATTGAACTATTTTAAGTAAAATGTCATAGAAGAGTTAGGTTTCAGATAAATATAGACTTGAGTAGCCCAGTCCTAATTTAATTAAAAAATATATTATTTTATATTTTTAATTAAAAAATTATTTTAAAAAATTAGTGAACTTGCGGCTACCATTCCTATGTTTGAGTATTAAAATATTCGTATAAGATAGGCTTGACAATGGGCCCATCGTTTGAGGTAGGTTTGACAATAGATTAGGTCCTTGTCTGAGCGTTCAATTAAATTTGGGTAGAGTCAGATTAAATGTTTTTATAATTTTTAAAAATTAAAAACAATTTTGTTTTGTTTTAAAAGTTTTAAAATTTAAAAACAATTTTGTTTTGTTTAAAAAATTTTAAAATTTAGACTTTTATCCTAACTTGAACTCTACTTGAATTTCAATAAAATTAAACCTTATACGAAACTCACTCAATTCTAATCAAACTTGATAACTTTAGAGTTTAGACTAGGCTTATTAATTTTTGTCATTCCTAGTATAATGTGCTATAGATTCAGTACCATTTTGGACAAGCGAAATTGAATCTATTTTTTCTTTTTGTTGCCCACGAAATATTTTAAAAGGGTCCCAATTATAAGAAAACATCTTTAAGCTATCTATACTCAGACTATTCCCCGCTCAAGCTAGGTAAATCATTTGCGGGAGATAAAGTTTTGACCTTAAGTTATAAACAACTGTATACATGAGGAGAGTTCGGATCCACGACTTCTCTTAAGCCAGAAGATCCCTTAGGGCTCGAATTCCACTTGTACACTTGCACGTTTTGGCACAAAAATTGTAGCGCAGGACGTGATAAATGATATGAAATAAAGCATATCCAATCCCTGGCATGAATTTGCTTAAGAAAGAAAAATTAAGTGAAGACAAATAAAAGTACTTACTTCTTCGAAGCGCATGAAACCAACTTAGAACGAAGCGTATGTGAATCCAATTATCAGCTCCAGCAGATCCATTTCTCTGGACTGAGTTCAAGTTAAAGACATTTCAATGAATCTCTCTGTACTTTCCACTTGAGAAGCATGGAACATTCATCCAACTATGAACTCATTCGGCAATCAACTAAATGAACAGAACAACCCACCGTCCCTGAAGAATGAGAACCAAACCCCAGTTAGTGTCTTCAATCTTCTTCAGTCTCTTTTACAACTTTTTTTTGATCCAACATTTGCATGCACAACCAGGCACCCAAGGATTCACTTGTTCAGTCGTCCAAGCCGGTTTTCCTTGCAAATCGTATGCATTCTACCGAACTATGGCTCCTCGTTTTATTGATTCGGCTACGGTCGCTGACCTTTTCTCAGTTAACAGTCATCTGATATCAAAACTGAACAAGGTGTCCACTCCAACTACACCTCTCAAACCAGACCAATCTCTGTTGGTCCCTCTGTCGTGTTCTTGTAACGAAATCAATTCCACTTTCAGCATCTTTTATGCAAATGTTACGTACAAAATCAAGGAAGGTGACACTTTCTACTATGTCTCGACCGAGGAGTTTCAAAACCTCACCACCTACCAGTCCGTGGAGGTGGTGAATCCGACCCTCATTCCAACTGATCTCCAAATTGGCCAAGATGTGATCTTTCCAATATTTTGCAAGTGCCCTGATTTGTCCCTCCTGCAAAACCAGGTGAATTATCTGATATCCTATGTGTTCCAACCTTCTGATAATCTATCAATTGTTGCTTCAAGGTTTGGAGTAGAAACTCAGTCTATCGTAGATATTAATGGTATTAATATACAGACTTTTGAGACCATATTCATTCCAGTGAGTCGACTTCCAAGATTAACAGTACAAACTGCAGATGTTCGTCCGTCGCCTTCTAGGAGGAATTTGGCAAAAGATCACAGGGGACATTATTTAATAGTGGGATTGGAAATTGGGATAGGAACTACTTGTCTGTTGCTGTTCTTGGTAATCTGTGTTTGGGTTTATAGAGAGGATAATTGGTTGAAGAGGCAGAAGGTAAGGGATGAAGAGCAGAAGATGCCAAAGTTTCAGGGGAAAGGTAAAAGATTAAAAAATATGAAGGCAAGTTTGTTGGCAGATCTATCAAATTGCTTGGACAAGTACAGGGTCTTCGAGCTTGATGAACTAAAAATAGCCACAGATGGATTTAGTGAGAACTGCTTAATTCAAGGTTCTGTCTATAAAGGGTCCATTAATTGGGAGGTCTTTGCCATTAAGAAGATAAAATGGAATGCCAATGAGGATCTTAGGATTTTGCAGAAGGTAATTACACTTCCTTTCTCCAGTACACTTCTGCTTATCCGATCTAATGCTGAAAAAATTTCAGATCACAGATCATAAATCGTTATTAGATAACACCAATTCACTTACCATGTTTATTCGTCATCCTTTGGTTTGTAGGTGAATCATGGCAATTTAGTGCAGTTAGAGGGGCTTTGCATGGATCCTGAGAATGCAGATTTCTACCTAATCTATGAATATGTGGAAAACGGGTCTCTACATTCATGGCTGCACGACCACAAGACCGAGAAGTTGGACTGGAAAACAAGGTTGAGCATTGCAGTCGACGTCGCAAATGGCCTCCAATACATCCACGAACACACTAGGCCAAAAATCGTGCACAAAGACATGAGAAGTAGCAACATCCTTTTAGATTCGAAAATGAGAGCCAAAATTGCCAACTTCGGGCTTGCTAAACCTGGCCTAACTGCCATGGCAAAGCACACTTTTAGTGCTCAAGGCTACATTCCACCAGAATGCATATCAGAAGGGCAGGTGACGACGAAAATGGATGTTTTCGCGTTCGGCGTGCTGCTGCTCGAGCTAGTTTCAGGAGAAGAAGTCATTGATGAAGAGGGTAAGTGTTTGTGGGCTAAAGTAAGTGGGATTCTGGAGGGAAAAGAGGAGACGATGGTGAGAAGATTGAAGGCGTTTATGGACGAGGTGCTTGTTTCAGACGAGTCTAGTTGCCCAATACAAAGTGTAATTAATGTAACGAGCGTAGCAATTGCTTGCTTGCACCAAGATTTCACCAAGCGGCCAACCATGGTGGAGGTTGTTTATGCTCTGAGTAGAAGCGGTGGTTTGTCCATTGACATGTCACAGGAAGGATCAGTGTCACCCGAAGTGGCAGGGAGATGAACTTAAAATTGTTGTATAGTTACATACTAAGTATGGTGGGAGTGTGAAATTTTGTATCAATACATACGATAACAATCAAGAGAATTGTTTTTCTTACCATTTGTTGTTTACTAACATGACAATGGATCCAATCAAACTTTAATAGTATAGTTCACTTAATAACATCATTTTAGCAGATTCACATTCCTTTAAAGTCTTGATGAATGCAATTGAAATACTATTAGCTTATTAAAAAATAAGGAGAAAGGTTACTTCTTCCTTCTTCTTCAACAGCTCACCTATCTTCCTCTGATACTGACCTTAACGAAAATCAATCTCATTTACTTACCCTAGATTTTCTTTCTTTTGATATAGACCATTTGGAAACAACTTCATTACAAGTTAAGCGAGATTTATACTAAATATTGTTGTTGTTATTTTTTGATCATACTTTAAATCATATTATATATACCTTTTCATGTCCTTTTTTGTTTAACAAGCTTTCTTATTATGGTCTCTTAATAGCTATCCCCTCCCAAAAACTTGTATGTTAAGACTAGCTACTTAGGTCATGCGTGTTTGGTATTATATACATATTTGATATAAATTAATATTTTTAGCGCAATAAAAATAAAAATTTCTGTTGTGATATATATAAAATTGATCCAAAAATTAATTTGATAATGTAATATATCCAAACTTGAAATTACCAAAAAAAAAATTATATTATATAATTAATATGTTAAATTGACTTTATGTTTTCGAATTCTTACGAACTTTACCTTGCATTGAACATGATCAAGATAGAAATTACAATAATGGAATTTATTATTATATATAAAACGAAAAACAGATAGAGGTGCTTGTTTTTCTTATTAGTCCATTTTGCTCCCTAAAAAGCTCTCCGTGTCTGGTTCTGACCTTGTTAATCGTAATCATGGCCCATGGTGGCTACGGCAAGCGCCGGGTCGCGGAGCGCAAGCCCGCCGTCGGTCGACGCTCTAAGGGACTTGGCGTTGACAAGAAGCCTAAACCTAAATCCGTCTCTCTCAAGAACCAGATTCGTTCCCTGGAGCGAATGCTCCGCAAGGTACATCAATTACACTATCAACAACGGCAACTCTAGGCCTCTGTTTTTCCTTTGAGATTAGCCATTATTTTGAGAGATTTTGTTATAGGAACTTCCACCGGAGGTCCGAGAGGCTCAAGAGAAGAAGCTCTTGGGGCTTAAGAATCAGCAGGAAATTCACACTCGTTTGGCTCTGGAACGCAAGATGTTTTTGCGAGATAGGAAGATTAAATTCTTCGGTATACAGACTCATCATCAGTTTCTTCGATTTCTTGTTTTTACGCTTGTGACGGTTAATATTGTTGGTTTTGTGTGTTAAGAGAGAAGAAAGATAGAGAGGAGGATTAGGCGTCTCGAGAAACTGCATCGTACTTCTTCTCAACTAAATGATTCTGAGGTCGGCGAGCAGTTGGCTAAGTTGAAGGAAGATCTTGAGTATGTTAGGGTAAGCCGCTGGAATTTCTATTTTTAATGTTTGGTATGTTGCAGAATTGATAATCGTTTACTTAGACAAAAGAACTTAGGGTTTAAATGCAAGAAGTATTCAGTCGTTAAGACATGAACTGGATAATTTTAGCTGCTAAATTTCATGTTCTTTTGCGTAGTTTTTCCCAAAGACGGAGAAATATGTGTCTTTGTTTACTGGAGGAGAGGATTCGGAAGTAGTTGATCGGAGGAATAGACTGCGGAAGCAGATTAAAGCAAACTTGATTGCTGCTGCTGCCAGTGGGAAGGATTTGGAAGGTATCCTTTTGCCTATTTTTCCATTAGAAGTTTAGAACTTTTCATCAATACGTTTCTGCAAGTGAAATTGTGTCCTTATCTAGAGATTTAGCATGTTGTTTGCTGGTCATGGTGAACTGGTGGATTTAGTTTCATCAATAAAAGAACAGCTAAATATTAAGTTATTTATACACGCACATTTATGTTTAAGAAACTAAATACTCGCCAAAACAATTGAAAACTGTGTACTGAAATGTTACTTTTTCTCTGTGCTACACTACAAGCTACATAATGAATGGTGAGCCTCAAAGTTCGGTATGTTTGTGTTTTGAATTGATGTTATTCCATTAAATTACTGACGGTACAGATTCTAAATTGATGTTATTCCATTTCACTGCTGACTGTGCAAACTTTAAATTGATGTTATTCCATTTCATGACCTTTCTATATTTGAACTTTTAACTTTTGACCTAGTATCCAACGTTCGATGACCACAAACAAAAAGAAATTATGAAATGGTTCCTTTCCACATGAGATGGATAGCTTATGAGGCTCTTCAATGCCCCATTTTATCTGCTACACATTCTACTGATACCTTGAGTATTGTTATGATTTTTCAATCTTGTCATCAAAAAAGTCATCTTGGATGTTTCCTGGCAGAGACGGGCAGTGAGGATGATGGGCATTTGGATCTGAGTGATGATGATTTTTTCTTAGCTGGAAGCTCAAGTGATGAAGCAGATGCAGATGATGAATGGACTGATAAAAGTACTAGGTATCCAATTATGATTAGGGAAATGCTGTGGCTCATAATTTTTACAATATTGGCTAGGCAGCTTTGCTCTTGAGCTAAGGACTTCATTTGCTTTTTCACCTTGCTTCTGTTAATCACAATCAAAATCAAATTAAGAGATTAAGAAAAGGAAAAGAATATTTATGTTGATATTTTGAGTTCTTTTGGTGCATTTTCCATGTAGTGTTTGACTCATTTGATCGCATATGTGGGATTGTTATTTTACTAATTTGTATGCATCAGATAATGTACTGTTCATTATTTTCAGAGAACAGGCTTCTAGTAGCATAGCAGCATCTGGCATGTCTAGTGACGAAAGAAATCAGGTCATCTCTCTACTTTCAGCAGGATATTGCATTGTCCTATGAATACCTGTGCTTTTGTTGATTAATTTTTCTCACTTCAACTTAACCAATATAGAGACAGATGTCTGCTAGGGCTCTCATGCCTCCTCCCCGTCCTTCGAAAAACCTAGTTTCGAAATTGCACTCTCAATCAAAGTTTGGAGCATCATCAAGCAAAAGTTCTTGGAAACAGAGGGCTGAGATTTCAACATCGAGCAATACTTCAAGTAGCAGAAATGAATCGTCCTTTAGAGCAGGGGGCTCTACAAACACAAGGACAGGACATAGTAGTAATCTAAGTTCAAACTCTGATGCTCATAAACCTCGAAGGAAGAGAAGACGGAAGAAGAAGAAGCACCAGGTCTATCTTTTGTCCATTTTTCGCTTATCTTTAATTTTAACTCTACTATTTATTTCATTGGGATATATTGAAAACCTAACCTAATTTAGGAGTTAGATGGGACCTATCTTTAAGTTCTAGGTGATGAATCTTCTGGATTGATATGTTCTTTTAGCTTCAGTCATCCTTGATTAGGTTTCCACTCTTTTATCCTAACTTTGAATAAGTTTGTTTGTAAGGCCTAAACCAAGATAGTGAGATATGTTGGTAGGAAACCAGAGTAAAACATTACACTTTTTCTACAAGACTTTTACTTAATGAGATGTATTATAGAGTTTAACTAAGTTCTATATTTGTTTACAGAACCTTTAATTAGGAGAAATTATGCTTTTAACCGTTTCATTACTTAAAATAGTCCAAGTTGGTACTTGTGAGTAATAGACAAGTACAAACCTCTTAGGAGCGATTAGTTCGTGTATAGTCCTTAACCTGCTTATTAAAATTACAGCCTTTGATCTCAAAATAATCAGGGAATTCTTTTAAGTTTCCTAACTGTAATTGCAGAACAGATCTTCTGTTCCCACAATGCTGTTCCAGAAGATCTGTTCCCCTGTAATTGGTGGGCGGACTTTGAATAAGGATTCCTTCATTTAGTCCCAAAAAGGGCTTGGGAAGCTTTCTTGGGTTTTCTTCATTTCACTGTTGATATATAAATTTGAATGTTGTGTACTTGTGTTGGTAGATTTACATTCTCTGTTTTAACATCCTAACCAATAAGTTTTCTGAAAAATAACTTTTGTGCTCGTAAATTTGCAGGAATGAAAGTGGGTCCGCACAGAATCAGTTGAAGTAGAAATGTATCTGAATTCTTTTCAATTTCAATCATCTTTTGTTTTCAAAATGATCAACGTGAATATCTTGTCAAACAGTTAATTTGGTGAATTTTACTCCAAGTTTAAGCCTCTTTATTCAATTAGTTGTTTCCCATGATCCTGTTAAAATTACAATTATAGAGAAGAAATTTGCTTGCTCTCATGTAAAATATGACATTTTCGAGTTACCCTCTTGTTATGACTTACTAGCCTATGTACTTATTTATCGACAAAAGGAAGCTTTAGCCCTGTACGGATGAGAGGTTGGTAATGGAACGGGATGAAACATAACATATTTCTATCGTTTGGTTGAGAGTTTCATAATGGAATGGAATGAAATGAGATGAAAATGGAAGGTTTAATGTTACATTTCATTTTATAATAAACAATGAAAATATGAAATCTTCGATTTAACAGGTTCAAGATATAACATAAACTAATAAACAAATATTATATAATATATCTTCAATAATTTTTTTTAATACCAATTGTTCTTTAACATCATTTGTTTTCCAGACTCATTTATTATGGTTCGCAAAAATTGTATATAATTAATAATATTTTTATATAATTTCTCCCTACCTTAATAATATTTTTTATATTATTAATAATAAATTGTATATAATTAATAATAATTTTTTATTAATGAAAAATAAAAATATATAAAAAAGTTATTTTTTAATTGTTTGTATATATTTATATATAAATAAAAATAAAAATAAACTATTTTAAAATATAAATAACAAATAATAGAATAAAATAAAATTTATTAAATAATTAATAATAATATTTTTATAAAATTAATAATAAAATAATAAAATTTTTATTATTTTAAAATAGAAAATATATAAAAATTATTTGTCACGATTGTGACTAAATTGTGATTTTTTAATTAGACATGATTTATGTTTTAAAAACATAACGTTAAACTTCCTGTAATAATTATTTTAATATCAGGGGTATAATAGTTATTTATTATACATTCCATTCCATTCCATCTATCTTTCAAACAACATTTCACTACATTACATTATAAATTCTTCCATCTCTCTCAAACAACTTTTCACTATATTACATTCCATTTTATTATAAACTGTTCCGTTCCGTTCCGTTTCATTCAATTTTATTCCATTTCATTAATTAACATCCAAATAAATAGATCCTTAAGTTTTGCATTTTGGCTTAAACTTTGAAGTTAACGGATAAAAATTTATTCTTTCAAATTAAAACGTTGTCATTTTATATGAAGAATTGAATTCGAATTTGTTGGTCGTTATTAGGTCATTTGTGTTACAGGTCAGTAGACCAAGTTAAGTCAGTTTTGGTTAGTTCGAGAATTTTTTTTTGTTAATTTGTTTCATTTGTCATCAAAAGTGCTAGCAAGCTTATAGGAGTGAATCATTTTAGTTACAATTCTAATTTGTTTGTTTTCTACTTTCATGCTTCTGAGTTCTGACCGTTTGGTAAAAGCTCTATTTAACATTGCTTTGTACACCTTGGAACAATAAAAAAGTAATAAAGCATCCACTCTTTCTTAGCCTCTTCTTTTTCACGTGTTTAAGTTATCGGTGGTATCAGAGCTAGTATTTTTCCTTCAACAATCTTTTTTGCTTGCAGCAACAAACTAATAGCATCTGAAGCTTTTGTTCAAGCAGCAATTCCACACTTTGATGGCCACTGTGACCATTTTAGTATCCTAATGAAAAATTTTTAGGATCTAAGGAGTATTGATCCATCGTTGAAGATGGAGAACCAAGAGAAGACTCTGTCCTGATCGATACTTAAAAAACAACTTTTGAAGCTAGAAGGCTGAAGGATCTAAAGGCCAAAAATTACATATTCCAAGCCATTGATCGCCCAATCTTGGAGTCTATTCTTTGCAAATAAACCTCTAAGGATATATGGGATTCTTTGAAGAAAAAGTAGCAAGGCTCTACTAAAGTGTGCACAACTTCAAGCCATACGGAAGAATTTGGAGACACTAGTGATGAAAGACGATGAGTTTGTTAATAGTTATTGTGCCAGAACCATGGAAATTTGCAACAAGATGCGTTGGCATGGCAAGAAGATGCAGGATGTCGCCATCATAGAGAAGATTTTGCGCTCCTTGACTCTAAAATTTGACTATGTTGCCTGTGCAATTGAGTAGTCAAAAGATATAGACTCACTTTCTCTTGATGAGTTGCAAAGTTCTCTTATTGTATATGAACAAAAGATGAATAGAAGTTCAACAATTGAGGAGCAGGCCTTAAAAGCTTCTACAAATTCCAACAACTCAAGCGGACGAGGTAGGGACAGAAGTCGAGGTCGAGGAAGGGGAGAACGTGGAAACAAAAATGATAACAGGAATTTTAGGGATGATCAAAGCCAAGTTAGAGGACGCGACTTTGACAAATACAAGGTAGAATGCTTCAAATGTCATAATTTTGGTCATTTTTGTTTTGAATGTTGTACAAGGCTACCTAATGACAGGGCTGAATGTTCGAAGTTTATTGAAAAAGAGGAAACAGAAGCATCTGAATGAAGAATTTCATTCTGCTGCGTCTTTTGGTGATTCTTCTAAAATTGAAGTGATGGGTTAAGGTGATATTAAGATACGAACCAAGAATGGTTTCATGGAGACAATTTCTAATGTTCTGTATGATCCTAGCTTGAAAAGTAATTTATTAAGTGCTGATCAATAGCAAGAGAAGGGTTATGTTATTACCATTAAGAATAGTGCTTGTGAAATTTATGATTCTATGAGTGGTGCTATTGCAGTTGTTTAGATGAGTTCAAACAGGTTGTTCCCTTTGAAGATTGAAAGTATTCGGTCTTGTTTAGTGGCTGAGATAAAAGAACCCTCTTGGTTATGGCATTTTTGTTATGGCCACCTGAGTTTTAGCGGGTTGAAGACTCTCCAATAGAAAGGTACGGTGACTAGTCTTGCTTAAATTACGATTCCCTCCAAAGTCAATGAATAGTGTGTCATCAACAAACAACATCGATCACCATTTCCAAAAGGGAAGTCTTAGAGAGCTAAAGATCTTTTAGAGATGGTGCATTCAGACATTTGTAGACCAAGAAAACATCGTCAAATGGAGGTAAACGCTACTTAATTACCTTTATTGATGATTATTCAAGAAAAACTTGGGTCTATTTTCTACAGGATAAATCATAAGTTTTTAAGTATTTAAGAACTTTAAAGCCCTCGTGGAGAATGAAGCTGGTAGGAACATTTAGACTCTTACAGATCAAGGTGGTGAGTATTGCTCAAAGGAATTTGAAGGATTTTGTGCAGATCATGAGATCAAGACATCAGAAGAGAGCTTACAACTGCATATACACTACAACAAAATGGTGTATCGGAGAGGAAAAATAAAACTATCCTCAACATGGTGAGAAGCTTAATAGCAGGAGAAAGAATTTCAAAAACTTTCTGGCCTGAAGTAGCAAATTGGAGCATCCACTTACTGAATAGAAGTCCTACTTTTTCTGTTCAAAACATGACACCGCATGAGGTTTGGAGTGGGAGAAACCAACTATCGATTACTTCAAGGTTTTTGGTTGTATTCCATATGCCCATTTCCTGGATCAGAAGAGGAAGAAACTCGATGACAAAGTTGAGAAATGTGTCTTTCTTGATGTAAGTGACGAATCTAAAGCATATAAGTTATATAATCCATTAACACAAGAGATTGTGATTAGTAGGGACGTTGTTTTTTATGAAGAGAGTGTGTGGGACTGGAATAGGCAGCAACCTATACAGGTCCTTTGTAACAACTATGATGAATAAGAGCAGATCTCTGAAACTTGTGTGCCTAAAAGTGCTACTCCAACAGTTACTATAACTACTGCAGCTTCATTGGGCGTGATAGAAGAAGATGAAGAAGAAAATGAATCTTAGTCTTGTCGACGTGTTAGAAGAAGACCTAGATTGATGAATGATTATGAGGTAACTGGACTTAATGATCCAATCATTCATTTTGCTCTATTTGCAGATTGTGATCCTACAACATTTGAAAGTGCCATCAAAGAGGAAAAATGACGAAAGGCAATGGATGAAGAAATTGATACCATCGGAAGAAATGATACATGAGAACTATGTGATCTTCCAAATGGACATCAAATCATTGGAGTGAAGTTGGTCTTTAAAACAAAGCTGAACGAAAATGGTGAAGTTGACAAATATAAGGCAAGCCTAGTGGCCAAGGGATACAAGCAACAATATGGGGTAAATTATACTAAAGTTTTTTTCACCAGTTGCAAGGCATGACATAATTAGATTGGTGGTCACCTTAGCAGCACAAAACTTTTGGCCTATTACTAAAACAAGCTACACGGGCTTGGTATAGTTATATTGAAGCTTACTTTCTTAAAGTTGAGTTCTTTAAGTGTCCTTATGAGCACTCACTATTTGTTAAGATTGAAGATAAAGGGAAAATGATATTTGTTTGCTTGTATGTTGATAATCTTATGTTTACTGGGAATTGCAATGCTATGTTTGAAGATTTCAAGAAGTCTATGATGATTGAATTTGAAATGATTGACCTTGGTATGATGCATTACTTTTTTAGCATAGAAGTGATGCAAGAAAGTATCGGGATCTTTATCTGTCAAAATAAGTGTTTTGCAAAAATTCTGGACATATTTCACATAAAGAATTGCAATCCTGCTAACACCCCGGTTGAGTCTGGTTTGAAGCTACACAAAGACCTTGAAGGGAAGAAGGTCAATAGCACATTCTTCAAACAAATTGTTGATAGTTTGATGTATCTTACTGCAATAAGACCGAACGTAATGTATTCCGTGAGTTCAATCAATAGATATATGAAAAATCCTACTGAAATGCATCTATTAGCAGCCAAAAGAATTTTGTGCTACTTGCAAGATATAAGAGACCATGGGATATTTTAAAAGAAAGGTAAGAAGTCAGATTGCTTGGCTTTACTGACAATGATTATGCAAGAGACCAAGATAATACGAGGAGTACTTCGGAATATGTGTTTATGTTTGGAACATGTGTTATTTCTTGAGCATCCAAAAAGCAACCAATTGTCACTTTATTAAGTACAGAAGCTGAGTTCGTGGCTGCTACAATTTGTGCTTGTCAAGCTATTTGCCTAAGAAGAATTTTTGAAGAGTTGCACTTTAAACAAAGAATAGCTACTATGATACTATGTGACAACAACTCTGCAATTAGATTGTCTAAAAATCCTATACTACATGGAAGAAGTAAGCACATTAATGTGAAATTCTATTTGTTAAGAGAGCTCAGCAATAATGGCACGATTGAACTGAGAATTGATGATCAACTTGTTGATATATTTACAAAAGCTGTCAAAGTTTGTGTGTTTCAAAGGCTTACAAAGGAGTTGGGAGTTTGGTCGATTAGTTCAAGGAAGGCATTATTACAAGGTCAGTATAATAAGTAAAGTCAATTTTCGTTAGTTCTAGACTTTTTGTTAGTCTGATTCATATGTTATCAGAACTGCTAGCAAGTGTTTTTTTGGGTAAAAAAGTTCTATACATCTCGGGACAGTGAAAAACTAATAAAGTATCAACTCCTTCTCAGCCTCTTCTTTCTCACGTGTTTAAGACTTTATCAATTTGTGGGTCAACTGTTAACCCTAGGATAAGAGCCAAGGATTATTACACACTAATAGGACAAGATAATAATTGGATTAAAGGGACCAAAAAGGCACAATTAATAAAGATCGTAAGCAGACATGGCCAACCAAAAAATAAATTAATAAAACAATAATGATATTAGAAATAGGAAAAAGAATGTCAGTAATTGGGTAACTTACAGTTTAAATTCAAAATTTTATTTAATAATAAAATTATAAAATATGTTAATTAAAATACAAAAAAAATTAATTTGTTATAGATATAATACGTTGTTAAACAATTATTATTAACGCGAAACAGTATATAATTAGGTTATATTTTATATACAAAATATAATAAGATAAAAAATAAGAGACCCATTAAATCAAATAATAATTTAATATTTAATATTGAATTTAAAATTATTTTAGCTTCCTACTGAACGGTAAAAACATACATTATACCGAAGAAAGGCAAATCGGAATCCTCAACAAAACGAACCAACACCTATCGAGTCCAGAACCTTGCTGTCTCTCGCTCTCTCTCTCGTAGTCACAGTGAAGGAGAAGAAGAGACGAAGATTACACATGGAAAGTAAATTGAATGGTTTCGTTAAGTTTTTTCTTTTGGTCTCATTGCTATCAGCCAACAACAACAACAACAAAGTCCTCGTTCCGGGAGTTTTTGGCGACGGTGTCACCTACGAGGAGGCCAAACTTCTCCGCGATGAGGTAATTGATGTTTTCGTATTTTATAAATTGGAGTCCTTGTTTTAATGCTTGTGTTTGTTCTTAAATAAAAGATAATAATTCTGAACAAATTTCCTTTTTGTATGTTGTTGGGTTTTTGGGCGAGCTTGATCTGCCCATGGTTGTGTTTGGACCGTGTGGTTGATGTTTGGCTTTGAATTGACTTCTTGTTCTTCTAATTAATGGCATTGGAGAAATCGCTTGGTGCATAGCCAGTATATCTGCCCACTTTATGAGCAAAGAGTATTAAGACTGTGCAGTTTATGAATGAATGTGCAAGTAAAGATGGTGACCTAGAGAAAATTTGTCCTAATTTTTGCACGCTTTATGACTTTCTAGTTGATGGGTAAGGCTAAAGTTAACCAATTTTTGTGTGATCAAATTCATTGTTGAAGTTTAATTTTTGCTAATGATTTGTATATTTTCAGGATACTATCTTTTGGTTGATCATGGACTTTCTTGGATTACTCTTCATTTGTATTTTTTCGACTCTTTTGAACTAAGGTCATGAAATGGAAATTATCCGTGAAAGAACTGTTTTACTCTCTCTCTCTCTCTGTCGTTGTTCTTAGCATCTGCAATTACTTTCTTTTCATGGTCGGTCCATTAATTACGTGATCAATAAAGCATTATTTGGTTTTTGTGAAGGGGGCTTTCTCGCATCCATTCTAAATTCAGACATGGCCCCACCTTTATCCTGTATAAATAATGATTTTTCAAAAGGGAAAAATAAAAAGAGGAAAAGTGCTAAGATTATAGCGTTTGATCAAGTAGTGATTCATTTCTTCAATCCTGTAGGTGCGTGGGATGTTCTATCATGCTTTTGATGGATACATGGAACATGCATTTCCACGTGATGAATTGAGACCTCTAACATGTGAAGGAGAAGATACGCTTGGGGGTTATGCATTGACCCTGGTTAGTGGACACTTATTTTTCTTTCTTTACATTCATTTTCATATTAAAACTTTGATTGAAATTGCCATTCTGTCACTTTAACAGATTGACTCCTTAGATACACTGGCTCTACTTGGTGACAAAGAGCGTTTCACGTACTCTGTGGAATGGATTGGTAAAAACCTTCACTTTGATATAGTGAGTAAGCATTTTTTTCCCCCTTCTTTTCTTGTTTTCATCTTATGTATCAGGGTTACCAAGAAGAATTTAGTGTCACACTTATTTTATTTTAAGAACCTTGCGCCATTTAAGTTGTTTCTAAACTGTAACTGCAATATTATTATGAGCATTTACGTATCCGTTGCTTGTTACGAGCAAGCGTTTACTTGCTTCAATTTCAATACACAATTGAGTGATTTTGGATACTGTTTTCTTTATGTTAAAGGATTATATTGAGATGTGGAGTTGATGTGTCCATTTTTATTGTGTATGACACATGCATCAACTATCAACTAGCTATAAATGAAATCCAGCTAAACTGATAGCCACTGTATTACTTGTCGTTGTTACCTTGTTAATTCTTTTGCTTTGTCATCCACTCTCTCTCTCTCACCTTTTAAATATTATAAATGTGGATTAATTTATTGATTCTTGAAAGTTTTGTTCAGTTTATAATATCTATGTATTAATGTGCACCATATTTGCAGAATAAGACAGTATCTATCTTTGAGACTTCCATCCGGGTCCTTGGAGGTTTACTCTCTGCTCATCTTATTGCAAGTGATTATGCTACGGTATTTTCAGTGTATCCCCAGTAGAATTTTCTTTTTAATTATGTGTTTGGTGAAAATATCGGTTTACATGGCTTTCTTAAAGTGATTATTATTTGCCGATACTGGTAAACTTGTGTGGTTATGTATTTCAAATGTTTATGTAAAAGAATATGATATTTTTGATAAAGATTCTGTTTCAGTGTGCTTCATGTCTCTCTCCCTCTCTTCTCTTTCTCACACTAACACCAACACAAACACAATCACACAAGTACACTTGCCAATCCTGACACATTTGCACATGTTCTTGAGGATTGCATATGAGCATACATTTCCAGTTGCATTCACACATGAGGACTATCACTTGTAAATTAGATTAAAAGTATTGAGTTTTATTTATTGAACATGTTAACAGTCGCAATGCATAGATATCGCTTAAACTGGTAACTTCCAGGGTGTTATTGTCATTGTTAATTTGGACTTAATTTAGTTGATTTTGCTTCAGCAAGTGTAATTAATTTTATCTGTTTTCTTTATTGGTCTTGGCAATAATGCAATTTCAAATAATGTTTGCAGGGTATGAAAATACCTTCTTATGATAATGGATTGCTTCACTTGGCTGAGGATCTTGGACGGAGAATGTTGCCTGCCTTCGACACACCAACAGGTATTATCACTGCTGCATGCCGTAAAATTCTTGGACCATTAACAGATAACTTTAGGGATATTGTACGGTTTTTGATCTTGTTCTCATTTCTACAGCCTTCTTCTTTGTTTCTAGCAGCTACAAGATCCATATGTTCTGAATGCAGTCTTTTCAACTTCAAAAATTTCTCCCCTGCTATTACTATTGTAAAGCCTGACTTATTGCAGGAATTCCGTTTGGATCTGTTAATCTACTGCACGGAGTTGATGAAGATGAAAGCAAGGTATACAGTTCACTGGTTATCCTTGTAGAAAAAGTTCTTGATAGGCCTGTGTAGTTACTTGTGGTTTCTGCTTACGCACCCTTTTAACTGGTTTTGAGACTCCATATCTACCATGTCCTTTGTTGGTGACTAGCACACAAAGTTTTAGAATCATGACCAGGAACTAAATATCTGTGTATATGCTGACATGTTTGAGCTGCATACTCCTAAAGTAATGTAGTAGACATTAAATGCCCGATGTTGTGTATTTAGATAACCTCAACTGCTGGTGGTGGGACTTTGACCTTGGAATTTGGGGTGCTTAGTCGGTTGACAAATAATCCAAGTAAGTATTCATTTGTTTTCTGATGGGAATTTTTCGCATTCTTTCCATATATGTTTTTCTTATCACATATTTGATTATGAATTAGAAGCAAGAACCAGATTAACTTGAGCCAAAACTTAGGCTTTGTGTTAGTTACATTATTAAGCTGAAATCACCCTCTCACTGTCTCACATCAAGATCCACTGGTTTGAGGTTTGTTGTCAGCTCTCATATGTCTGATCTTATACTTCTAATTTCTAAGCAGTGCCAAATACTTGTTGTGGCTTGCTTTCTTTAGAAAAAGTCAACAACTTTTGGCTTTAATGGCTTTGTTCTTGAAAATGCCACCTTAATCAACTGTTTTTCTTGACTTGAGAAAATAACTTATGTTGTCCTATTTGAGCACTATATTTTAGGAAGTCAAATTGAAATATTTTTCAAACTGTTCAATTGTTAATCACCATGGTCTACCATGTCTAAAAGCTAAAATAGGTCTTATTTTCCCCTTTATTCAGGCTTATATATATGTATGTTTTATATTGTACATTAGTAATTTTTTATTGTATTATTAATTATAATTATATCGAAAATTTTTATTAATTTTTAAAATTAATAAATATTATTATATTATATTATAATTATATTTAGAAATATTTTATTTATTTATAGATATATTTATAATATAAAAAATCTAAAACAATCAGTAAAATTTGAAATAGTAAAAAATAGTCTTTTTCACATCTCAAAGGGAGTTAAATTATTTCAACGTGTGATTTTTTATTTATCGCTCCATAAGAAGCTGAAAATGCACACTTAAAAAAGCTTTCTTTTTGGGATAAACTGTCGAGAAAACTTTGCATTGCAAGCTAAGCTGATAGCATACATCTTGATCTGACACATAAAAGGTCACTATCCTATATATTTGAATTGATTGTCAAATAAATCCTCCTTACTTTTGATGAAACCATTCTCTAATTCCTTTGATTCTTTAATGGTTGCAAAGGGAAATTTAGAAAAAAAGATCTCCTGTTGGAAATCAGTTCAAAGCTATTGATGTATTGTACATAGCCAATAGCAACATTATAAGCTGAGTCATTATTTTTATGTTTCATGATAGATTAGGATGCAAACTTTTTCGAACTAACCTACCATCTTCTCTATTGGAAGCTCTGAAATTGGCTTGTCCATATATATAAAACTGTTCTTCACTTATACTTCTGTAAGAGTACTTACATATTGAGTGTTTACTTTGTGATTTCCATTTTCCTTCTCATTCTTGAGGTATAAATTAGTTTTATGTTCTTATCTTCATGGAAACAGTCTTTGAACAAGTTACCAAGAATGCTGTACACGGGTTATGGGCACGCCGCTCCAGACTGAACTTAGTTGGTGCTCATATCAATGTATTTACTGGTGAATGGACACAAAAGGTAACAAATAGTAAACATTGTTTCGTAATGATCTGTATCATAAAACCATAATGGGTTATCTGTGAGTGTTGAAAAAATGAAGGCACAATTGTATAAGAATTTAATATCAACTATAGTACAAGCTTTGCAATATGGAAGCTGGTCATAGGTTTTTAGTATGAGAAGCTTCACGAAATTGGACAGAATTCTAACTTCAATGCTTTCCCCTTTTTTTTTTCCTTAGCATCTTTTTCTTACAATCTAACTTCAATTCGATATCTTGTTGGCCGTCTATGCATAATTTTAGTTGATTGATCAGAGAATGAGAAATATTATCCTTTTGAAATAGACTGCTAACATTCTTCTAGAAATAATGTCCATCCAATAGTTATTGATGAATGTATCTCGCCTTGCTGGTTATAAATTTGTGTGCACCCTATTACCTCTCACAAAGAGATGTTTATGCTGGTGTTTGATAAGCATGAATGATTATGTTTTCTCAAGAATAGCATTATTCATTGCAGTTACATACAAATATGGAAAGCTTGTACGAGTAACTCCTCTGAGGATTGGGTCTAAATTTTGTTTTCTTGGATTTAACAAGGAAAAATTTTGGAAAAGTCATCATTTCATACTATTGCTCATCAGTTTGTGGTTTATAACCATAGATACTTTTTCCATATATTTTGTGCTTGAAATGCATAAGCATACTTCTTTCATGGCAATTTCATATTGTGTGGAAAAATCTGTTCTCAATCTTAGTTTCTTGCTGTTGGCAGGATGCTGGAATAGGAACAAGTATTGATTCATTCTATGAATATCTGTTAAAGGTATATGTGCATGATCTAATATGTTGTAAGTTAGTATCCAAGTTTAGCTTACTCTGCAAGTCAATACCTCATTTTGGTGTTGATCCCTTTTAGCTCATTATTGCTGCAAGACAAACAAAGGGTGCAACTATGGGTTAATCATGGTTTGATTATGAATATTTTCCTTTGTTGTACACTGTCTTGGGCCATCTTCTCACTGAGATGCTTAAAAAGGCACTCCACACCTACACATGGAAAAACAATTTTAGAAAAGAAAAGGCAATATTATACATTCTTTGGGTGTCCTGCCAGAGAATGACAATTCTCCTTATAATTCATTATATACATGTACCTGATATGACCAGTGCTTGTATCTCTGCAAGAAAGTGAAAGCATTTTCACTCTTTACAGGCTTACTTGCTATTTGGGGATGATGAGTATCTTTTCATATTCAAAGAAGCTTATGCAGCTGCCATGCACTATCTCTTTAATGATCCTTGGTAATGTTTTCTGACATCTCGCTTTATAAATTTGTATTTATTCAAAAACTTTTTAAAGGATAATCTGCCTGCATCAACCCTCTTCTAATTTCCTTTCTTCTTTCTTCTGGGGTACAAGTTGACTCTTAAATATAATTTTATGCACAGGTATGTTGAAGTAAATATGGATTCTGCTGCTATTGTCTGGCCTTTATTTAACAGCTTGCAAGCTTTCTGGCCAGGCCTTCAGGTTTTCACTCCTCTTTATTTTTCATTACGGAACTATAAATTTTTTAATCTAAGCTAATACTTCTTCGCATTAGGATATCAGACTTGATTATATTTATGTTTTGAAGGTTTTAGCAGGGGACATTGATCCTGCTATTCGAACACATAGTGCCTTCTTTAGCGTCTGGAAAAGATATGGATTCACTCCAGAAGGTTTTAATCTTGCTACCCTAAGTGTGCAGGTAATTATCATTAGTATATAAACCAAATGCAGTTTTTATTTGTAGTTCTCTTATTTTACACAATAATCTTAATTTAGAGCCTGATGTCTGAATCAATACTGAACCCAATTTGCCTTTTCCATTAATAAACTATATATCCTAAGATAATCTTTGCATCTGTGTACTTTCACTTTGATCTCCAGCTCTCATTCACTGAAATTCTAGATTTTTGCAGCAAAGTTCTTGAGCTTGAAATATTCCCTCATCTCCTAGAGCCAGAAAGTTTGTGTGCCATGGACTTTTAAGGATTGTAGCATCTTGTATTAGGGTGATTCTGTGGGCTAATAAATAGCTATTTGGTTAAGGACCTGGATGATAATCTATCTTTATCCTTCTTTCAATATGTAATTCTACAACTTGTAATAATAATTTGTTTCTCAATAGTATTTCTGATCTCGCTAGCATTTCCTGTTCTGCAGCATGGACAGAAGAGTTATCCTTTGCGTCCAGAGTTGATAGAAAGCACATATTGGCTTTACAAAGCTACCAGAGATCCCAGGTCTCCACAAAATTGCTCAAGTCCATATTTATTTTCTTTCTGCTTTTATCTTTGAGTTAAATATCGTGAAGATTGTGATTTTTCTACATATGATAATTACCTTGACAAATTTCACTGTGAAAAAGAGGATGACGAAACCACTTTTCATAAAATGCTCCAGAAAATGGAACCTTGAGAAATGGCAATTACCAATTGAAAAAATTTTGGAACACCACAAAACATCTTGTTCATGAAATATTAATTTGGAATCAAAATATTATTTCTGAATAGTGAACTGCGACTAAAAAAAAAGCCCATCGTTTTCTCTGCGCCCACAGCCTAGTTTCCTTATAATTTATTGTTTTTTAACTTTATTCCTTGGCTAATGCAAAACTTTTTTGGCTGTAGGTATCTTGATGCTGGAAGGGACATGGTTGCTAGCTTGCAATATGGGGCTCGATGTCCTTGTGGTTATTGTCATATAACAGATGTAGAATTTCATAAGAGAGAAGATCATATGGAGAGCTTTTTCCTTGCTGAAACAGTAGGTATCGATTACCAAACACTCCAGGGTCCAGACTGATATTTGATTCTCTCCACTTGTTTGCACTTACAAGAGCAATAGCCATTTGAAACAGCGCTGGGGAGTTTATATAACTTCTGGCCTTTCCATTTATAAAAGAATTTTTGGGCAAGGTTGGGATTCTGAACAGTGTCAGATTAGAAATTATTTTGCATGAAGAAATTGACCAGTCCAATTTGGTAGTAGTCAAACCGGACAGACATCTGTTTCGTAAACGAGTGCTTACATTAGTAGGTAGTCTGCCACAAAAATTCGGCTGTATTGCTATAAAAAATTTTCCTATCTGTATAACATTCTTGATTCATTTTTATCACATTCATGATTCATTGTAACCAACCAGTTTTCTTGAAACCTTGTTAGGTGAAGTATCTTTGGCTTCTTTTCGACTTGGCTAGTGGTCCTGATAACCTCGTAGAAAATGGACCATACAGGTACAGAATTTGTGCTTGAATAGTGATTATTTGCTCACTTGTTCATTTTTCTGCTTATTGCTCAATAATGTGAATATTAATATGTTTTCAGGTATATCTTTAACACTGAAGGCCACTTGCTGCCAGCAACACCCCAGATATCTCTTGTAAAGGAACATTGTTCATATTTTGGTGCCTACTGTAGAAGTAGTGATATTGAACTAGAGTCTCATAGATCAGATAGCCCAATAAATCCCTCTGAAAATGCCAGCACAGTTTATGGGGGTTCAATTCATTCTGGTTCCATATTTCTTGAGTCAACTTCCACATCAGGATTGATGAAGGTTGGTGTTAATCTGATTGTCTATAAATTCCATGTGGAGCTTTTTTTTTTTAATTGTTTATGTGTGTAATTTTTTTTTTTTGTTTATGTGTTTTCTCTCTTCCTCTTCTCTTTTGCACTAAGACACTTTTCCAGTGTGATAGGGTGTTAGCATGTCTATGTAGATTCTATAAAATGTTTTGAAGGACAGCTATTTTACTGAAAACAGTTGCATATTGGCATATTTGTAGCCTGGACATAGTTATGGATCTGACATGCATTAAATTAACCAGAAACTGAAAGCAAAAGGTTAGTAATTAATTCTGTTAGATTTGCTGCTTTTAATTGATAATTCTCGTTTCTTTTATAGGGTGCTTGTCCTGGGTTAACCCACGGGCAAAAGTACGGCATATTGTACTCGGACTCAACTGATACGTCTCAGGAGGTTGAGTCTTCTCGCTCAAGACAGGATGTGGTTAAGAGCCATTCGGTATTGGTTGTTTCGAATCATCAAACTGCTGATGATTCTGTGTCCTCTAACTCCAGTAATGACGGTGAAAATGTTCAACAATCAATTCAGGAAGGGTGATACATACTGACAATGAGAAAGGCCTTCCAGGTGTGACTAGATACTTTGTGACCAGTCTTCGTCCTCCATGAAAATACAAGGTGTCTGATGTTTACAAATTGTTGTGGCTTTTGCCAAAGATCAGATATAATGTGACGTGGAGGAGGAAAACTTTCTGATAAGCTAATCCGACTGCCTTATAATTGAGGGCTAATCTTTTCTTCCTTTGGGACTTCCATTTTTCAATGTTTGAGCCATCCGGCGATTGTTGCTAAAGTCAGCATTCAAGCTTGAGGGACAGCATTCAGCAGGACACAGGAACCACAGCACTTGTTTGCTTCTAGGTACTCATACTTTTAACATATTTTCGAAAGGATTCTGTCCGTAACGTTGCAGTGAATTCTTAAAGTCAACTTCATTTTGTAAGCTTTCAACATCAAAGGTTAGGAAGATGGTTGATCATTGTTGAAAAGTTGCCAGGATGTGTGGTTCATGTCTCACCTGATATGAAGGGAAGGTGGTGTGCTTCAGAATTGGTACATACTCTATACAATGGCCTAAGATTTCTTTATAAGATAACCTCCGCAAAAAGAAAGATTTGCCAATTTTTATATCTTTAAGCTATTTTTTTATTGGAAATATTTGTTTGCAATAACTTCTTTTCCATTCTCATTTACTTTGTCTCATATGTTGTGATATGATGACAGGAATTGTATTTATGTGACAGACGAACTTTCTGCTTTCTTCTCCTTCCCCTCCACCAGATACCACCATTAAAGTTTCATGTCAAATTACTGATGAAGTTGTTTGGTAGGACATGCTGAATTGGATGAATAAATAATGAGTGGAGTACTTTTATGTTGAAAATGAAACTTTAAAATTTAAAAAATTTATTATTGTAAAATTGACTAAAAATTAAATTAAATTAAATATTTTAAAGTATGATTTAAAAAATGTTTTTATCGTTGAAGAATTTAAATTTTAATTAAAAATATTAAATAAAATTTAATTGATTAATTTTAATTTATAAGAATTTATTAATTTATAAAAATTGATAATTAATTTTTAATAACAAAAATTGTTAAAATAAATTGAATTAAAAATTTAAAAATCAAAGAAATTAAACGACTTAAAATTTTTCGATTAAATTAGCTTAATTGATTAAATTTTTTAATTAAATTGACGATATCAATTGAATATTTTAATTATTAATTTTGCGGTACGTATGGACACTTAAACTAATAAACGAAATTTCTAATTTCTAGGACACTGGAATACCAAATTATCAACATATTTTAATCATTTTTTTGTTTACGGAGGAAAACACTCAAAACTTAAACAAACTAGCTATTGCATGGCTCTGTGGTATACTGTTCTTCGCTTGTCTCGGTAAATAAATTCTAGAATTGGCAACGGAGACTCCCGAAGATAATGTATGCCTGGGCTGGCTAGTATTGTGAGGGAAGTCCGGTTATCCACACACTGGTTCCCTTCATGATACACATGTTGAAGTTGCACCTTCCAATCTCTTTGAAGTAACCTGCGGGTACCTGTCAACAAAAAATTATTTACGTCAAACTCTGTAGTGGAAGAGGATAAAAGATTAATGACTTCTACGAAATCCACTTCGATCATGATATGACAATACTCCAGCGATCAAATCAGAGTGAGGCCCGAGTGGACTCCCCAGAATTTTGTCTTAAGTGGCAAGCTTCTTCCAATGTGATATAGAAACTCTCCACACCAATGTCCGTGCCAATCACGAATTAAATCACCAGCGGTAGCAATGGACGGCGCTTGCTTAACCACTTCGTCTGTGTTGAGTTTTATCCAGTCTTCCGACGGTTTGGATCACCCCACTGGACTTCCCACCCGGAGTCCCTGAATCGAAAAAACACAACTTTTCACTGCCCTCGCCCTAACTATCCATTCCACAAACTCTTTCACTGCTCTCGTACCATCGTCTGGCCAAACAAATTCGGCTTCAAAAAGACTTTTATTTTGCCAATTCCAAAGCATCTAGTAGGCAACGTCAAAAATAGTAGTTCATTCCCATTGTAGCACCTGAGAGTGTGTCATGAGATTGGATTGCATCCAATCTCTCCTCGTCTTGTTGAAAGAAATCCGTATTGACCACCTCCGAGGAAAATTTACTCTAGAAGGCTTGCACTCTCGGGCAGTCCCGGATAACATGAAGTGTGGGCTCTTCCTGGCTGCATATGTGGCAGCTGCTATCTGTAGCGATATAACATGTTACTCTTTGTTGGCCCGTCAGGAGCTTGTTCTTGGTCATTAACCAGACGAAAGCTCTGATCTTTTGGGGCCCCGCCCATTTGCAAATTAAGTCCCAGAGATTCGCTGAACTTTTCAGAAAATGCCCTTCGATTGAATCATAGACTGACACCACTGTGAAACTCCCATGTTCAGTTTCCCCATCTCATGATATCTTCCAATGTATTCTATGTATTTAGGGTTATCTCCGCAATATCCATGCAAACTGTGGAAAGGAGGTATTGTTGGAACAAATTCTACTTCCAATTTTCATCCTCATGCATTAGGTCCGCGACTTTAGCATAGAGGACATTATTAGGTATTGGAGAGGTGGCCACCGCAAGAAGAAGACCTCAATCTTTCACCCAATTAAGGATATGTGTCTTTCATTTCCTAGGTGTCATCGGATACCTTGGTAAATGAAATGCCAATTTGTCGAGATACCCCGCTAAAAACTCAGGGCCCCTTGACGGTCTATAGAAGTAGGGATGTGGTACGGGTCCAAACGGTATTTAACCCTTAAGATTCGGACCCATAAGGCATCTAGGTTTGTAAGGAAGGCCCATCCCATCTTTGTTAGCAAGGCATCGTTGGATGATCTAATTCTCCTGATGCCTAATCCCCCTGCCTTTTTGGGCTTACACACCAAGTCCCATTTAACTAGGGATATTTTTCTCTGTTCTTCTATGGAATCCCAGATAAAATTTCGCATGATGTGCTACAAATCATCACAAAGTCTTCTCGGCAGTCGAACTGTTTGCATCGTGAAAATAGAAAGGGTCGAGATTACAGACTGAGTTAGGGTGACCCGTCCCGCTAGCGACAAATGCTTAGCGCGCCACCTTGTTAGTTTCTTTTGAGCATTATAGAGGTTATGCTGATATGTGTTACGCGTGGTACGCTCGTGGATCAAAGGCACTTTTAGATATTTGTCCATATTGTTCGTACTCGAAATGCGTAAGGCTTGACTAAGACGGCAAGCGGTTTCTAGGAAAACATTCTTGGAAAAAAAATTTCGATTTGTCCGTGTTTACCTTATGCTCAGAAGCCTTACAAAACATCTCTAGAGTCCTTGCGATTACTTGCGTCTGGGTGTCCGTAGCTTCCGTGAATAGAACCATGTCATCTGCAAAGAAAATGTGGGATATGTAGGGCTCTGTAGTGCTCAATTTTAACGGGTGTCAACGACCTTGTCCCACTTCTCTCGATATGAGATGGCTTAGCCGTTTTATACACAGAATAAAAAGGTACGACGAGAGTAGATCGCCTTGTCTAATCCCTCTTGATGGGTTGAAGGGATCCAATACGATTGCCTGCCAGGCCACCTGCATGGACACTGTCGTAACACACTGCATAATGACCCAGATCATTTGTTCCGGAAATCCGATATCTTCTGAGGTGTTTTGAATAAAATCTCATCGGATCCGGTTATAAACTTTTTCTAAATCCACTTTGGTCACTAAATATCCTTTCCTTCCTTTCTTCTTTCTTATCAAGTGAATAGCTTCTTGGGTTATAATGATATTATTTGTTATGTGTCGGCTCGGGCTTCAAAATTGCGTTGATTCTCCTCCAACGTATTTTAATCTTTAATCACTGATCAATAATTTATCTAATGTTGATCAAAATAATAATAACCCCAAAATTATACGAATATTTTAAAAAATCCACTTGCTTTGAGGACTTAAACCAAGAGTTTAGAGTATGTTCTTGACTGAATTTCATTCCGAAAAAGTAAATCAACCATCATAATTGCTCGACAGAGATGACAATAATGATTAATGAGCGTTTCTTTTCAACACTCCTGTCACCTACAAAACAATAGTCTTACAGAAAAGTTGCATCGTAAATGTAATCAAATTCAATGAATCCAAACATCTGAATGACATACAGTAAAAGGGTTAAAGGGATTTGCATAAAGTTCATGCGGTCGAGAAACAAATAAAAAGCCAACAAGTTTTTCATTGTTCATGTTGAATATTGAATTCATTGGATACTCTTAGTATACGTATTTATCCATAAACAGCTTTTGGTGCTCTGCCTGTGGTTTCCAACTCATCGCTTTTGCTCATAAACACACAATGTTTACTGTGTCCCAAAAATTTTCTCTTTGCTCGATAAGATTTTGTTTAAGCAAGTAGTATTAATTAAGTTAAACACAATTTGCACCCACAGAGCTTTGTTTTATAACATGTTTAGGCAAGGCTAGATAGCTATATCCTGGAAAAGTCCCAGCTTCATAGAGCCCTATGTGTATCTATATCTGTTCCTACTTCAAGAAGTATTTGTCTCGAGGGTGTTAAGAAGATAGCCAATTCTTTGTTAGGCATAAGGTGTGTTTTGGTTCTTAAGATATTTATCAAAATTTAAATCAGAAAATGACTTCTAACTCAAAAATATGTTATTATGTAAACTTATATTGATAAAATATTAATTAGAATTAGTAATCGAATTAATAAAGTTACTTTTTGACTAATATAGATCCGATCTCATTTGAGTCAAGTAATCAGATTTTCATACTAATGCCTAAAATTTATAATCATATCAACTTGCCATTTGCTTTTCATTTTTCCGTGGCATTGGATTCTGATAATGCCCACTTTACAGGGTATCTAATTTAACATGATTGTTTCTAGATCATGATTTCGAAGCATTAGACATAGACACAGTTGGGTTGTTACCTCTGACAAATTGACCACCACTGTTAGTTAATCAAGTGTCATAATGTTATGTCACAAGAGCATCTTCCTGGTCTTCACCATTACCAGCACCTGTAATTGTTCTTGTCAGAGTCGATTGTATTGTGTTGTCTGTGAAAACGACTGAAACCTGAAAACAAATTGGTAAAAGGAATACGCATCTGAGACCAAACTATACCACTTTCTGGTTTTCTTCGTGCTCAGCATAGATACATTGAACAACTTTTTCTCCACTTTTAGATTTCCCGAGCGTCCTAGTCCTCGTCCACTCACCAGAACTCTTGCCCTCCATGAGACTTTTTTTTTTGGTTAAATTTCGAGGTATCTTGCTTGAGTTCGCTGGCAACTTTTAAGTAATTATTACCCCAAACTATTCTCCATTCATGACGGGTGGGACGTGAGAAGCGACAAAGCATTACCACCGAGTATTTACCATTGCTGCATACACAAGTAAAGTCGAACTCCTTTATTATTGGGCTTCCGTGCTCGGTGGTTCGTGAGACATTTATTAGTTTAACTTGAGTTATATCGATAAGATAATTGATTTAAATTTTAAATGATTCGATTAATATTATATTATTATAAAATTTATTAAAAATTAAATAAAATTAAAAAATTTTAAAAATAATTTAAAAATTAACTTTGCTTTTCCAGAAATTTAAAGTTTAGAGATTGTTAAATAAAAAACTTATTATTTATTTTAGTTTATCAAAACTAATTGATTTACAAAATTTAGCTAATTAATTAATAAATTGATAAATTTTTATCAGCGATAATTATCAAACTAAATAAAATTGAAAAATTAAAAATTGAACCGAAAAATTGTTCGGCTCAAAAAATTTTACTATTAAATCGATCGAACCGATTCAATTTTCATAATATTAGTGTAAATCACAATTTTTTGATATATAGATAATTTAATTTAGAGAATAAGGTATATAACACCCTCCTACTAAATTTGGAACATTAGAAGGATACTTTGTTCCCTGATTTTTTATTTGGTATTTTATTTTGATTTATAAATTAGGTCTATGAAATAATAGGCCTTATATTATATACTTCAAACCTTATCACTTGTACCTAATTGTAGAGGATCCATTTAGCATTTACTTTAAAATTTTGGAAATTGATTATTAAACTCAAATATATTAATAATTGCGGTGAGTTGATGATAATCAATCGCCAACTTGATTAATTAAGTTATTAATGGATTGAACTCTTGTAGATTTATATATATGGTTAGATTTAAGTAATACATGGATCAAATATAAGATTAGATTATTGGGGTCAGGGACAGAGCCATGTTATAGGCCCCCCCTTTCAAATATTTTTTTTTTAAAAATTACTTATATAATTAAAATTTTTAAAATTACAAATATAAGTGGCCCCCCTTTAAAAAAAATCCCTATCCTTAAAATTACAAATATTTTTTTGCATTTAGATGTTGGTCCCCGGCCCCCCCTTAGAGTTGAGTCTGGCTCCGTCCCTGATTGAGGTCAAATCTTCTATAATCATAACCTTGTACCAACTCTGCTCCATGCGAATCCATCATATATTTCTGTGAGTCCCACATATTTTTGTAGATGAGATCATATAGAACAGGGTTATGGTATAAAAAATCTGGTCTTAAACATTTTTAATATTGTAGATAAAATGGTATCTAAATATTTTACCATGTTTGGACTAATAATTAATAGGTATAGCATCAATTAACATTACTATATGATATGTGCTCTTAAATAAATTAACTTATATCATGCCTAGATCAACCAATTTCATATTTCATCTTTGGAAAAACAGGACCTCAATTTAGAGACAAAGTCAGAATTCAATGTTTATGTTTAAGGCCCTTCCATTGATTTTATAGGTTAGTATATATTCTATGTATCTTTTCACAAATACGTATATTTCAAAGCATGTTAAGTAGATGGTGTCTTGAGATTTATATTCTTTAAAACCTATACATTATTCTAAATGATCAATCATGGTGTAGTGAATACGAGAAGAATCTTCAATACATAATAAAGCTTTTGATCTTGAGAAATCAAACAATTTAAAAAACCCTTAATCCAAATTCATTTCTTCAAACCAATCAAAAGCAATATTCCAACCACTTTTTAGATATTTATTTGCTACTGTTCTTTTAGATGGTTTAAGAGCACAGCCAGCCCAAGGGAAATTTGACTTTCATCTTTATTTCATCATTCTAAACAAGAACTTTACTGGTCATGAACAGCTTTTTTGGTCACCAAACTACGACTGTGTAATTCATAGAAAACTTCCAGATGCACACTGTATATAACTTTGTGAATTTATACATATATGGATACTGCAAAAACATAATTTTGGTGAGGTTTTTTTTTTCTTTCACCATTGCCATTTACATAGTCACAGTATTTGAAGCAATCACTTCCTGCATGCGAATTTCTGTTTAATTCGATCACTAGGACCGCCAAAACGGAACACCACATGGATGATGCCTGAACCAACAAAAACTGTAGATTCGTCGGTCTGTTTCATGTTTGGAACTTCCCGGCGCGATTATAGTGAGACCCTGATACAAATTTGGATTTTTCCTTGGAGAACCCAAGCAGAAATCGTCTCTTCTCGGGATAGGTATTTTCTCTGGTAACAATGTCCTACGAATCCAGAGGTTGGTTATGGTTTATGGGCTCTACTCATACTCCACAACCCAGACCTCTTGCTTCTGATCCTTTCATGATTCTCAACCTCTTGCAAGATGACATAAACATACTGCAAAATATGTGAAACCCTCGTGAGTACTACAGAGAATTGTGTTTTAAAATTTTTGGATAATACAGATATATGAGTTTTTTTAGAGAATTGAAGCTATGGACATGGAAGAAACTTACTCCCATGGAACATCTCCAACAAGCATCCAGTCACCATCTTTGTCCTCGTAAGTAGGAACATATTCTGATCCTTTGTAACCTTCACTCTCTGAGTACTCACCTGGCAAAGATCCAAAACAAGATCTTTAGGGCCACCGTAGAATCAAGCACCACAGAGACAAGCAAAAGACAAATAATAAGACATACTTGTCGATATCAACTAATTATTACCTATCGTGAACTTGAACATGTTCTCGAGGGCTTTTAGGAGCTCTGGATATCCCTTATAGACCTTAAGGTCTATCTTTCTTAGGTATGGAGCACCATCCATACTTACTTTCACGTAAATCCCAGACGCATCAGGTTCAACCTTCTTCGGTTGCAGGTTATTTTTCCTGTACGATCGAACTGGAGGCCAACCCACAAGCTGTGCCCTGATTATAACAAGGATTTGAGTATTTTAGATAATCCCAAAGTTGTTGACAACAAAAATAAAGAAAAAAACCTGCGTAAGACTTACTTGGGAGCAGGCACTGTTTCAAGGTCGACGTGTTGAGCATCAGATTTACCCTTAGGTCCATTTTCATCAGCTGGCAACGGCCGCTTATTGTTTCTAACGGTAGAAAACGCCTGCTCTTCATTTCCGTCCGTACCTGGCAACCCTAGTCTAAGCTCAGTTGCCTTGAGGTTTAGATCGTTCTCGAATGCAGCAGCACCTTCCATATCGCAGTAACAATGTTCTAAACCAAACCCAGAAATAGAAGATCCTCCGGGAAGAGATTGGTCCTGAATTTAGAGAAAGTTTTGAAGAGATATAGAGATTTACGAATACAAAAGAAAGAAGCGAGTGTTCTGTAGAGACCCTTTCTATTTCTATATATAAAAGGGGCAATGGGGATTCTTAAAAGAGTATGAATGCATGAATTAAGGACAAAGGCAAGCTAAGGTGTCGGTAGCTATAGCAGCACAATAGAGGCAACATGTTGATGCACTTAGGGGACACGAGTGGGACAAGGCACAGCCGCCCATATGGAAGACTTTCATGGAGGAACGGTCAAGATGGGTTTGAGGAGTGAAATCAGGGGCGTTAGTTGCCTGGTATGGGAAGCATACCCATGTGGGTAGTGAGGTCTGCATGACTGTTGGGTATGGGCATGGCATGGCCATGTGGGACAAGAATTTTGGCAGTGACTGTGACTGTGAGTGGTTTTTAATTATATAATTTGGTGGGCTTAGAGAGATGCGACGTTTACATTACATGCGGAGAGTGAATGGAGATGGCATGTGGATACCCATTTTATAAAAAATAAATAAATAAACAAAGATAATAAAAAAATTACATACATTTCTCGAGACCAATCTATTCATTTAACATGGTCTCTTTCTTTCTTTGTTTTTTTTCTTAAAATGGGTAAATTTTGTAATTATTAAGGATTAGGCTTTAATTAAATAAATTGTTGGGTGTTAATAATAATCAACAAAATACTTATTTGTTAATAATTCAAATTCAACGCTTATAATTCAATGTATCTAGCTCGTAAGTGATAATTATTTATTAAGTGTGGATGAAACTTTAATATTTGGATAATATACTTTAACAAGAGAGATATCCCTAAAAAAATGAAATACATTGGTATTATCTAAAACCCCTATGGAATTGTATGAGGTTCTTCCTCAGAGTTTTAAGTAGAATGAGATTGTTGAGTTGTAAAACTCATACGTATTATTGATAGTTCAAGAGTTGGTCATTGAATTGAAAAGTATAGTGGGTTCTCTTTGGATGCCTATTTAATTAACTTCAAAGTTTCAAGAAAGTATTTAGAGGAACTAATTAAGTTATAAAAAACTAGTTTTCTATTTTTTTCCTTACTTTGTTTATATTATTTTGAGTGCTCTAGTTAAATTTCATAAAATTGATTATAATTGAAAATTATATCTATTTCTTGTTTGTTAAAGTGCTTAGAAGAGGTCTTAATTTATAAAAGCTTAATTTAACCACACTTGCGAGTGTCATTTTAAATAGAATTGTAAATATAATTAAAAATTCTATCATCCTAATTATGTTCATAAAAAGCATATTATATTTGTGCGTGTGTTATTAAAATGTCTGAAAATTTATATGTTATTATAAATTATAAAATATGACTAGAATGTTTAATTCATGTAATTATTCAATGATGGAAATGCATTATAAAATATAAATTAATATTCTTAAATGATTACTTACAAGTTTACAACAATACTTATGTTCTTGCCACTTTAATATGATTCATATCGTTATTATATATTTCTCTTAAACTATTTACAGCAGAACTTTGGGAACTCCAAGTCCAAGATTTGTAGGTTGAGTAATTCCAAAGTCTCATTTTTGTTCAGTCAAAATTGATCTATAGTATTTACGTAAGAAGCCATTATAAAGTAAACTTTGGCGTCAAATTTTTATCTCAAAATGATATCATTTTATGCATAAATAGACATAAAATAATATTATTTTGGAGCAAAAATAAAATAATTAGTACAAAATTTCTGAGCCGTCCGTGAACTTTAAGGATTATTTTCTAACCGTTATTTAGATAAAAACATCATCGTAAGAGCATCCAATTTCCAATGTACTAGCGGACAGAGAAAAAAATATACATGTGGACTGTGGAGTGACAGCGAGAGCGTGGTGAAACGATGGGCACGAGGATTGGCGTGTCCACTGGTATAGCGACACGTACAGAGTTACATGTCGCTAACATCCACGCGCCCACCAACTCCCAGCCCTTGGCTTACGAACATAAGGCCCCATTTCACTCGTGCACCTTCTCAACTTTTTCTTCAATTATTTCTCTCGACTCCTTTCACCTAACCTGTCTCTTGTCCAATCACATTAATATTATATATATATATATATATTCTTTCACATCCTATTATTAATTTAATTTTTATTTTAAACAACAAATAAAATAGTTTTATTATTTTTATTATTTTATAGTTTAATAATGAAAGTCTCATCCTTAACATTGCCCCTAATTTCAATGTCAGATTGGATAATCCTCCTTGTCTGATTCTTATAGGTTTTCTCTCTAGTCCTCGTAAATCAATTCGGTCACTCTCTCCTTTGCCTAAAACTTCAATCCCTCTTCTTCTTCCAATTAGGGAGTATCCTTTGTATGCAAATACAACAAAAATCAATATACAAGTCTTGTTTCTCAAATAAGTTATGATCTTCTCTAAGTTTAATTTGAAAGTAGGATCTTGACATGTAGGCATTGGATTCCTGAAAAAATACAAAACAACATTTCTGCCAACTGGAGTCTTTGTATCAAAATGATGCGAATGTAGAGGGACTTTAAGAGTTGTGAGGAACAATGTGGAGATAGTAAAACAACTCTTAGGGACAATGAGAACAATGTCATCCATTTTCTTAAGAGGAGTCTTTGTAATTGGTGGAAATGACTTGTTTTTTACATACAAGGGATGCCCAATGATAGGAAGAAGAAGAGAGACCAATGCCCGATATCAATGGACAGTAATATTATTTGGGCTTAAAGTTGCCCCTTCACTATTTCAAGGAGTCATAACTAAAATCTATGAGCTCATTCTTTCTAATACTCTGGTCTACATTGATGATTCTATATTTCAAGACCTTATACCTTAAACCCTAAACTCTAAACCTTAAACCATAAAGTTCTAAATTCTAAATCCTAAATCCTAAATCTTAAAAATCATGTATATAGTTAATAAATTGTGAAATATATATAAGTATTTCATAAATTAAATAATCTAAATAAATTACTTAATTCAAAACTAAATAATATGATTGAATCAACTAATAATATTAATACATTTAATACTTCTTATTCTTCAAATTGATTAATATTATGAATTTTAAATGAATCATATATAATTTGTGGTAAATAAGTCTTCTCCTCTTGGTTGGTTCACCTTATAAGGAGCATAAATTTATTAATTTGAATTAAAATACTATTAATTGTTAGATATCTAATAAGCAAGCATACTAAAAAAACTGAGGCTCTTTGCTTTTGCTTGGAAGTTGGAACTGTTAATATAAGGAAATAACTGTTTCTTCTTCGAAATTTCAGAAGACGCTTAGCAGAACTTTGCTTAAAAGCAAACTTGACGTTTATGTTTGTCACGGGCCTCTCCGATTTATAATTTTAATACATTTATACTTTATAGGAACTACAAAATTACGGTCCATTTTAGTATCAGTGACTTCCTTTCTTTTTCTTTTCAGTTTTAAATCTTTATGAGCTCTCTTATTCAAGAATTCATTTTTTTCCTATAACTTATGCTCTGTTTGGCAATCAACTGATTGAATTAGTTGTTAGTTGATTCTATCAGCTGTTAACGGATAGCTAATTATATCAGCTAATTTGACCAGCATATTGTATTAGCTGTTTGTTAGAGATGTTTAATAAAATTAATTGTTTATGTGTAAAATGACTTATAAGGACATGATTTTAAAAAAAAAATTATAAGGGTATGAATATTATATATCTTAGTATTTTGTTAAATATTATTATAAGAATTTAAATTTTAGATAAGTTATGTTCACCTGTACTGTTTAATTATCTATGAAAATTTTATGCAACTTTTTCTATTTTCATTTTCGTTTAAGGTCAACACTTTATTTATAACCTATAGCAACATAGAATAATTATAAGAATAAACAATATTCCTAAAATTAGGTATCTAGGAATGTCAATTAAATGGTACAGTTTACTTTTGATAATTAAAATTTTGGTTGATTGATTTGACTATTTACCTTAAATTAACCATCGAATTTGCTATTCTCCAAACAGCTTTTGTAGCTATTTGAAGAATCAAACAGTTGAAGATAACCAATCAGCTAAAATAATAACCGATTAGTTGTCTACTAAATGAAGCCTTAATTTATAAGGCAAACTATATTGTCACGTACTAATTAAGCAATTATTATGGTTTACAACTGCCAATAATTATAGTATTTAATAAGAAATTAAAACATTATGTTATCCTGTATAAAACTGAAGATATATTTAAGAGTCTAATTAAAATTCTTATATATATATATATATAGATGAGAAGCCACTACTTGTTATATATGTATATATATATATAGATAAGAAAGAAACAATGATTCTACTTAAATTTCAGGAAGAAAATTTATATGTGCAATGATTATAATATAAATCAATAAAATCTAAATTAAAATTTTATTATTTTAGTTTATGATAGAAGTGTCGTCACGAAAATATATCTTATAAAATGAATAAAGGTCAAAGTGAAGAAAAGAAAATTAATATAAGTTATACTCTAATATATAGACGATAACAATATGATTATTTAGAAACTATATATATATGATACGATGAAGCCAATGGTTTTCAGATAATTCTATGAGCATCTGAAGCAAATATTTTCAGAAACATTGTTAAATTAGTTTCCAATTATCCTAAGATCTGATATTGTACCCAAATTCTTATTTTCAGGCATCCGGAAACTGCTTCAAAACCAAACTATACAGTCCAACAGAGGTCTTTTCTAATAACTTAGCCCAACTTAAATTTTATCTCCACTTTGTGTGCCCTCAACAGAAACCATTACAGGCCATCAGTCTATATATATATAGCAACATTGTATCTTACGAATTGCATTGATTTAGCTTCAAGTTACTCAGATGAGGCTTTGACGTCCTCGCAGGAATGCTTACTTCCCCTTCTACTTCTTCAACATTATCACCTTCTGAGAAACTTGCCAAAGCTAGCAGAATTCTGTGGCTAGCGACCCCCTAATTCATATTGAATGTGCATTAACGTCTAATATTAAATATTGAAAGTTGGCTGTTAGTTTGCAGTGCTTGTGGTGATCAAAGCTTGAGTTTGGCATTCGCTGGAGTCTATCAAGAACAGCGATGACAAGACAGCGATGTTTGTACAGATTTTGGTCTATTCCTCAATGTCATATGATCCACTCAAATATACTCCAGGTTATATATATATAAATTAATAAATATATATACACAATAATATATACTATGACCATGATACGACCCGTCAATGGAGGCCAAAACATTATCGTCTTAGTTGGCATTTGCAGGTCCGTGAGCTTTGACCAAGTATTTTGACGTGGACCGCTCGACTTTGGTGGTGCATGCACACAGCTCCTCAGTTAACTATGTCTGGTTCCATCTCAGTAGACGTGTGGCACTGATGAACCGCGAGATCTACTTTTCTAGAATTAAAACTGTTAAAGCACGTCCCTTGTGTTTCAAGTCTATCCTAAAGAGAGACTTTGGAATGATCAAATTTTGAACATTCAGCTTTTCGATATTGAATATAACAACAGTACTGTCGTTGCTGTTGCAATGCTCAAAACCCTCATATAGAAATAATAATGTGTGCAAGAATCCTAAGCTTAGTAAGGCATCTGCATAGTTCCTCCAGCTTTTGATAATACAATTATCCATAAATGGAGATCCTTATACAGGAGTGCACAACCTGGAATGTTTGAAACCGTGTCTTTTAGGACAAGGTACCTTGCTTAGTTAATGTCATACCAGCAGAGTGCTTTAACTTTCGATCTCATACGAATACTATCATCCTTAAAAATGAGACGGATTCAGAAACATTCTGTACCGACGTTAGTTGAACATTAAGTTACCATATATTATAGACTCCCTCCATTTAATGCCTAAGAAGGAAACACGAACAAGATGACAAGGTACGTACAATACGACTTAGCTAGGTTAGATGTATATACGTTGTGGTCCTAGACAATGCCAACTCACGGAAAAAAACAATCCAACTCATTAATTAGATGTCCCTTTCCTCAAAAGGGAGGTGTGAACATGTAGACGGATAAGGTCATAAAGAGGAATTTTCGTATCACATTAAATCTATGGTTGTCTATTCTTTGATTAAAGGATAATTATTTCTCTTTTTTATATTTTCTTTTTTGTGTGGCATTGTTACGGTCTAATTGTCCCACATCGGTAATAGAAGAAATTGATGTGGGATTTATAGGCTTATGAGTTCTCCCACCCTTTAAGCTAAATTTTGGGGTTAATTCTCTCATAAGACCTATAACAATTGATATTAGAGCTAACACCACTCCTTCAAGTCCTTGTGCCATGCCCACGAGTGGTGACGCCGACATTGCAGTGTTTGCTCGAGGTTAGAAAAGGTCTAGCGCACAGCCAGCCTGTGGGTACATGGGTGGCGACGCCTGTATAGCAGTGTTCACCTGGGGTTAAAAAAGGTCTAACGCACAGCCAGCCTGCTAGTGCCTGAACTGTAAAGCGTGGTGGAATGTTACGGTCTAATTGTCCCACATCGGTAATAGAAGAAATTGATGTGAGGTTTATAGATTTATGAGCTCTCCCACCCTTCAAATTAGCTTTTGGGGTTGGTTCTCTCGTAAGACCTATAATAGGCATTTTCTGTAGCTTATGATTGGATGAATATGTTCTTAATTGACTTCTATTTTACCTGATCAAAGTCTAAAAATTTGCCTTAAAACGTAAGGGAATGGAGCACAGTACATAGCTTAAACGATTAATACTCTCAAAAAATACTCTAGCTTTAACTGGCTTGTACTTCTTTCGTTAAATTTCCAGATTTTTCTAGTTCAGGTCATCTCCTTGAAATAATAAAAACGTAATCATACAGCTGAATATACATTTTACTTCCGTAATTAGACGTCAAATTAATACTGGGTTTTCTTCTAATGGGTCGTCTCTTGTCCAAAATAGATATATGTATGTATAGCTTCTATCTAGCAATATAGGAAGGAACTCAAGGATATACACAAGAAAGGAATTACAGTTTCCTTCTTCTGGGTCGAGTGTCTCGTCCTTTGTCTGTAAAGCGTAATTCCATGTCGCTCCTTCGGTATCAAAAAGGAACAAAAGGGTCAAAGATAAAAGGAACCTAATTAACCTTCATTAATAAACAGATTATCGGACAATATTCAACACAGTTTTCATAAAATATACTGAATCTGAAATTAATACAATGGTTTTTACTCGCAAAATCCTAGAATTAATCTTAAAGATTTTATTAAATCATCGTATTTCTATTATGAATATATAAGGTTTCAGTAGATTTATAGTATTTTATGGTTATAAATATGGATTATTAAAAAAGGACATATTTAAATATTATTCTTTAATTCCAGAAAATTGTATTATCAAATCTTATAAAAACAAATTTAACTATAAATTTCAAAAAATATTAACTAGTCTTAAGTCCCTAAATGTTATTCTATAAGCAATTCGTTTAACCTAAGACTCTATTCTTTGATCTTAATAATATGATTTGTTAAAAGTTACTCCATGAAAATTTTGAGGGGATAATTTTATATAAAAAAAAGGTCAAATTCTAATGATATTTTAAAGAAGAAATTAATTTAATTATTATTATTTAATGGTTATTAGTGAGTCCTTTTAAAATAAAAAATTTTTTTTAAAATTTTATTTATTTATAATAATAATTAGGAAGGCCAACCAAATTTTTTTCTTTAGTTTGCTTCCGACGAAAATTCTCAGGCCAGCCCACCTTTTGAAGATGGAGACCACATTTACTAAAATTTAGGTTCCGTATTTCAAAGCGATGCAGGAGGAAGAAACCTCCATTGACAAATCCAGAACTACGACCTTCATAATCCCTTACCTTGTAGAAGTTTGATCAACTAATAACAAGTTAGCGAGTTTACGAAACTTAAAATTAGCAGGTAGATATTTTGCTGTTTTTTCTACTGAAGTTGCGTGTAATGACTGAATTGATGTCACTTTTACTTACTAAGTGCTAACCTGACAGATGTCTTTATCTGAGTGATGTAGGTGGTGGACCTGTGTGGTCGGGTGCGGGAATTGAAGGATCTGCAGTCAGGATTAAAAAAAAAAAAAAGAAGAACAAGTGTTAACTAGAGCGCATTTCGAGCAAGAAGTGACCATAGATAAGAAGAAGTTGCACGTGTGGTTGTAATATATGCATGTCTGGTTTGGCCTGGTCCGGCTGTAAGAAGGAGAAAGAAGTTACGTACCTGCAACCTGCCTTGCCTTGCCTGGTTGTCATCTGTCTGAAAACTGACAGCAAAAAAGAAATAATTGTGTTGGGTTCGGGATGGTTGATCCACCAGAATTTCCTGAAGTTGGTCGTCGAGCCACGTTTCTGCTTAAAACACCATTCAGGTAATATTTGTTACTTACCGGCATTGGTTACAGAAGGTAGGTCCCTAACGAAGCATTATAACCTTTCAATCATCATTTGTTCATGCACTCCTGGATCGAGGTAGTGACCAAGGAAGAAGGCGTATTTGAGTTCAAAATATGAGCAAATGTAACTTAATTACAGATTAAATCAGGTAATCCTTAGGGTTTGGTTTGCTGAAGCAGAATACAACATATAGGTTGAGTATATGATTATCCAAAATATCAGCAGCACCACTTTAAGCTCAGTATATATATGATTATCCAAAATATCAGAAGTACCATTTTTAAGTTTTTATTTTCCTTTACGAATTTAATGACCAAAGGTGATGGATAAAAACTTTTGGATTGTAAGTAATGCAATCTGCCTGTTAAGAGTATTAATGGATCGGTCGTTCAGTGCTGGCCTTGGACCATTAAGATTATGGCAGTGTTTATTTTAATAAAAAAACTCTCATTCATTATTTATATATTAAATAAATTATTAAAATTAAAAAAATAATTTATAAATTGTGTTTTAAATAATTTATTTGGTAAATTAAAAATTTTAAATTAAGTGATAGATGAAATTTAAATAATACTTGCAAATTTTTATATATTACTAGTATTGATCTGCTGTATTTTTAAAAATTAATACACGTTTTAATCGTAGTGAGTATTTTTTTTTTTCCTGTAGCCTCTTAAATTGAGAGATTGTTAATTTCTGCGTTTAAACTACTCCTTGACCCCACGACACAAAATTGAAGATAGAAGTCACTGTAATGTTTATTAATGGAGGGCCTTCTAGCCTTTATGATGGTCGTCTGCTGAAAATAATGATCCAATCGCGGTGTTAGAATATCTTCAGAAGTACATGCGAATTTTTGCTGGTGGTTACACACCGATTTGTGTCACCATCTGCCTTCTGTACAGACGCTAACACCTTGCCAAGCAAATCAATACCAGATTCAGGCAGCAAACGAGTTTGCAGCAAATTTCAAAGCTGCAAAGGAAATATGAATTTCTTCTTTCCCGTTCGTACTTTAGGGAAAATCAAGTTTCATAGACAGAAAAAAGCTTCTAACACATTATTAAAATTTAAAATTACTTCTTGATTTTAATCAGAAAATCTAAACTTTCACCAACTTTTATTCTCTATATGCTTTCTCATTATTAGATAATGAGTAACTTACCATCTCTAGAACCCAGTTCGTCTGGGTCTTGGATATGTCAAAATTGGATATAAAACAAATATATATTTAACAAAACTAAAGGAAATGAGCATCCCAAAGAAAAAGAACAAGAATAGGAAGCTCCTCATCCACCTAGCTTATCTCCTTTAGCAAAGCTTGGAGATCCTCATGTCACCAAATAGTTGATTTCATATCCTCTTCGATTTCTGTAAAAAACTTGTAACTTGTGTGCCGTATAATTTCAAGATCAATTGCGGATCACAAAAATCTTCACGATTGACTTGAAGCTAACCCAATAAAACTATTGTTTCCTTGACCTTTCAAGGCAGGTTGATGGGAGGATGAGAGGATTAGTTTAGCTTTTGATTGACCACAAACGCGTTTTGTTTGGTGGGAGAGATAATATTATAAGCACAGTGGCAGGCTGTTCAGGTTATAGTTTTTACTAGACATTCTAAGCAAAGAGTGCCCTGGTCAGCCCCCACCATTATACGCAGTGTCTCAGATTCTGCGAACATATGGAATAATATTATTGCGATGAGAGATTCTCGCTTATTGCAATTGTAGGGCCAGTTTAATAAACTAGTTTAAGGGTCATTATCAGTAATTAAGCACTGTACTTAATGCACGAACTGGTTAATTTGACAAGTCTGCCTTGTAAAGGCATCAGAATGGGGTGGCCCCCCAGATAATAATCCTCCGATCTGCCGGAGAGAATTGAAGAATAGAGAAGTGCCGTAACGAATCTTTCGTGCAGAACTTGTTGAGTATTTATTACATGTGCATGTGAGCATGTAATTCAGTGAAAATATTCAGTTTAGACAGTCACCAAGAATCTTGGCTTAATAATGGTAAGAATACTCTATTTTTTTTGTGGGTTGTTCCATGAATTTGATTCTTCCAAATAAGGAATTTGTCGTGGAATCAGTTAACAATCATATGCTTATAAGTCAATCTAAGGACTATCAAATATAATTAGCATGCTTGATTAAGTTGAAATGTTAAGTAAACCTAAAAGGGTGGGTTATTGAGAAGATAGAGTATGTTCCATTTTGAAAAAAAAATATACAAGTTGAGATAAATTATATATTAAAAAAAAGTATTTATGAATCCATTATAAGCAGTCCCTTTATAACTTTTTCTCCTTTGGTTTGGTACGAATCTCGTCATTTTAATGAAGGAAGTAGGTGGATTAATCAAACTACGTATAAACTGATATGGATGCTACCATATAAGATAAAAATTTATATTTATACTCAACTCTCAAAGTTGATCCAAAATTAGGGTGAATGTTCATCTTTTTTTATAGGATTCGGCTGGTACAGAAATCAAAATTCTCAACTTTAAGGGGAAATAAAAAGGATCTTGATACTCCCGTGATTAAATCTGGATTTGGGTGGTCAAAAGATGGCCACAGGACCACATGATCTTCTGGGATATATAGACAAGATATTTTGGATTCACATCCTTAGTCACGTACATGATTGCTTTGTAATATAGATTTTCCAAAGGATATACTAATTAAGTGAAAGTCACTTTCTTTTTACTAGATAAGGAGTTCTTTTAGGGTTCTTTTTCAGAAATATTGCTTTCTTGTGTTCTTAATACATATTTCGACTGCACTTTAAGTCGAATTGAAAAGATGAAAGTGGCATTGTTAGTGATGCTTGGGGATATACGTGGCTGAGATAGGCTGATTATAAGGTTAAGATGATAATTATGAGCATTATAGGAAGAAAAACTGAACAAACAAGAATGGGGTTGGAAGATGGTGATGGCGCCAGGGCACAGCTAGGGTTAGGGATGTTTCCTTCTCGTAGGGACGTGACCTGTCGGTAAGTGATCACCATGGCCTTACACAGTGGCTTTAGAATCAGTGGTGTTGACATCTAGCTATTATATGATTGGCCTCCATGTATGAAACTTGTAGGTGAAATGGCTATGGATTTGCCCGTTCTTTACAAATTTCTCTCATCTTCATATCAATTTGTTTGTCCTCAAGTCTTAAAAATGTCAAAGTTGTCGACTTTGATTTATCACAATATAATAATTGCAGACAGACTTTCCACATTTATAGATAAATATAAAGAAATAACATTTTCTCTAGTTAATTTTAAGTATTGACAAACGACCCAAAATGAAACAACAATAACACCGATTCAATAAAATTATGTTAAATGTGATATTTGGAGAAGTCTAATGTATATAGTCTTACTTTTAATTAATAGAAAGGTTATTTATAAATACTGATTGAACAAAGAGATAATTAATAGAAAAATAGCAAAGGAAATAAAGAAAATTATTAATTCTTTTAAAGGTGGCGTTAGTAAAAAATGTTAAGAAAATGATGATTCATGTGAGCAGATGAATTATTGGTTCATGTGAGTCTATGCATGATTTGAAGCTTCCTCGAAGAATCTGACCATTAATTAACGCTTTTATGCTCGAGCATTTATATTTTCTAACATTGTTTGTACAAGATAATCATCGTGCTTGTTATAATAACCCCAACATGCACCCCATAAATTGTTGTAATAGATAGTAGAAGTTGAAAAAAATAAAAGACTTTAAAAAGTACTCCCTCCTATCCAAAATAAGTGTCGTTTTAGAGAGATGCACACTTATTAAAAAAGTTAGTGAAATGTTTGATA
>JANVCQ010000232.1:54106469-54120214 GCA_025531925.1 Erythroxylum plowmanianum | reverse complement strand
ATGGCTAAAATATCGAAGCATACTCAATGAATATGTTTCAACTTATAACTTCCAATATTTCACATATAACCCATCTTATACATAACTATCTTTTCTACTTCATTTCAAATTCAAGAATTTTTCTTTTCTTTACACATGAATAAACACCAATAATTTCTCATTTAATAGTTCTAACTTCGAAGAAAAGTTCGGGGTTCAACATTCAAGATCCTTGAAAATATCATAAATGTAGCTTATTGCCTTAAGTTACCCGAGCGTTTAAAGGTACATCTTACTTTTTATTTGAGTTTCCTTAAACCATATCATGAGGATTCAAAAGATCCTAAAAGAAGTCAAGTAAAAAGAGCTCCGTCGGTGGTAAGGAAACAATTCAATGAGCAAATTGAGAAGATTTTAGATCATCGAATATTAGGTCACCACAAGAAGAATCGAAGGACAGAGTTCCTGATTCATTGGAAAAATAAACCAATCTTGAAAGCCACTTAAGAGAAAGATACAACCTTGTGGCAATTCAAAGATCAGGTAAATGACTACCTTCCCTTTGTTCCGATGAAGGCGTCGGGTTCATCTGGTAGGGGTGGTTTGTTAGCCCCTTAACATTGCAGGACCCTTTTTTCTAGTATTGATGTGTCTTGACTAACATCTAGCATGGATTGGGCATGAGGAAGGCATGCCAAAGGAATCAAGGTAACTTAACTAATTAAAGATCAAGTATGGTTTGAGTTACGATGACCATAGGGCGTTGATTGGCTTGGTGGCTAGGGCGAGTTATACTTGCCTAAGATGTCTTTGGTGGGACTAAGGATGAAATGATGCTCGAATGATCGACCATAGACGAGCAGACTAGACCATAGGTACACATTGGTTGGACCACACATGAATTGACTCGAAACTTGGCTAACCTTCACCTTCGAATAAGATCACGAGTGATGTGGCAAAGTTAGTGAGGTGAATCATTAAGAAAGTGGGATGACGTGACAAAGAACATGGATGAAGTATCTTTTAAGCATTTTACGCATGTTGCTTTAACTTAGAAGTGAGACAGTGGTAAGTTATGTAAACTACCCACTAAATTAGTGCCTAAAGTAGTTGGGGATGTCAACCACCAACTAATTTAGTGGCTTAGTAGCCTTAAGACTACTTTCTTGTATTTTGACCCAACAAATCTCATAAAACTTATAAATAGCTCATTTGAGCAAGACTTCATTCATTAGAGAGAGTTGAAGCTTTGTATCATTTGTATCAATTATGAGTAATAGAAAGGTTGACAATTTTGCTGTAAAGTTGTGTGCGTCTTTCCCTTCTTATTGTTGTCAATTCTATTATGTTGGCTAAGTAAATTTCGTGGATTTACTTTACTTTTGTAGGAAATACCTATTTTAAGGTTTAATTGAGTTGCTAGAGTTCAACTACCTTACTTTGTGCCTGTTTGGTTGAGTTTTTGAAGGGTGAATAAGTACTTTTTTCACTGCAAAAGTTTTTTTTTAACAAAAATGAGTGTTTAACTGTAAAATAAAAAAGCACTTTTCTAATGGATATAGCTTTTTTGACAACTAAATAAACAACTTTTTAAGAAGCTCAAATTTGAAGCTTCTAAAAAAAGTACTTTTTTAGGTAGATTTTTCAGATCAATTAATGATTCTATTTTTTAGTACCTTTTGCCCTTATGCTTTACACATAATTCTCACAATATCTACAAATACATCTTCACGTTTATTTTGAGATTTATATAATATTATTTGACTTTTTTATATGTTTTAGTATTTATTTTTGATATTATTTTTATTTATATTATAATCCATATAAAAGATTTTGTTAGATATATTTTCATTTATGTTTCATATGGTTTAAAATTATATAACAATTAATATATTATGCTTTGTATATTGTTTAACATATTTTAAATAATATTTATATTTTAAATAATTTTTATTACAAAATAAAATATAGTTAAAATTTAAAATGCATTTTATTTTTTATGTTACCAAACAGTCTATTATATGAAACTCTTTCAAAAAAACTTTTTTTTAAATGACAGCCAAACAGTCGACTGGCTTCTTAGAAAAGCTCTTTTCAGAAAAGCTCTACTGACAGTAAAAGTTCTACTGATATAAGCCCTTTTAAATAGGTACTTGGATGAGCTTTTGGGAGGTCAATAAGTAATTTTCTTCACCATAAAAGTCTTTTTTTAAAGAAAAATGGATGTTTTGCTGTAAAACAAAAAATACTTCTTTAATAGATATGACTTTTTTTATAACTAAAATAAAATTTTTTAAGAAATTCAAATTTGAAGCTTCTTAAAAAAGCCTCTCAAACGATTTTTTTAGGTAAAATTTTCAAATTAATTAATGAACTTATTTTTAGTCTCTTTTGCCCTTATGTTTTACATATAATTCCTACAATACTTACAAATCCATCTTCTCGTTTATTATGTATTTAACTATTTACTTAACTTGAATATTTATTTTAGGATATATATATATATAATATTATTCGACTTTTTATATGTTTTAATATTAGATTACTTATTTTATAATCCATATAAAAGATTTGGTTAGATATATTTTCACGTATGTTTTATATGATTTAAAATTATATAACAATTAATATATTGTATTTAATATACTTTAAATATTATTTATATGCATAAATAATTTTATTACAAAATAAAATATAAATAAAATTAAAAGTATTTTTATTTTTATGTTGTCAAACAATCTACTTCTTTAAATTTTTTTTTTAAATAATAGCTAAATAGTTAACGGAATTTTTAAAAACATTCTTACCAAAAAAATTTACAAAAAACATAGCTTTACTAATAAAATCTCTAATCGAATCACTTTGTGAGGAAACAAAGTCTTTCTATCGCCTACCGCCAATTCTTCCCTCGTATTCACCGAAAATTATGTCATCTAAGTGTGTAACGACGGCTTAAAATCTCATACCTTGGCGTTGGATTGTACTAATCGGAGGGGCTTTTCATTTTTCCTTCACTTTCCCACTAACCAAGCACCGTGCCAGAATAACCCTTTGCCCTCATGTTGCTTACTGTTCCCGACATACCCGATTCGTTTCCCTTCGGAAACTCTCCTGAGAAAACCCGGTAAAACCCAGATCGAATCCGGAACCAGAAATGGATTTTGTGGAGTTGGAGGCGATCGAGGGCCTACGATGGTCGTGGAACGCGTGGCCCACCACGAAAAACCAAGTGTCGTCCCTTGTAATCCCACTAAGCATCATGTGCACGCCGTTGATGCAATCTACAGAGCTTCCTGTTCTTCCTTACGAACCCTTAACATGCGCTGCCTGTGGTGCCGTACTCAATCCCTACGCAAGAGTAGACTATCAGTCTCGCATTTGGTGCTGTCCCTTCTGTTATCGGAAAAACGCTTTTCCGATTTCTTATTCCGGTATTGGCGAAACCAATCTTCCGGCTGAGCTTTTCCCGACTTATAGTACGGTGGAGTATAAAATCGATAAGATCGATATGAAATTCAGTAGTAGTTCGCATCCGAGTTTTGGTTGGGCAAATGGGTTGTCTTCCTCCAGTGGATCGCTATCGTCCATGGCTTCATTAGGGTCTCCGAGAGTGAGTGGTGTTGGGGAGGTGAGGGGGTTGGCGCCGGCGTTTGTGTTTGTGGTGGATGCTTGTACAACGGTGGAGGAGCTGGTGGCCGTGAAGAATGAGTTGTTGTTTGTTGTCGAGCAGTTGCCTCAGAATGCGTTGGTGGGGTTGGTTGTGTTTGATTCTATGGTTAGGGTTTATGACTTGGGTTTCTCGGAGTGTTCTAAGGTTGTTGTGTTTCATGGTGATCGTGAAGTTTCTTCAGAGCAGGTAGTTCTTTAACATTAGCTTAATGTCCCATTGCAATATCAAATTTTGGTGTTAAGTTGCTAATTGGTGCAGCCCAGCTATTTGAACTTTTAAGAGTTTAATTTTAACATTAACATTCATAATGGCCAAGGCCCTTTTAGTGGTTTTTCTTGCATTAATGTCATTATCCTTATTAGTGCCTTGCTCTTTATACCGAGATAATGATGATCATGACGATAATGATGTTATTTTGTAGTTAAACATATTTAGGCTTTCCCTTAAAATTGCAGATTCAAATGTTCCTAGGCATACACAGCAGCAAACAGCAAGTTGGAAGAATGGCAGTTGCCCAAAAGCAAGGGTTTTTGCTACCTATTTGTGAATGTGAATTTAATATCACCACTGCTATTGAAGAGATGTGTGCTTTGGCACCGCTTGTCCCCGGCCATCGTCCTCAGAGATGCACTGGAGCAGCAATCTCAGTTGCGCTTGGACTGCTGGAAGGATCATCAGTGAACACAGGCTCGCGGATTATGGTCTTCACATCTGGACCTGCCACTCTGGGCCCTGGAACTATAGTGCAGTCGGATCTCAGTGATTCCATCAGAACACACAGGGACCTTGTCAATGGATATACGCCATTATATACAAAATCTTGCAACTTCTACAAAAGGATGTCACAGAGATTATCTGATGCATCTGTTGTTCTTGATTTATTTGCTTGCTCTCTAGATCAAGTTGGAGCTGCAGAGCTCAGAGTTGCTGTTGAGAAATCAGGTGGTTTCATGATGTTAGGGGAGTTATTCGAGTCTGAGCAATTCAGAAAATGCTTGCGGCACATCTTTAGCCGTGATGAAGAGGGGAATTTGAAGATGTATTTTGATGCAACTATTGAGCTTGTGACTACTAGAGACGTAAAAATCTGTGGAGCACTTGGACCTTGTATTTCTGTTCGGAAGAAGAATGATTTAGTGAGTGATCGTGAGACAGGGGAGGGTGGCACTTACATATGGAAGTTGGGTACATTAACTAATAAAACATGCATAGCTTTCTTCTTTGAAGTAAGTGATGTGAAGGCCAATCCTGGTTCTGCATTTTTTATACAATTCGTAACACGTTATCGTTTTGGAAACATGGGAATCCGCAAACGGGTCACAACTGCTGCAAGAAGATGGGTTGGGAATAAGTCGCCAGACGTCACTGCTGGTTTTGATCAGGAAGCAGCAGCTTCAGTTATGGCTCGGCTTGCCATACATCGAGCAGAAACATGTTATGCACGAGATGTGATCAGATGGCTGGATGATAACCTTATTTCTTTTGCTTCCAAGTTTGGAGACTATATTGAAGAAGATCCTTCCTCCTTCCGTCTTTCGTCAAACTTTTCTCTATTTCCTCAGTTCATGTACTATCTGAGGAGGTCCCAGTTTATTGATGTTTTCAACAGCTCTCCTGATGAAACTGCCTTTTTCCACCTGATGCTGAATCGTGAGGGAGTGGTGGGTTCTCTCATTATGATTCAGCCAACACTTTTTCAGTATTCCTTTGAAGGGCCTCCTGTTCCTGTCCTCCTTGATGTTCGATCCATCTCCCCAGAAGTGATTTTATTGTTCGACTCTTACTTCTGTGTGGTAATACATTATGGTTCTAAAATTGCTCAGTGGAGGAAACTTGGTTATCAGAAAGATCCCAAACATGAAAATCTAAGAAAATTGTTGGAAGCCCCCGAACTAGATGCAGAGCATTTGGTAACTGAAAGAATTCCAGTGCCTAAACTGATAAAATGTGACCAGCACAGTAGTCAGGCCAGATTTCTTCTTGCTAAACTGAATCCTTCAGTTACTCAGAATTCGAAGTGCACGGAGGGGTCAGAAATCATTCTCACCGACGACCTGAGCTTGCAAGATTTCTTGGAGCATTTGCAGACTCTGGCAGTAAAGAGTTGATGGAATACTGTATATACTCCGCATCCTTTTCAAAGGCTCCTTGTCCTTGCACCCTTGACAAGGAGAAGTTCTTGTACATTGTGATCAGTCTAGTGTTTTTATAGCTGTCTTACTAAAAATTCAACGCGTTTCTGAGTGGCATGGTTTTCCTTCTTTTTTTCAATTCTGGCCATGATGGCATCTTCCAATTTTCTCCTATATCGGCTTAGTTGTTGTCCATTGAGTTGTGATTGCCAGAAATTTGCCTTTATATAATATGAACAGCTTTTAACTTATAACAATGTGGCTTTCTTTTTCTTGATGTAGTTTCTTCCTGTTCTTTTTTCTCCCCTTCTATTGTTCTTAAGAGGCTAGTAAACAGGCAATCGAAATGAGGAACACCTATTTAAATTTAATTCCATAGCATTTATATCTAATTATTATGAAATCTTAGCTACTTGATAGCTCTTTTATACAAGTATATAGTAAGGACAATTTAAATGGTTATGGTGCACATACTTACTTTTTTAATTCATCGAATTATATAATAACTTTATAATTGATCATTAAAAATTAGTTAGTTACCATAAGCACTTGCAAAAATATCATTATAAATATAATAATTATTTTTATATTTATAAAAATATCGCTGAAAAAAATAAAGCATTTTTCAGCTGATAATACAGAATATATATGGATAATAAACTGTTAAGCACTAGTAACATTTAAGCATCAACAGATTAATTTTCTTTTGTGATTCCTAAAGAATGATATGGATAAGGATTGGTGATATAAAACCAAAAAACATCTATGAATCAATATACTGAATATAAGTTTTGACATATCTTGCTCAGTAAACTGTTCACAGTTTCCCATGTTTCAGGTTAAGTGCCTGAAAGATATAGTGCTTTGCCTTTTGACTGTGAACTTGCCAACAACCTGCAGACCTCTTCATCCCGTTCAATTCCTGGCATTTAATGCTTGTACACCAGAGAGTGAGCTTATCACCACTAACTGCAAGGCAGGCAGCTTCAGGGTAGTATCTTAAGTTAACACGACGCTCAATAGGGCTCGGGGACCTTCCAACAAAGAACCCTGACAAGTTCTTTCCCAATGATGATACGGGATCTAATGAATAATTCAAGATCCGACCAGACCTTTGGAGCGAGCATAGGACATAATCAACACAAACAACAATGCACAGACAACTCCTGTTATGATCACCACCTAGCAATGCCCAAAGCAGAGAAGGATCACTGTTCAGTACATGCCAGTAAGTGGCAACTATACCACTTAGTTAGGTATCTTTGCTTACCCACTTAAACAAGTATCCATGGTTATCATTCCATGTATATGGAATATTCATGCCAAATATTCCAGCCACCAAAGAGTATACGGATAAGCACACAGTTCCTGAGCTCAGAAAGAGCTCTAACTGAAAGAGAAGATGAAAATGTTAAACTACCCATATCTTGAAGAGAAAAACATAAAGGTTAAAAAGAAAAATGGTGAATACCTGAATCAACTGATTTCGATGATTATCAAGCTGCAGAATATTTCCAAACATTTCATGTCAGAAACTGAGCATGCATACTCAGAAGAAAATTTTAACCAATAAATCTTGAGCTTTGCGTACCTGAATATTAATATAATCCTCTGTGTCATCGATATACTCCCGCAACTGCATATGACAATATTAATCAATTTCAATAGGAAAGACCGCATTATCTCCTGGCAAGGCAGGTTCTAATGAAGAGAGAGAGGGAGAGAGAGAGAACATAATGCACATACTGTGGTCAATTTGTTCAAAGTACTATCAATCTGCATAAAGTAAGCCTGCAAGTGTATGCTAAAAACAGGTTAGACATTAGATTCTAAAACCATTACGCACAGATTAAAATAGAAAATACATAGGAAGCCACTAATAACCTCTAGTAACATTTCAAGCTCCTCAACATCATTCTCATCTCCACGAACTGTTGCCACACTTGCTCTGCTTGCTCGAGAAATTTTTGAACCAATGGTAGGGGAGGCAGAGAACCAATTGGGACCACCTGAACCGCTTACTGGGGAAGGTGGACCAGCCAGCTTTCTTGACAAGTAAAGGTCAGCCATATCATCATCATCATCCAGTAGTTGCTCTAGTTCATCTCTGACCTATGACCAAACACTGACTATACAATTAGTTTGCTTGTAATATCAATAAATTAAGTGAAGCCTACCCATGTTTATTAATTTATCTTGATTGAAATCATCTCTTCAAGAAAAACATACTTTTGCATCGCATATGTTAAAAGAAGACCTTAATCCAAAATAATTTCACTAATAAAAGGTCCAACATCAGAGATCCCTCATCTTATCCACCACATTACACATGTAGCAAGTAAAAATTCAACAAATTAATTTTCCAAAGGCACATGTTGATTAATTGTAGTACATCAAACTAAAAAGGGGTAGTCACATAAAAAGGTCATGAATAAAAACGAAACCCTGTATGATACATTACTATGCAAGCACCATTTGCCAGTAGCAAACCTTTTGAACACGAGCAGTCAACCTTGTCATTGCACTCTTCAATTTACGAACTCTGTCCAAGTTACGGCTACTGATCTGCACAGTTGGGTACAGAAATGACAACCACTAACTTTACAAGGTTCAAAAGCAAACAACTTTAAGGAGTTTCAAACTTATAAGAAAATAATCAGAAACAGTACATATTAAAATGGGGATATAAAGGTAGAATGGAAGTTATTCAGGTGACCAAGCAAAGACTAAGAGCAATCATTTAGAAAGCAAATGAGGCCTGCACCATAAGAACACCAGAAATAAAGGAGAAAGCATCAAATCATAGCACTTCAGTTGATTACCACAATTTGCACAAATATTGAATTAAAGACGAAGAATAGTATAGTTAATGTAAAACAATCAATAATAAATAAAGAACATTAAACAAGTAAAAAACAGAAAAATGTAGCCATTAAAGTTAGGAAAGTGCATTTTTTTTTCCCAGACGCTCCAATGAAGCAGAAAGTCCAAGTCAAGAAAGGGGCTATACACTCATTATGGGAAAATATATTGGTTAATGAAAAAAGTTGAGGCAAAACCTTAAATAGTAAAACGCTAAGCCCACTAGTAGAATTAAGAAGTGTGGCATTGCGATATCTTAATTAAGCATCGAACTTGGAGCCAACATAATGCTACAACACTTTACCAAGTTGGATTTTGGTAATTTGCTCCTAGATTTTTCACTCAATTCTCAAACATTAGGAGAATAGACATTTTTCCCTCTTCATCATATATTTGTATTAGAGGTTTTTGGCATAACTGAATCTCATTTCATTAAAGGCAACAGGAGAGACTTACTTTGGAGGTAAGCTCATCTAAAGCAGGATAAGCAGCAGTCTCAAGTTCTGTTGTTCGTGCAGATAGAAAACTACATATGGCTTCCAAAGCTACCTCCAATGCCCTGAATTCGAATGGAGACTCTGTTTTGCATAATTTAAATTTATCATAATATCAATGAAACAAGTTGATGACACAAACATTCAATAAATATGTCCTGTGTCTTCATAAGAACACCCTTCAGTACACCTGGTTTACTACTGTTTTTCTCATTCAGAAGCTTATAACAGTGCTAGAATTTTGGTTCTTGTATATGAATTATATTCATTGCACTACTAATAAGTATTATGCTTGTCATTTTCTACAAAGACTACTAGTTCTATATAAACGCATCTAAATGTCAAATACCAAAAAGATTTAAACGCTAATGAACTAATAAACAATCCAGTATCAAGTGGATCATAATTTTCTGCTCAAGTCTCCCTGAAATGACCAAAAGATGGCCTTGCCACAATTTGATTTCCTTGGCTCGCTTTACAACGAGTTCTACTTTATTTAACCAAAGTAAAAAAAAAGAAAACATGGGATTCAATAGTGTGAAGATTGTACATGACGAAGAAAAGAGGATACTTCACTGATCATACATGAGAATTCAACAGTTTATTTACAATTGAAAATAGTTGCATACCATCATCTTCACCAGCTTCAGCATCATTTTGTCCTCCAGGATACTCTTTACCATCTCCTTGACCCTGGCGAAGAGCGTTGACGGGAGGTAATCGCCTTCGAAGTTCCTCAACTACAGGAATAACATTTTCATCCAAAGGATCTCGAAGCAATACCTACAGCAAATTCAAATCATACGAAGAATGGAAATAAAAAAACCCCTACAAAATAAAATAAAATCACCGATTTCTTGAAGATAAAATAAAAGGGGTGTGAATACATTAAATGCCAGAGTAAGCAAATGGAGCAGTCAATATGTTCATGTCAGGTATCATCTTCCGAAATCTAAACTTGAAAAGTCAAGTTCAACCACCATATTTCTATCGTCTGTAGGTATCGTAAAATATTTTCAAGCAAAATTATACTATACTAAACCCATAAGAAGACAATTCGGGAAGGCAGGAATCATCAGCTAATTATCACTTCCCTTTTAAGTTCCCACATCCGTTTCCTTCTGTAAGAACTCAAACCATGGCAAAATGACAACAATACATGCATTATCCAATGCAAACAAAAAGAGAAGTAAAGAAAAACCACTCACCTCCTCAGAAGTAATAATAGCTTTGATATGCTGCAAAACAAAAACACACAATTGAGCACAGACACAAAAATAACGGAAAGCACAGAGAAAGAATAAGAATTAAAAAAAATAGAAACAGAACAGAAATAGAACCTCCAAATTCAACACGATAGCCCTCTCACGGCCAAGGATGGTGGAGGGGTAAGACAACAAGGGGTCGAGAATGCGGAGATCACGCGCGTGAATCTGCACGCGGTGCATGATAGCGTGCTTGTCAGCGTCAAGAATGGTGCCTTGTCCAGTCGAGTCGACGAGAATCCAGCTCCTGCAGGGCTGCGCCTTCTTCTTTACCGTCGCCACAATCACCGCCGATGGGTCAGCCGGCACAACGTGCCCGTCTCTGGCCATGATGATTGCTGCCGCGACACAATTCACCGGAACAACGATTAATCTCAGTGAAGATATCACATCTCCGCCATAACACAACCTCTTCTTTTTGTTGTGTAAAAGCAAAAAAACCCAATCGGGTTGGAGATTGGAGAATCTCTTGTTTACAATTACACAACTCTACTAGGAGAGAGGTTGAGAATTGTATGTCTCTCCGACTCTTTTAAAAGCACAGTTTGATTGTCCTTTTTTTTGTTTTTTTATTTATCGCCAAAAAGAAAACAAAATGAAGATGTTATGTACTTTCTAGGGACACCCACAGTCAGGAACTCGTAAGAAACCTGTCGCATGAATTCAATTCACCTTCTCGTCCTCAACCATTTTTTTTAATTTAAAAATTATAATTCTCTGTTAATATTTTGTGGATATTCGATGAGGTTTTTTGCATTATTTTTTAATATTAAATAAATAACAAAAACTGTAACTTCAATTCCGTCATGTCCTATTCGTAAAACAAAATAAAATATGAGTGAGAATGACGGATCGACAACGATTGGGAGAGAGGGAGAGAGAGTTGGGTACAGTAAGAAAGCAATAAAGAGAAAGTAATTGACAGTAAAATGGTTAAATGAGGAATTAAAAAAGTGAAAAGAACATCTTTGCGTACTATGGTTTGATAAACAATAATTTTGGATAAAGCTACATTACATCCCTTGAAGGAGTGGCCTGGTTAGGTAAGGATTTATTATAATCTAACCCGGTTCGGTCTGAAACTAACTCGTTTTAAGAAAACTATTTTAAGGTTAATAATGCGTTGAATTAAATCAATAGATTTTAAATTTTGTTTAAAATAATACTATTTTGATTTATTTTTAAAAATAATATTATTTCAATATTAAAATTTTAATTTTAAACAACGTCATTTTAAAAAGAAAATTTGAATTAAATTTAGAACGAACTTCAAAATGCAAATTTAATTTAAAATTATATTAACTCAAATCTACTCGCCGTCCTGACATCATTTATCATGCTTAGATTGGTGACGCTTGGATGTGTGGTTGCTTGTTTGGCATCTCCACCGTGACATATTGAAAAAACTATATTTTAATTAATTATAATATACTTAATTAATTAATATTATTACTTTAATTAATTATATTTTAATTTTAATTAATTAATTAATATTAAAAATATTTTTAAAAAATGAGTCTCTACTAAGGAATGAGTTTCATTCTTCTATTAAATGGGGGGTACGGAGGATTCCCCAAAGTAGGATATCAAACCATTACCCCTATAATCATAATCAACAACCAACTACTCACTTTTCATTCCTTACCTATTAATCCTTTCCCAAACCCATCAACCAAGCACCTTCAATATTGATTTAACTAGAAAATATTTATCTTTTGAGTAGATACTAGATAATTTGTTAAATGAATCCTAATAATTTATAAAACATATATTTTTAAGTATAAGATATTGTTAAGATATATGTTATAATATCTTATTATTTAATTTTAAGCATTATTTGAAATTGAACTTAATTAAAGTTGTTGGAAATTTAGACCTCTCAAACCCACACCCAAGGATATTTGATAGATAAAAATATCAAAAAATAATAATACAAGAGAATTTATGTGGAAACTTCCAAACCGGAGAAAAACCACAGGCACCGAGAAAAAAATTTACTATGTGAAAATTTTTTACGATCACACAATTTTTTCTTTCACCCAATTTCCTAATACACCAACACACTCACAAAGAAATACACAAGACAAACTCTCCAACTCTCACCTCAAAAGAAGAATTTAATTAGAGTTAAATTTGTCATACAAATCCTTGACTTTGTTTGATGCATTAAACAAGGAGGTAGCAACCTCCTTATATAGGTAAAAGACTTGTCTTAATTGTTATCTCCCACCAATATGGGACAACAAAGAAGCCAAAACTCAACAATCTCTACCTTGGCGACTTTGGTTGATCCCACAACCACACTCCACCTTAATGTAGATCTCCTGAAAATAACATAACTCTCATTGTAGAGAATTAACATGCTTTATAGCATCATGCTCCACCATAAAAACATACCCGCTCAGAATAAACCAATTCTAAGCCTTTTACTTCAGCACATGTCGAAAATAACCTTGTTGAAAAATTATGGTGCAACTCCCATGTTTGACTTTCTCGAAAGTTTATCAGCCATCGACATAAATTCCACCACACACTTTGCATTAATGTCAAACCAATGCCCATGTGCAAATTTGTGGACCCGCTAACGGTAACACATCCTCTATCATGGCAACTTTGGGATAGCGGCATGCCATGAGGATGTACATGTCCCCTTTTTTTGAGAACAAGATCATCATCCATGGAGACAATGTTAGCACATTGTCAGTCTCTCCATTAATTGACCTAGAGCCTTTTGTTGAACCTGCTCTACCTCTGGACAATTTTTGTAACATCCCATCACCGATGGGAAGGGTCTAATAGTAATTCGGAGTGGTTAGTGGTTAACGAGTGCTTAGAATCGCCATTATATGTTCATGCATAATACAGCACATACACATACACGTGTTTAGTAAATTTTGCACATGAAAATGATTGTATATGCATTCATGATATTTCTCGGTATATTTGTTAATAAATGTGAGTGTTATGAAAAATGTGATTTGTGTGCTTGAAAAATTGAGTTGGAGAGGGTCATTGTGATTTTTGAATTTTTGGAGAATTTTCTGAAATTTCGGGATAATTTCTGGACTAGAAAAAATGTCAAGTGGCAGAATAATTATTTACCGGTAGTAGAAATTATTGTCCAATGGCACTGAAAATTTAGATAAATGATTTTAAGGATTTATTAATTTGAGCCATTGAAAATTTAAGGATAAATTGATGTAGAAATTGAAATTAGTTGGAAAGAGTTTAAGAATGTGACATGTGGTAAGTGACACTTTGTCACCTGCCTAACATGCCACCATGTTAGTAATTGTTTAATAAAACCACCTTTTTGGTTTAGGCTTTCTCGATGCTTCTTCTT
>JANVCQ010000232.1:54094541-54106369 GCA_025531925.1 Erythroxylum plowmanianum | reverse complement strand
AAATTTTTCAAGCACCAAAAACCACATTTGTCACAACAAAATCACATTTTCACATTAAGGCACATATACCGGGAAATATCATGAATGCATGTACAGTCATTTTCCTATGCAAATTGCACTATCCACATGTAAGAATATGCATGAATATTTCAAAACAATACTAAACACTCTTAGCTCTTTCCAAATTACTATTCTACCCTTCCCATCGGGGGTGGAATGTTACACTTAATTGTTGTCTCCAACCAATATGGGACAACAAAGGAACCAAAACTCAACAAAAGTTATATAAGACTCTTTCAAAATACGTTTGATAAGGTTTAAAATTTTAATCTTGATGAGATTTAATGAATAACCTATTTTGGATGTCTAAGTAAGGATATTGTTGAAGATTTGATTGACAATAGCATTTTATTGAGGTGTTTAATTTAAGTTTTAGGGCTGCATTGTGTCGTTAGCATTTGTTGAGGCGTTTAATGTATGACGACACATCGTAACCCTAAAACTTACATTAAAATTATTGACGATATTCTAAAGCCAATTGTGTGAGGATATTATTCCGTGTTGCTGATTTTTTGGGTCAAGAATTATATATCTGTTGTGGGTTGTTCTTTTTGGGTTGAGGGATACTTTATCCTACTGCGTTTTTCTTCTGTTTTTGAACATCTATTGAGGACTCCTTGCAGCTGCATGTTCTCATCTCTTGAACAACAATAGTGGGCTGTGTAGAGGGTTGAACGTGTTGATTTTTGTAGCTGAATTTTCTGATATATGTGTGAAATTTTTGTGGCTATTTTATTATTCATGGAGTGTTAGCTTTGTTTGTTGTTGAATTGTTCATTGTGTATGATTTGGTTGCTGCATATTCTCCAATTTTTGAACAATAATTGAGGGTCGTTTTGGTGGTTCAGTGCATAGAATTCGGCAGCTGATTTCTCTGGTCGTTTTAGTGATTTATATGAGGCTATTGATTGTCGAAATAGTGTTGAATGTGTGACTGTCTTTTGTGATTTGTGGCGTACGAAAACTCCAAATATTTTTGTAATTTTACTAGTTGATATTCTTAATCATTTGGGTGATATTTGTTGGGTTGATTGGAAGTTGATTGTGTTTTTTTGGTGGCTGTTGATAGTGGTGGTCTTGTGTGTAAAATTCCAGCAGATATTGTAGATTTGGCAACTTTGTTATTTGCAACATTTCAATAAATAAACGTTGATTTTATTAGTGATTTTTTCAGATTAGGGAACTGTGTTTTCTGTCTATTGTAAAGGAATTTTTGAGCTATCAACTATAGTGATTTTTGTATAAAAACTTCTAGCAGTCTTGGTGTTTTTGCAGCTTCATAGTTTGCAACATCTTCGGTGGAAAGATGTTTGTTTTGTTTGTGACTTTTCACCTATTGTGTATGAGATCGTCCAATGACGATATTGAAGCTTCACAACAGATTCTTTCGATGTATAGCTTCTTATTCTTTCGTTGACGAAGTTACATTGTTAGGGGAATTGTTTTATTTCTCAAAGTGTCCGTTCGTTGTTATTTCAATTATTTGAATTATTTTATTTTCATCATTTATTATCAAATATTATTAAAAAAAGGTGGCTATATTATTGGATGTGATTTATTTTCATGGATAATGAAGATTTGAGATAGTGTCGAGAGTTGGGCGAGTCAATTCCGCAACGCCTTGAGTAAAACTATTATTATATCACAGGTGAAAGTAATTAAACTAGACGAGGACCCCACAAGCATAAACAAGGTGTATAAAATTACATTACCAATTCTCAAGTGTTGATTAGTTTATTTTGTGTTTAATTTTTCTGTTTTGTTTGTGTTGAAAACATCTTCCGCTGAATCATAATTTTTGCGAAACTACGTCCTTTAAGTTTTTCGGTTATTAATTTAACTTTAACTTCAGCTGATGAATTATGTATTATTTAATATATGAAAATTTTAAATTAATTTATAAAATCAAATCACTTAATATTACAACGCAAAGATAAATTTTTATTCTTACTCGACTAATTACTAAATATGTTCGATGAGTTATAGTTTTCACGAATCGAGAGATGAGTCCCCAACAAAGCAGAGATGGTGCCTCCCACCACAAATTAATTTACTTTACAATTATGTCCAGAATCGATAAGACAAAATTGTATCCAATAATTTAAATGATTAATTAATTAATTTAGTTAAGTTATTCTAAGAATTAATTAGCCTGAAAATATGTTTACGAAGAAATTAATTGGTACCTTTTGTATTATTCTCAACCCACATCAACTTTACTCTTTAATGTTATAAAAAGGTATTTATTGAAAATAATTTGTGAAAAACTAATTTGTAATATTTAATAACATAATATCTAATTAATAGATAAAGTTAAATACTTCTTCGTTATAGTCAAAATACTTAATATTTATTTTTATAATTTGTAGTGTAATTTTACCGCAATTAAGATATTTTTCAGAAGAAATGGCATAGGGAGTTGATACAATTCATGATAATTATTTTATAAAAAGAGATTGAGTTAAAATTTTATTATTTAACATTTTATTACTATTATCTGAGTATATTTTAAATTTTTATTCATAAATAACTTATAATTTATGGAAGTTTAAGATGTTTTAAATTTAATGTACAATTATTAAATTTTATTTTTTAAAAATATTTTAAAGTCAAATTTTAAAATAATTGTGCAAATAAATTAAATAATTATCATAATTATTATTAACAATTAATATTAAATAACTAAATATAATATATTGTTTAATAATAAAACAATCTATTTATACATACATACATGTGTATCTTAATTGAATTTCAACAGTTTTAAGGGTTTGCACATTGGATGTGTGACTATTATGTATTATTATTATGTGTATTGTAGAAAATGGATTACGAGGAACGAAAAAGAAAGCCTCGAATAGATCAAATGCGAAGTCATCAGTTCCTTGTCGGAATCGAACATCAACAATTAATAGTCCCCTCCTCCATCTCAAGTTCTCCACCTCCCACCTCCCACCTCCCACCTCCTCCCAAACCCAAACAGCATCAACTTCTTTTTCTCTTTCGTAATCAATCAATAAATCAACCCCACTTCGTATTTTTCTTCTCTCATACGCAATTGTGCTGATTTAAGGATTCTTTCCATCGCCAATCTTCGCCACCATTCTTGTTTCGTGATTTTTCTCGTGGAAGAAAAGATCTCGGGATTTGGTGTTCGGTGTTTGCTTACATGCATCATGTGGGGTACGTGAATTAGTTCCGGGAGTCTCTTATGCTGCTCGTCGGCGCGTGGATAAACAGGCATTGGATAGGACAAAGAGGATGTTGAGCCAGGTGGTGATGGTTCAAAGAGAGAAGCTTGCGGCATGCATGACATGTCCTCTTTGCAACAAGCTCTTTAGGGACGCTACTACCATCTCTGAATGCCTCCATACTTGTAAGTCTCCGCACACTAGTTTATACATGATCTGTGTTCGTCATTTTATGTCGCTGATCGTGTTTTGATCTGGGATCTCTGTATTTTTACGTAATTCCGCGAATTATGTTTATTATTTAGAACATTCCCTTTGGATGACTGCCTAGTTATCAATCATATAGTAATGTCATGTATTTTCGTTCATGACATGGGATTGTAATCGCTTGAGCACGAATGGTGCTTAGAGGAAAGGATTGGAGGTTTGTTTATAGTTGTTGGTGATTCCAATTTCGTTTAGTATGATCTTTAATAAAGTAAACTTGTCGAATATAATCTTCTGCTATGAAATGTTAAGAGGTAATGTCTGTGATATGGAATTCTGTAACTGAGTCAGTTAAAGGTTCTAAATTGAAGTGTCGTTGCATGCGTACTGCTCCTACCATTGAATTTATGCTAAAGGAGATGATTTTAGTCCAGTATTCCCGTTCAGTTTTGGTTTTAAAAGAAGAATTTCTTCAAACTCTGGTAATGGAGTATAATGTTGCCTCCCCCTGTTTAATTAAATAGTGGGCACCATACATGCGAGCTATATGGAATACTTTTTTCTCTCTTCAATTCGGGTATTGGGGAACCAGCAATTACTTGATGTCATGTCCTTGTTGATTCCTGAACAGTTTGCAGGAAATGCATATACAAGAAGATAAGTGATGAGGAGTGGGATAGCTGTCCAATATGTGGTATTGAATTAGGTTGTGCTCCACTTGAGAAGCTCAGGTATTTGTTCATCTTATCTTTCATCAAGTTTATGACATTTATGCCAAAGTCAAACCGATTTTTCTCAATGCATGGATATGGTTACTAAAATCCATTGCAGTACCAAAATTCATTACAGACTCATCCCTGCTTTTGCATAGCATAGAACCATGTGCATGTTCAACAAATCCATATGATTAGGTGACATCATTTGGTCGGAGACCTTCAAAACAGAATCTGTCATGATTTATGTTTAGATTAAGCCCTTGATACTGTGGTGTATCTGATTGAATTTTCAGCTTGTTCTTCATTGATTGGCTTCTGGAGTGAATGCATAACTTTGAGATATAGTTTCTCGAAAATGTTCGTGTTTGAACTGTAATTCAATCTGTTGGCATGCCACATTTAGAAGGATAAGTCCAAAATTGAGATGCCATTCTGAATTTCGGGACATAGCAGACTCTGAAGTCTGTTTTAACTTGCTTGGCAAATAAACCACAGGGCAGACCACAATTTGCAAGATCTGAGGACTAAATTTTTTTCTTCCAAAAGTCAAATGGCTAAGGCACCCACGGTTGACTCCTCAGTTTCAGAAACTGTGGCCTTAGCTCCTTTACCAGCCAGAAGAAAGGAGAGATCTCTCTCGTCATTGGTAGTGGGTGCACCAAAAGTATTGGCCAAGTCTGTTCCCACTGGAAGAAGATCAAAATCTTTTACATCCAAAAGTCCTGCTTCACAAGGATCTCCTCCTCCCGTTGAGGACCCTGTCAATAAACTGGATGATTTGGACGACAGCTTAAGCTCACATGAGACCCTAAACAAACTCACAAAAACTAAAAGGCAGGTAAATGAGGCCAAAATCTTTAATGACTTATTTAATGATATCACGTCTTGTCTTGCAATCGTGAAAGCCATTTGCAGTTCCTTGATGTCTAAATGATTTTTATGTTATTGTAATCATGGTGCAGAATTCTTCTACTAATGAGTCATCTAAACGATGTGTGCGTAATAAGTATGACGAGGACAATAATGAACCGTGTGAAGAAAACATTGATTTGTGGAAACCCTTGAAGCGCCTCGTAGAAGCTGCAAGCAAAACGAAGTCTGCTGATATTGATCTACAGGAAATCCCTGTCCAAATGGAGCCGCCTGAATCCCAAGAGAGTAATTCTAAAGTGCTTAAAACCAAAGTTATGGACCCTGCTACTAAGTCAAAGGTTAATGGTGATGAAAACAGCTCCATTATGTCACAATCAGGTTCAATAAGACCAAGAAGGTCACGGCAGAAAAGACCTCCTGTTTCTGAGGATTTACATATTCCAGCTCAAGCTTTAGTTGGTGCTAGCAGTAAATGTGACAGAAGATTCACACCAATTTGGTTCTCATTAGTTGCTTCAGACGACCAGTGAGATTTTGATTATTTACTAGTTACTACAATCCAATAATTAACAAAATTTAAGTTCAGGTTGTGTATCCTGCTTTGATGTCTTGACTTTTAATTGAGATTGCAGGGAGGGGTGCCCACCTTTGCCACAGATATCTTCATGCTACTTGAGGGTTAAGTGAGTCATATCATCCCTACTATTTTCTGTCTATTCATAACGGTGCATTGCTTGTGATCTTGTAGGTTTGACAGTGTTTATATCCTGTTTAGACAATATATGTTCAGAAATTATTTTACTGCATTTGCTCTACGCGATGCTCTTGTCCATGGTAGAGAAGCTAAATATTAAGCACTCAGCTGCAGAAATTCACTCTGATTACCATTTTTGTATTAATTACACAAAACTCGTATTTCAGCAACCAAAGCAAATAGCGAGTAAATGTTCCTGGTAATTGATCATTAAAGTATAACCATCCTTGTTTCCCTTCAAAGTTCTGGCTCTTGAACTTTTCCTTTACCCTCTTTCACTTGCAGAAAATCCTTCTCTCCTTTGCATTTACTTTTCTGTTATAGCATGGAAAACTGTAGCAGACACTGGATTTCCGTACAATATTTCCTTGGGAATATAGTTTAAGTTACAAATTTGTCATATGAGGTCCTGAATTTTGTGTTGCTGGTAATGTTTTATGCTTATAATGAGATGTTCTTGATTCTTTTATTTTGAGATGAGTTTTCCATTATATGAATAACCAATACATGAATATGAGATAATTAGATGAAACCTTCCATTTTTTATTTTTTCCATTGCAAATATGGAATGTTGCTGACCAGCAGATAGCAATATTACTTTCCTGCTTTTATCTGTGTTTTTTACTCGTTATGGAAATGTCTTCACATTGGCCTGTCTTTTGCCAATAATTTCTATGAGACTTGTCCAAAAACTGATGTACTATTGAGAAGAAATGTTGCCATAGTGGAATCCGCAATTATTTGACTAGTTATGATAAGAATCCATTTGTTAAGAAAGAAAGGAACTGATATTTTGTTAATATCTAATTAAATTTTTTTTAAGATTGTAAATTTGATCCTGTTTAAGAACCTGAGAGGCAGATGCCTTTTTTCTTTCTAAAGAACTGCTAACTATTATCATACAGACTCGTTCAATCAATCTCTGTTTTCTGCTTTTCTCGGACAAAGAGCATTGCATTGTGATGAACTGTTTATATTTGCATAATGTTTCGGATCATTGGCATTGATGGTTATTTCGATTCTGATACTTAGGGACGGTTGTCTGCCAGTGTCATCTGTTAAGAAGTATATAGCACAAAAGCTTGGACTTGCGAGTGAGGCTGAGGTAATTTGATCATTTTCCAATCACCAGTCACTGAATAGGAATCTGAATCATTGTTTTCTTCATGGATTCTTCATTAATTTGTCAGACACAAAGGTAAGGAACTATCAGATTCATTATTATGTAATCACTTGTCCTTCCTCTTGCAAATGAATACCGAAAGTAGAGAATCAAGGTCATCCAGTTCCTTATTGACTGTTCATTTCACGAGTCTTATGGTTTCTTTTCCTAGTTTTCTACTCAACTTGTTTATGATGTTTGATAAAATTGCTCCATTTTCTCTTCGGGAATAGTTGTAGGATGGGCAGAAGTTGTTGCACGTCCCTTGTTCTGCTTTTACAATGGTAAAAGTGGAGACATTTCTGTTGCTGTACCAAACTGATTCTCTAGTTCTCGCAGGTGGAGATCTCACTAAGTGGTCGGCCTGTACTTCCGACAATGCCGTTAAAAAACCTGGTAGACTGGTGGTTGCAGATGACACCGGCATCCGAGAAAATTCAGACAACTGTTGGAAGCTCAGCCAAAGACTTTATGATGGTTCTGTCCTATGGTCGCAAAGCTCAACCTCAGTAAACATTTTCGTTTCCGTTAGCACCTATAGCACTGATGATCCCAGACAACGCTTAGGCCATTACCAAGCAAACTACCACTTGTCTGCCCTGTTGGTCTTGGAAAGCTCTTCTTTTCAGAATTCAGCTTGTGACGGATATCAACACCATGGCACCATCTCAAAGATAGGTATCTGATACTTTTTGTTTTTTTGTTTTTTTGCATTGAATAATATATTGGAAATTTGGATTGATTGGTTGATAAGAGTTAGAAAATAAGATTCTTTTCTTGATGGAAGTATTGACATCTTTCGCAAATGGCAGAGTTAACCTTAAGAGTTTCTGGATGATACCTTCTTTGTTTTATTACTTGTATTTTTACCTGTAAGCAACAATATCATCTCCTAAAACTCAGAAAACAACTCAATAATGGCGTTTTTTTCTGCATCAACAACCCAAGAAATGCATTTCTTAGCATATCAAATAGGTATTAAACATCCTTAAAGTTTCATATAAGATCATCAAAATCTTTTTGAAGCAAATGCAAACAAACAATTTCAATTAATTTCTGCTATGATCACTCAATAGTAATAGTCCTAACTTTAATTCTAAAGCACAGTACTTAACGTTAGTAATTGACAAAAAAATGATTACTACACAATATAATCATCCTTTTAAAGAAGTGTCAAAGCAGTTTTCTTGAACCAAAAGGGACAATTGGCAACTCCAAGTTGTCAAATCGATGCACATTATCAAGCAGGTAGATAGTTAATTACAAATTTGCGGAAAGCTAGAACAGACAAAATGAAACTGAAAGAGGAAATAGCATCAAATTCAAGTCAGTTTTTCACCACAGATTCAAGTCATCTCCATCCCAAGACAGCCTCTTTTGGAGGAAGAACCACAAAAATAATCGGTACGAACATACAATTGAGATTATTTGTTGAATCCCATGGGTCATTTCACTTCTCGAATGCCAACAAACACCAACAGCAAATTCTACGGTAAAGAAATGTAAACGCACAAATCCAGTTATACCCAGTTCTCAGACAACAATTAGGTTTCCAGTTCACAGGAAACAAATTGTACATTGTACAAACAATAGACGAGATTTATCAGAAAAGATTCTGATTGGAGAGTGTAGTAGTACTATATCCATAATCAAGAATCAGATTAACCATCTTGCAATTCTTGCGCTGTTTGCAAGTTCTTTGTTTCTTTTGACCTAGAGTACAGACTAAAGCAAACAAGGAGACTATGAATGTACCATCACAAGCTATTTAATGGGTTCTCTTCGTCGGGCAAGTTCGAGTAAGGCGCTGGATCATATCGGTCGCCCACAAGATCGTCCGTACTCCTCAAAGCGGCGTGTATGACAACCAAAACAAGGCAGCTGGCAACAGCCATAAAGAAATTGGCCCAAACTCCACTCCAGAACAAGACCACCAACGTAGCCACGAAGAGCCCTGCCAAGACCACAAGGTCGCTGACTTCGCGGCCGAAGAGCACCAAAGGGTCGTCTCGGGAGATGTAGAGGGAGACCCAGGCGACGATGATGAAGAGGAAAGCGACGAGAGCAAGAGGGTGGTATATTAGGCCGAGGACAAGGAGGAGCAAGAAGACGATGGAGTAGTTAAAGGTGAAGTAGGAGAGATTTTGGGTGATGCGAGTGGTGGCGTCGGAGATGGAGGAAGGGAGGCTGAAAGAGGCCAAATCGAGGAAAACGGACCAGGGGCGGAGGTCGGCTGTGAGCGTTTGTTTGATAGAAGAGAGGAAATGGGAAGGAGTAGACATTATTTGGAGTGAAAATGGTGGAGAGGATGCAAAACACTTAGGACAGATTGTTTCGTTGGATTCAAAGGCTTTTGTTCTGGGGATTTCGCATTCCGACTTTTGGTCAACCGGAGGAGTTTGGGCTTGGGATGTCAAGATTTTCAGAGGACTGGGTGAGTCTGACTCAGTGAGCGACGAGTCCTATCAGCTTTATAATCGTTAAAATTGAGATTCGATCAAATTTAAAAAGTCATTTTAATTAAAAAATAGAAAAACTTCATATTAGAAATTTGTATATAACTAATTTAAAAGTTGCATAAAAAATTAAAATTTAGAAGTATATTGATGTTTAAATTCATATTAAGAGCATTTTTAAATTTTTACACATTTCAAGTATTTTAAATTCTTAAACCATTAATTTGAAAGTTAATTTCCTTTTTATAATTTAGTTTAAGGTCAATGATTCAGTTAACGAAATCAGTCGACTGACCAAACTTTGATGTGAAAATTGAAGCTATTTCCTTTCTATGATTAAGATTTATGCATTTAAATATTAAAAAGGTTAGGATGTGATTTGTACAAGCAAGTAAACAAAAAATCATACAAGCATACAAAACTAAAAGAAGAGAAAACACAAAATTTCGAGAGTTAAAGTGACACTAAGCAAACAATTAAGACAATAATTACAAATTCTACATAATCCTGCAATTTAAATTGTAATAATGGTCACATTTACTATAATTAATAATTATTAAATAATAATCATATTTAGTAATTAGTTGTAAAATATATAATATTTTATAAATTGCCTTTTAAATTAAATTATCTAACAAGATTGATTTAAAACTAAATATAATTTTCAATTCATTTGAATTTTTCCAAATTCCATTCTAATAATAATAATAATAATAATAATAATAATAATAATAATAATAATAAGTTTAATAATATAATTAAAAATAAAAAATTTACTTATATGAGAGAAGAGATATTTTTGAAAGTTACTTATGTATTTTGTCTCGGAGACGGAGACAAGAAATTTTGTTCTTCAGTTTTGAAAGGAACAAAAATTTTTGTTTTTGTCACCTAGGGATAAAAAAAAATCACTTAGGACAACAACCAAATACGCAGAAAAACAAGATTTTTTTATTTTGTCATCTATCCCCACTAAAAAAGACAGCAACCATACACAACATAAGAGAGACCATCAAAAATAGGATATCAAAGCTCTCTTTTTTATTCAACAGGCAGCAGATGAATCCATCTTTCCACGGATAGAGACAACCACCAAGTGAAAGGAAGCATAGGACTTACTTCTTAAGAGATATCAAGGCACCACAAAGGTACAAACTGTCAAATTACAAAGTCTTCATCGAAAATTTGGAAAAAAATTTATGAAGGATGGTGAGTCCCTTGATGCTTATTCTACCAAGTTAACAAAAACTGTTAATCAAATGAGAAAATATGGTGAAGATGTGTCTAAACAGAAGTTGTTGAGAAGATTTTGAAAAGTTTGCCTAAAAAGTATGGGTATATAGTGGCTGCCATAGAAGAAGCAAATGACCTCAGTGAACTAACAATTGATGAGCTACTTGGATCGTTACAGTCTCACGAAGACAGATTGAAGCGATATGAAGATCAAATTATACTAGAAAACAATTTCCGCACAAAAGTATTAAAAGGAAGCTTAAACCACAACAATGAATCAAGTGATAAGAGCAATAGTGAGGAATCTAGCTGGAAAAAAGGACGAGGTGGCCACTCTTATCGAGGAAAGCATGAAGGCAGAGGAGGCAGACATCTTGGCAGTCAAAATCAAAATCACGAGGAGAAAGGAAAAATTGGTGAACCTCGAAAATTTCAATGTTATTATTATAATAAATTAGGCCATATTGAAAAGTATTGCAGGTTGAATGAAAAGCATGAGAATCACGCTAAGTATGCTAAACAAAATACAAAGGATGAAAGTAAGAGCTTGTTTCTTGCTTGTTATTTAGCAACTGTACATTCTCCAGATGTTTGGATTATGGACAACGGTAGTAGAAATCATATGAAAGATAATTGGAGGCCTTCATCTATCTGGATGAGTCTATACAAACCACTATAAAGATGGGAGATGGTGCGATTCATGAAGCAAAAGCAAAAAGAGATGTAAAGCTAAATTCTGATGGCGACGAATGCATCAAAGATGTGTTGTATGTTCCTCATCTTGACTCCAATTTTTTAAGTGTTGGTCAATTTTTGAGAGAAGGTTACTCTCTGATCTTTGATGGTGTGTCTTGTGCTGTTTTATCTTATACAAGTAAAAAAAATTGTTATTTAAAGTTCCAACGGCTAAAAACAATATATTTACACTTTATGGTGATCAATATGTTGAAAGTTGAGGCAAAGCTACTGATTTGTTCTGCTAAAAGTTGTAGCAAAGATGCTGGGTTTCAAGACAAAAGCAGAACGACAGCAAAAAGAGGGATTGAAAGATAGAGAGAGAAAAGTCAATCGCAACAGTTGCAGAAAAGAGAGCCTGCCTTTTTATTAATGACGGTAAGTATTTAAATAGAAAACAGAAACGTGATAAGTCTACTTCTATTCTAATTCTAATAAAAC
>JANVCQ010000232.1:54067852-54078601 GCA_025531925.1 Erythroxylum plowmanianum | reverse complement strand
AGCTACTGCTTTGATTTTCGCCTTGGATTGTTGTAGTTCTTTATAACTAAAATCAAGCGCATTTCCTACAAATTAAATATGAACAATTATAAATGCAAATTCAGGCGAACCAAGCCATTTAGCAAGAAAAATATGTATAAAACCTAATAATTAATCCATAAATTAAGAGAAAATGTCATTAATTCTGATGATAAAAATGCTTGCAACAGTTTAGATTTGAAAATTGGTGGCTGTTAGAATCAGGGGTTGCAGATGTGGTTAAACATAGCTGGATAGTGCAAGGATCGGTTCCCATCATAGCCAAACTAACCAAATGTTCTGAAGACCTGGACAGTTGGATCAAGTCAGTTGCAGTGCCCTTTCCCCACTAGAAAAACGTCCTGTAGAACCTTCTATAGCAAGGCCAACAAGCAGGGGATCTGGGAGGACATATCTCCACCATTAAAGCACAGTTAAACCGTGTGTTGGATAGAGAAGCCGCATTTTGGAGACAGCGAGGCAAAACCTATTAGCTACAATTCAGTGACAGAAAAATAAGATATTTCCATAGGTAGGCGACTCGCCGACAACAAAAGAATCGAATTCTACTCCTTAAATTCCACGATGGCCAATGGATCTCAGATGAGCACAGAAAGGTTGAAATTATACGTGGATACTTCTCCAGCTTATACTCGAACAGTGCACCACCGAATATGGCAGGGTTTTCTACAATGAGGGTGACTGTGAGTGAGGAAGATAATAACCGGCTAGTGGCACCTTTCATGGAGGCAGAGTTCAAAGAAGCCATCGATCAAATGCACCCTGACAAATCGCCTGGGCCTGACAGATATAACGTAGCTTTTTACCAACGTTTCTGGCCTATCATTGGGAAGGATGTTGTTCGGAGTTGTCAAGCCTGGCTCAACACTGGTCAATTCCCTACATCTTTAACTCACACATATTTTGTCCTTATAGCCAAGCATGATAAACCACTATGTGTTAAGGATTTTTGCCCGATTGTGCTCTGCAATGTTCTTTACAAAATAGTGGCCAAAGTCTTGGCTAATAGGTTAAAAATCATACTGCCTCATATTGTGTATGATGCTCAATCTGCTTTCATATTTGGGTGAACTATTCATGATAATGTCATTGTTGCTTTTGAACTGATACATTGCATGAAGAGGAAGCTGAGAGGGAAATCAGGGGCAGTGGCTTTAAAACTGGATATTAGCAAAACTTATGATAGGATCAATTGGCAATATTTGGAATTTATTATGGGATAGATGGGTTTTCACCGCAAATGTATAGAGACCATTATGTTGTGTGCCAAAATAGTGCATTATAGTGTCTTACTGAATGGAGCTGAAGTGGGTCCGATTGCATCCAAACGAGGGCTTCACCAAGGTGATCCCCTCTCCGCCTATTTGTTCATCCTTTGTGCTGAAGGCCTTACTTTCTTACTCCGAAAGGCAAAAGCTGAAGGTCGGCTGCATGGACTATGGGTGGCTAAAAGTGCCTCTCCCATATCGCATTTACTATTTACTAGTGATAGCTTCTTTTCTTTCAAGCCTCTACTTTTGATTGTGACTCTATAAATCAAATCCTAGCTGAATATGAAGAAGCTTCGGGGTAGGCAGTAAACCTTCAGAAATTTGGTATCTTCTTCTCCACAAACGTGAGCCCACAACTGATGCGCAACATGAGGGCGAGTCTTGGAGTATCACAGGCTCTTGATCAAGGTAAATATCTGGGGTTGCCCTCCCTTATTGGTAGGAAAAAGAAATAAATCTTCACTTATCTCAAGGAAAGATTAACATGAAGACTTAGACAATGGAGCAACCGACTTCTCTCTAGAGCAGGTAAGGAAATTCTCCTCAAAACTATCGGCCAGGCTCTGCCCACATACAACATGAATGTATTTTTGCTTCCCATCACCACATGTGATGAACTCCAAAAGATGATGAACTCCTTTTGGTGGGGTAGCAAGACCAATGGAGGAGCTCGAATGCACTGGTTAATATGGGATAGAATGTGTGGGTCTAAAAATACCGGAGGATTGGGCTTCCGACACTTACACTGGTATAACCTAGCAATGCTAGCTAAGTAGGGATGGAACCTTATACACAACCCTTCTTTTCTTCTAACAACGATACTCAAAGGTAAATATTTCCCCAGGAACTCCTTGGAAGCACCAAACGGATCCAATCCTAGTTTTATTTGCAAGAGTATATTACATGCTAGAGAATTGCTCAAGTTAGGCACACGATGGAGAGTCGAAAATGGTGAGACAATTTCTGTTTAGACTGATCCGTGGATACTGCACGAACCGAATTTTCGAGTAAAATCACCAGTGGTGGAGGGCTTTGAACATTTAAAAGTGAAAGACGTCATACTCACCGAAGAGAAGGCATGGGATTTCCAGTTCTTACAAGGTATCTTTTGCAAGCATAGACGTGGAATCATTAAAGACCATTCCTTTGACCAGAACCAACCACACGGACAAAATGATATGGCACTTCACCACAGATGGCTTCTACTCCGTTAGGTCCAGATATAGAGGAGCCCTCCAATGTTTAAGTACCATAAAGCATAAGCATCAAAGGGGTCCGTGGAAGAAACTATGGAAGCTTCCCCTTCCTCCCAAAATAAAAGAATTCCTATGGAGAGCATGTCGAGGGATACTCCCAGTGCGAGAGGCTTTAAAACGGAGGGGAGTGGACATAGATGAACAATGCTCATATTGTGTTGAAGCAGAAACCATTTCTCATGCATTGTTAGCATGTGTACATGTGAGAGCATGTTGGGAATTAATTGATGTGTATCCTGTTGCCCCACATTTTGTTACATTTTTGCAGATATTTTGAATGGCCAGCTAGAGGAAGTGGATTGGGCGTGCGTTCTACTTTGGCACCTGTGGAAAGCCATAAACTCTTTCATCTGGCAGCAGCAAAGGCTCGAACCCAGGGTCTTAGTGTCAACTTCAAACACCTATTTCGAAGAGTGGAAGAAAGCCCAAGAGTCGATAGTCACTTCTAGAATTCCACAAAGAGCAGAGGACATTGTTGTGCGATGGTCTAGCCCTACCGCAGGATTAGTGAAGTGCAACTTTGACGCAGCCATTCAAACAGGTCAGCGGACCACGTCGTATGGTATAGTAATCAGAGGCGCAAATGGACATTTTCTTAACTGTTTTTCTAGTTTTGTGATATCAAACTACACACCATTTATAGCCGAAGTTATGGTGTTTAAGGAAGCTCTAACATGGTTAACTCATTTGGGTTTTACCTCAACGGAGGTGGAAACAGATTGCCTTCAAGTAGTGCAGCGTTTCCATGGTGCACATCCGGGAATCAATGAGGCGGGAGCAATATTGGATGACTGTAAATTATTTTTTGGTAGATTTCAATCTTGCTCGTTTACATGGGTTCCTAGGAATGTTAATACAGTAGCCCACTTATTAGCTACAGCAGCTACTAGTTATCCCAATAGGTCTAGGTGGGATATACCGCCAAAATTTTTGTTAAACTCTTTACCGTGTGAAGCCGAGTTTCATCAGTAAATATACTTAGTTTAAAAAGTTAAAAAAAAGTAATAATTTAAAAATAATTTTTTTGACCTTTTCTTGCATTGTCAAGTTAGTAGACACATGTTATACTTATCCCCCTTTTTGCGCACATGATTATATCCAAATCTTGTTAGCTTTTCTTTATTTATATATTATTTTTATTTGACTTTTTTTAAAGGTTATTTTGTCCCTATCTATTAGGTTAGATCTTAGAAACATATCATTTGTTTCTGCCTCACTCTATTTTATTAACATCAATATATTAAATAAATGAGATAGAAAAAATTGAATAGATAGATGCTCATGAAATAAAATAGACACAAGATAACTTGAATAAATAATCCAAACCCTAGATCTTTGTTAGGTTAATGCTTAATCCTTACTAATAACATTCTTCCGTAATCTGTCCAGATGTTTATGACTTTTCTCATCCTACTAGGTGTCTTCATTCATTACTATCGGAGTCCATTGAATCTTCTTCTACTATTTATCTAGGTACTTCCCTAGCCTCCAAGTTGTTCTCTAAATCTTAGTATTAAGAATTAATCTAACCCCTTAATACTGTAATGGCTTCCCAAGGAGGAGCGTAATAATTTTTGCCATGTGCCAAAATAATTTCTCTTACTTCCATTTGAAGTTATTGATTATTTTATTTTCTTTTTAGGTTAAATTTATTCAGTTACAGTACTTAATCATAATTATTATCAGGACAACGTAAATTAGGAAGCTTTATTCTTATTTGTAATTTTATATTAGGAAATTATTTGAATACAAAAAAAAAGTTTTGCAGAAAAATATTACTTAATTTAAGATTAAATATATATTGTGAACCTCTTATTAATTAAGTTTTATAGTTAATAAATTATTTGACACAAAATATTTATTACAAAAAAAATCTATGTTGATATCCTTTTAAAATTTAACATAGATCTAATTTTTAATAATTACAAAGAGGAAAAATTGCATTACTTATTGATTTATTTATTTTTACTCAAAAACAATGAAAACCAAAATTTTGCATAAGAAAATATGCATTACCCTTATAACAATTAGAAAGCTTGACTAATACCAATTAGGGAGTTTTATTCTTATTTGTAATTCTATTTTAGGTAAATAAAAAAAATCAAAGTGGATGAGGTAACTTTGATGGTGAAAAGTTACTATGGCACTAGGATAATGTGAAAAATATAATAATATTTAATAATCAATTCACTTAATCACGTCTAGCTTTTTTACAAGTGCTTATTTAATTGGTGAGATAACTTTGACGGTAACAAAAGATGAATTAGCATAAAAACTTTAGTTTTTTTTAATCCACTTACCATCTTTACCAGAAATTTAAAATTTGGTTATATTATATTATAATATTTATTTAATTATTAATTTTAATAAAATATAAGAAAATATCATTAATAAAAATGATATAAAATTATAATAAAATTATTTACTCAATTAATTTTTATATTTATTTAATATTTAATTTATTATAACATAGTTACATTGAAAACTTTTATTTTTGTTTGAAAAAATCAATTCTCTTTTTTATGCTCGATGCATTATAATTAAACCGTATTTCGACTTATCACATTTATTTTAAAACAGGTACTTATGATAAGATTATTATAACTTCTCCACATATATCTATTGTCAAAAAGAGAATTGAATTCTCTTTTTCTTTGACCTATTACCATCATTATAATTAGATCAATTGTAATTTCAATATCTATTATTTTTAGTTTATGCATGCATACTTCTTCCAATTCTATTTTTTGCTCTTTTTCTAGTCTAATTGTATTATAATTGGTTTGCACGATATTGCCTAAAGAGCTTTTATCTAGAAGTGGAAAAAGGAAAAAAAGTAAAACAGTTAATAAAATCCCAAAAAGGAGCAATTAATAAATTTATTTAAAAAGTAGGCTTCTTCTTTAGTGAGAAACGTAAGGAATTAGGTGAAGGTAATTTTGAACAATATAAATTTAAATGATGAGATTTATATTCACGGGGATATTAATAATTTGAGTGAGTACGATCATCAATCAAATGTATCCACTTTAGAAAATTTAAGGGCTGATGAGCAACTAATCCCTATATTGAATATTTATGATCTTAGAAATTGAGATAATCTTGATAATAAATTAAGAGATATTTTAGTTGAAAAGGGCTTATAAGATAATTGCATCTTGTGTTTGCTTTAGACAATACCTCTTGACATTTTTCAGATTCTTATTATTTTAGAAAATTGAGTAATAGAAATATTGGTGATAGAAAATGTTTGGTTTACTCTAAACTTATAAATAAAGTTTATTGTTTTTGTTGTAACTTATTCAAATCTGATAGCAAACAAAGTGCATTAGCAAATAATGAATTTAAAGATTAGAAGCATCTTAGCGAGAGACTTAAAGAACTTGATAATAGTATTGAATATATGACTAACATGAGAACTTGGAATGAGTTTAGAGCAAGATTGAGCAAAAGTCAAACATTCGATAAAGATTTGCAACAAGAAATTACAAAAGAGAAAGAATGTTGGAAACAAATTTTGATAAAAATAGTTTCATTTGTGAAATTGCTTCTTAAATATAATTTAGCTTTTCTAGAATCCAATATAAAACTTTACCAAAATAGCAATGGTAATTTTTTGGGGGTTGATTAAGATGATTGCTGAATTTTATGTAGTAATAATGCAATATCATATTAGATGCATTCAAAATCATGAAATTTATCGCCATTATCTTGGTCATAAAATTCAAAATGAGTTGATTTGTTTTGTTGGCCTATAGTTTTAGAAGTTCTATCATAAAGATTATTAAAGAGGCATTCTATTATTCTTGATTGTAACCCATATTTGAGTCATAAAGAACAATGAATTTGTCGAAGTGTGAATATATCAAATAAAAAATAAAAATAGAGGAGCACTTTTTAGAGTTCTTGAAAGTAAATGATACATATGGATTGAGATTTTTCAATGAATTATTAAATGCTTTTAAGTCTATTGATCTTAATGTCCATAATGTGAGGGTTCAATGGTATGACAATGGTTATAATATGAAGGGAAAACTACCAAGGTTTTAAAATGATTACTTGAAATAATTTGAGAGCATTATACATGTCATATGCTTGTCATAATCAATCTTAATCTTAGTGATATGACACATTCTTGTGTTAAAGCAATTTCATTTTTTGAAGTTGTACAACACATTTATGCATTATTTTTAAGTTATCCTAAAAAATGGAAGGTTTTATTTGATAATATTTTGGGCTTAACCCTAAAATTATTGTCTAACACTAGTTGGGAGAGTCGAATAAAAAGTGTCAAAGCTATTAGATTTAAAGATCCTCAAATAAGATTGACTTTGACAAAATTATTTAGATATTGTGATGATGCCACATCAAAAAGTGAAGGGAAAAGTTTAGTTAGTGTACTTGAGAATTTTGAGTTTTTACTCGGTATGTTTATTTAGTATGATATTTTATTCCCTATTAATACGGTAAGTAAAAAGTTGCAGTCTAAATTTATGTGTGTTCACACTACCATAGAGCACTTAGAAAATATGATAGTATTTTTAAAAATATATATAAAGATGAAGGGTTTGTCTCTAGTATGAATATTGTCAAAAATCTTGCACATGAGATGAAAGTAGAGCCTACATTTCCAATTAGACTTTGTATTATTAGGAAAAGACAATTTGATGAAAATAATCAAGATAGAGAAATACAATCAGTTGAGAATTCTTTTAGAGTTAGCTACTTTCTAGTTCTTGTGGATATGCCAACTGCTTCATTGAGGAATATATTTGAATAATTAACGACATTTAAAAATGTTATTTAATTTTTATTTGATTCAAAGAAGTTGAGGTCATTAGACAATAATGAATTAAGAGAATGTTGTACTAATTTTATAAAAACATTTTCTTGTAATAATGTATCAGATGTGGATTTAGATGATCTTTTTTTTCTGAATTAAAAGTATTGCAAATGACTCTAGCAAATGAGTTAATGTCATCAGTTGACAATTTTGAATTTGTTAAACCTGCAGATTGTTATCCAAATGTTTCAATTGTTTATTGAATTCTATTAACCATACTTGTGACTGTAGTATCAGTTGAGAGAAGTTTTTCAAACTTAAAATTATTGAAAACTTACTTGAGGCCATTAATATCACGAGAAAGATTGAATGATTTAACTATTTAATGTATCGAGAAGAATATGTTGGTCATATTGATCTTGATACTATTATTAATGATTTGCACGTAGAAATATACGGTGAAATTGTTTTTCATAAATCATGATCATCTGTATGTTTATTAGTGCAATTTTTTTTGGTGTTTTACAATATGAAATTATTGTTGGATTGTTGCTACTGCTATTTTGTTGTTATTGCTAGTATTTTATTACTAATTGATTTTATGTTCGTTTAATATTTTGTTAAGTATGTGGACTTATAAATTGAGTCACTTATATATGAGTATTAAATTTTAATAATACAATTATGTTTTTAAAATTTGCATATTTGTATATTGAAAATTTATTGAGGATTTTTTTTTTACTTTAATCCAGGGATTATAAAATCTTAGGAAATTCCGTTGACTTTAAGGAAGATGGAGTGTGGCACTACTTTTGATCCAAAAGAGACATCGCATTTGCTTTGCGAATTCTACGTTCACGAGACTTTGCATTACTTAAAAGTTATTTTATGCCTTTTTATATCATATTCTTATTATGATCAATCTATAAATAATTGTTCTTAATTTAATTTATTATTTTATAATATAATCCATATATCTTAAATTTCCAAAAAATATTATTATTAATATGAAAGTGCGAGAAAGACTTAGATATAATATGTCTTATAGAAGACAAATCATAAAAGGCATAAAAATTTATAAACCTCCTTTGTAATTTAAGATTTTTCAAAAAAATTAATCTTTAAATTTTCAAGAAAACTTCATCTAATTTTCAGTTCTTTAGAAATACACTTTCTCTTAGACTTCCGTTGAAAAACAACGATGGAACACATATATCATAAATATCAAATGTAAACTAATCATATGTTACAAATATGGTAACCTACCTTGATATAAACTAATTAAATTTAGTTTAAATTAATACTTTAAGATAATTACAAAAATTGTTAGTTTAAGTTAAATTTAATTAATTTAGTTTAAGCTTCAGAGGTAGGAAGAATCCGAATATAAGTAACATTTGATTAGTACAATCGTAATATTTATGGTGTATATATTTTGTTATTATTTTTAACAAAAAATTTAAAAGTAGTTTTTTTAGAGAACTCTAAAAATTAGAAAGAATTTTTTTAGAGAACTAAAAATTAGAAAGAATTTTTTTAGATCAAGAAAATTTTCTAAATTTTTTAAATTATGGAGGCAATTTATTTCTTTTACCCTAAATAAAACTTGTTTGATGATTTAAGAACCACAGCTTCTCTCAATTTGTACCTTTGACTTGAAAAAGTGGCATCAAAAGTAACTAAAGGTCGTGTTTTTCTCAAAACAAAAAGGGTCATGTACCTCATCTGATCCACTAAGAATTGACATAAAGTGGGTATTTTTTGATAATTGTATTGATGCTTATTTAATACATTTGAAGAAGCAGAATGAAATAAAGAACTCCGGTTGATAATTGGTTATGGATCACAAATTTCTCTTTATAAAGTAAATACTTTTTTATGACGACAAACTTAATATTTTATGGGACAAGGATCTTTTTCTGTTTATTGTCTTGTTCTTAAGATGACAAATTTTGTATCTAAGCAGAAAGATTAATTAAAACACTGGTTTAATTATATCTATTTTGTAATTTAAATTATTTTAATCTTTAATTTTTGTTATATAATTTTAAAATTCCTATTTTTATTTTACTCTTATTATTTGGTATCATTCTCTATTAAGTTTTTGACAAATAGTAAGTAAATGCTATCGTGTAATTTGATTAGGTATTATGTAATTTAATATTTATTATATTTAAGTCATGCAAGATGTAATGTCATCTTATTTGAAAGATATAATATGTAAATCAATTTGATTTATATATAATTAATATTATAATTTTGAGTTGTCTACTTTTTATTAATTTTTTAAATAAAATATAACGGAAGTACATAAAAGTGAATAAAAAATCAAATTATATGATACTTTCTTAAAAGCTATAAAATAAAGTGAAAAGGGCATAAATTACAAAGGAGTCTAATGTAATTAATCATATAATGTTTTTTAGGAGTCACTAACTGCTTTTTATTCCTGGAAAGCTTCTATTTTTTATTAATTAGAAAACCTTAAAATTAAACATTCTACTTTATATGCATAGAAAATTATTATAAAAGTATTCCTCAAAATACTTGATTTTTTTTAACTAACTCGAGTTAGTATTTTAAAAAACTGTTATCTACGAATATTTATTCTTGAAATATGACTTCTTTAATTGTGCCCTTCCAAAATTTTATTAATAAATGCCCTACAACTAATGCATCAATTATATAATTTATTTTTAAAGGCAAGTTTATATGTTATTCACTGGCCAAGTTAATAAATATACATTTGGTCCAGTGCATAGAATATAATGTGATCATACTTATCAAATGTTTCGTAAAGCATATTATATGCACTTCATTTAGGAATTTTATCAAACATCTAGTCTGTATGTCGAAGGAACATTCATTCAATTTGCACAATATCAAATTATTCATTATTGGATTGTTGTACCTGTTCTGACTCCTTTCCATGTGAAATAATAAACTTCGTTTGTCAATGTCCCAAAAGTTATTGGATGCCATTTTTACTACCAATAGATTAACAACAGCAAAGTTCTTGTAATAATCCTCTTCGATCAACAATGCGTTCAACTTTATATCTTGTAGATAATCCCTTATATAGTGTAATCCGCTGCATATAAAGCAAGTGACTTTACGTTGGACATGATATTAAGACGATTAACTATAATTACCTTTCTTATTCTGTTTAATAGAAACAACCTTTTATTTTGATTGTTGAAGAGTTTCTTCTTACCTTTATTTGGTCACAAATCCACCAACCTATATATATTGTCTTAGATATTGTCAACAATTATGTGACCTTTTCATTTTCATTGTTGAAGAGTTTCCAATGATGTAAAAACCGGACCGGACCGGCCGGTCGGACCGAAAATCGTCTGAACCGGCCATGTGTCCGGTTCGGTTATTGTTATTAACCCTT
>JANVCQ010000232.1:54052432-54067752 GCA_025531925.1 Erythroxylum plowmanianum | reverse complement strand
TACGAGGCGGTCGTACTATTGAGTTGATTGAGAAAATCCTCTGTTGAGGTTAGTATGAGGCGGTCGTACTATTGGGTGTGAAATTCTTTCACGAGAAGTGAGGTTGAGAGATATTGTCAAGGGTTGAGTGGTGTCGGCTCAGTAAAGCCTTGGGTAAATCTATTGTATTTTTGTGAAAGTTATTAAGCTGGGTAAGGATCCCGCAGACGTAGACAAGGTGTGTCGAACTGCGTTATCAAATTTCTGGTGTTTTTATTATTTCAATTTAGCTTGTTTTATATTTTATTGGTGCCAAAGAAATTTGCGGACAGTTTGCGAAATAATTAACCCCTTTCGAATTTTCAAATATTTTTATTACTTATTGATTTATATTTTTTTAAACTCAAAAACAATGAAAACCAAAAACCAAAATTTTGCATAAGAAAATATGCATTACTCCTGTACCAATTAGAAAGCTTGACCAATACCAATTAGAGAGTTTTATTCTTATTCGTAATTCTATTTTAGGAAGGAAAATACTTGTAAATAAAAAAATATCAGAGTGGATGAGGTAAAATTGACATTATAAAGTTATTATGGCACTAGGATAATGCGAAAAATACAATAATACTTAATAATTAATCCACTAAATCATGCTTAGATTTTTTACGAATGCTTATTTAGTTGGCAAGATAACTTTGACGGTAACAAAAAATGAATTAGCGTAAAACCTTTAATTTTTTTTAATCCCGTAACCATCATTATAGAAAATTAAAATGTGATTATATTATATTATAATATTTATTTAATTATTAATTTTAATAAAATATAAGAAAATATTATTAATAAAAATGATATAAAATTATTTACTCAATTAATTTTTATATTTATTTAATATTTAATTTATTATAACATAGTTACATTGAAAACTTTTATTTTTGTTTGAAAAAATCAATTTTTTTTACAGTAGATGCATTATAATTCAACCGTATTTCGGCTTATCATATTTATTTTAAAATAGGTATTTATGATAAGATTATTATAACTTCTCAACGTATATCTATTGTCTCTTTTTCTTTGAACTATTATCATCATTAAAATTAGATCAATTGTAATTTCAATATCTATTTTCTTTGGTGAAAAGTAAACACTATTAGTTTTTGATATTTTAAAATTACTTAAAGTTTGAAATTATATTTTGAATATGATAGCTTTTATCATAAAATTTTGTTTTTTGTTTTTCATTTTTAATATCAAATATTAAATTTTGCTCTTTATTTTTTTCCTCTGTCACATATATAATATTATTGAGATATCTTTGTGATATTTTGTCGAGCTATTGGTGTTCTGTTATGCCTGCATACTTCTTCTTGTTCTATAAAGGTGTTTTTTGTTCTTTTTCTAGTCTAATTATATTATAATTGGTTTGTACGATATTGCTTAAAAAGCTTTTTATCTAGAAGTGAAAAAGGGGAAAAAAAAAAAAGTAACACAGTGAATAAAATCTCAAAAAGGAGCAATTAATAAATTTATTTGAAATGTACGTTTCTTTAGTGAGAAATTTAAGGAATTAGGTAAAAGTAGAGAAATTTAAGGAATTAGGTAAAAGTGATTTTGAACAACATAAAGAAAATTTAAATAATGAGATGTATATTCACGAGAATATTAGTAATTTGAGTGAGCGCGATCATCAACCAAATGCATCCAATTTAGAAAATTTAAGGGTAGATGAGCAACTAATCTCTATATTCGATATTTATGATCCTAAAAATTGAGATAATCTTGATAATAAAGTAAGAGATATTTTAGTTGAAAAGGGCTTATAAGATAATTGCATCTTGTGTTTCCTTTAGACAATACCTCTCGACATTTTTCATATTCTTATTATTTTAATAAATTGAGTAATAGAAATATTAGTGATAGAAAATGTTTGGTTTATTCTAAACTTATAGATAAAGTATATTGTTTTTGTTGTAACTTGTTCAAATCCAATAGCAAACAAAGTGCATTAGCAAATGATAAATTTAAAGATTAGAAGCATCTTAGTCAGAGACTTAAAGAACATAAGAATAGTATTGGAACATATGACTAACAAGAGAACTTGGAATGAGTTGAGAGCAAGATTGAGCAAAAATCAAACATTCGATAAAGATTTGCAACAAGAACTTGCAATGGAGAAAGAATGTTGGAGACAATTTTTGATAAGAATAGTTTCATTTATGAAATATCTTCTTAAATATAATTTAGTTTTTCGAGAATCCAATATAAAACTTTACGAAGATAGCAATGGTAATTTTTTGGGATTGATTGAGATGATTGTTGAATTTTATGTAGTAATGTAAATATCATATTAAACGCATTCAAAATCATGAAATTTATCGTTACGATCTTGGTCACAAAATTTAGAATGAGTTGGTTTCTTTTGTTGGCCTATAGTGTTAGAAGTTCTATCATAAAGATCATTAAAGAGGCAAAATACATTTTTATGATTCTTGATTTTATCCCATATTTGAGTCATCAAGAACAATGAATTTGATGAAGTGTGAATATATCAAATAAAAAATAAAAATAGAGGAGTACTTTTTAAAGTTCTTGAAGGTAGATGACACATCTGGATTAAGACTTTTCAATGAATTATTAAATGCATTTAACTCTTTTGATCTTAATATCCATAATGTGAGGGTTCAACGTTATGACAAGGTTATAATATGAAGGAAAAATACCAAAAGGTTTAAAAGCGATTACTTGAAATAATTTAAGAGTATTATATATGTCATATGCTTGTCATAATCTTGATTTTAATCTTAATCTTAGCGATATGACACATTCTTGTGTTAAAGCTATATCATTTTTTGGAGTTATGCAACACATATATGCATTATTTTCAAGTTCTCCTAAAAGGTGGAAGGTTTTACTTGATAATATTTTGAGCTTAACCATGAAATTATTGTTTAACACTAGTTGGGAGAGTCACGTACAAAGTGTTAAAGTTATTAGATTTCAAGATCCTCAAATAAGATTGACTTTGACTAAATTATCTAGATATTGTGATGATGTCAAGTAAAAAAGTGAAGTGAAAAGTTTGGTTAGTGTACTTGAGAATTTTGAGTTTTAACTTGATATGTTTATTTAATATGATATTTTATTCGCTATTAACATGGTAAGTAAAAAGTTGTTATATAAATTTATGTGTATTCACACTACTATAGAGTAATTAGAAGATATGATAGTTTTTTTTTTTAAATAAAGAGACGAAGGGTTTGCCTCTAGTATGAATATTGTCAAAAGTCTTACACATGAGATAAATGTAGAGCCTACATTTTCAATTAGATTTTGTATTATTAGGAAAAGACAATTTGATAAAAATGATCAAGATGGAGAAATACGATCAGTTGAGAATTCTTTTAGAGTTAACTACTTTTTAGTTCTTGTGAATATGGCAACTGCTTCGTTGAAGAATATAGTTGAATAATTAACGACATTTAAAAATATTATTGAATTCTTATTTGATTCAAAGAAGTTAAGGTCGTTGGATGATAATGAATTAAGAGAATGTTGTACTAATTTTACAACAACCTTTTCTTGTAATAATGTATCGGATATAGATTTAGATGATCTTTTTTTTTTCTGAATTAAAAGTGTTGCAAATGACTCTAACAAATGAGTTAATGTCATGGTTACAATTTTTGAATTTGTAAAAATTTGAGATTATTATACAAATGTTTCAATTGTTTATTGAATTCTATTGACTATACTTGTGACTGTAGCATCAGTTGAGAGAAGTTTTTTAAACTTAAAATTATTAAAAACCTACTTGAAGTCATTAATATCATAAGAAATGTTGAATGGTTTAACTATTTAATGTATCGAAAAGAATATGTTGGTCATATTGATCTTAATATTATTATTAATGATTTTATACATAGAATTATACAGTGAAATTATTTTTCATAAATCCTGATCATCTTTATGTTTATTAGTGCAATTCTTTTGATGTTTTAAAATATGAAATTGTTGTTTGATTGTTGCTACTGCTATTTTGTTATTATTGCTACTATTTTATTGATTTTATTGTTGTTGATATTTACAATATATTATTAACTGATGTTATGATTATTTAGTATTTTGTTAAGTATTTGAACTTATAAATTGAGTAATTTATATATGAGTATTAAAATTTAATAATAATAATAATATGTTTTTAAAATTTGCATATTTGTATATTGAAAATTTGTCGAGGATTTTCTTTTTACTTTAATCTAGGGATTATAAAATCTGTGGAAATTCCGTCGACTTTAAGATGGAGTGTGTCACTACTTTTGATTCAAAAGAGACATCGCATTTGCTTTGCGAATTCTACGTTCATGAGACTTTGCATTACTTGTTTCGGACTTTTCGTTTGGGTCACGTCTGCATTACAGGACTTCCCCAGTGCCAATATTTTCCTCACCAAAATCGAAAAAATAAAAAAAAAACACTTGTATTTAGCCAAAAATATCCGCTCACAAATTTTATAAAATTTAATAATATAAAAAATTTTCAAATTATTATTAAATGTATTTTAAATTTAAAGTATCATAAAATATATAAATTTAAAATTTTACAAATATTTACTTAAGAAATAACATATTTTTGAAAGTGTAAAATGTTATTTTTAAATAATAATATTGATTTTAAAATAAATAAATAAATAAATAATATTTTCAAATTAAAAATTAAAAATTATTTTCATAAATTATCATTAATAAATATTATATAAGAAATTAAAAATGAAATGAATTAATTTTTATTTCTGTTTAATTTTAAATTATTTTTAATAAAATTATAATTATATCAATATTAACAATTAAAGAGAGGCTTTATTTTCTTTTTCAAAAATAGATAAAATTTAAAATTTAAAATAAAATTTAGAATAAAATAAATGTAATTAATATAACAAAATTATTTAAAATTTATTTTATGGCTTTTTTATATCATATTTTTATTATGATCAATCTATAAAAAATTGTTCTTAATTTAATTTATTATTTTATAATATAATCCATATATCTTAAATTTCCGAAAAATATTATTATTAATATGAAAGTGCGAGAAAGACTTAGATATAATATGTCTTTTAGAAGACAAAAAATAAAAGGCATAAAAATTTATAAATCTCTTTAGTAATTTAAAATTTTTTCAAAAAAATTTAATCTTTAAAATTTTCAAGAAAACTTCATCTAATTTTCAATTCTTTAGAAAAATACCTTCTCTTAGACTTTCTTTAAAAAATAACAATAGAACACGTATATTATAAATGTCAAACGTAAACTAACCATATGTTACAAATATGGTAAGCCACCTTGCTCTAAACTAATTAAATTTGATTTAAATTAATAATTTAAGATAATTATAATAAATTGTTAGTTTAATTTAAATTTAATTAATTTAATTCTCATATAAATAATATTTGATTAATAAAATTGTAATATTTATGGTGCATATATTTTGTTATTATTTTTAACCAAAAATTTAAAAGGAGTTTGTTTAGAGAACTAAAAATTAGAAATAAATTTTTTCAGATCAAGAAAATTTTCCAAAAATTTTAAAATTATGGAGGCAATTTATTTCTTTTACCCTAAAATAAAACTTGTTTGATGATTTAAGAAGAACGACAGCTTCTCTCAATTTGTACCTTTGACTTGAAAAAGTGGCATCAAAAGTAACTAAGGTCGTGTTTTTCTCAAAATAAAAAGGGTCATGTACCTCATCTGATACACTAGGAATTTACATAAAGTGGGTATTTTTGCGGTCGATGCCAGTACTGATGTTTATGTAATACATTTGAAGAAGCAGAATGAAATAAAGAACTCCAGTTGATAATTGGCTATGGATCACAAATTTCTATTTATAAAGTAAATACTTTTATATGACGACAAACTTGATATTTTATGGGAAAATGGTCTTTTTCTGTTTATTGTCTTGCTCTTAAGATGACAAATTATGTATCTAAGCAGAAAAGATTAATTAAAACACTGGTTTAATTATATCTATTTTTGTAATTTAAATTATTTTAATCTTTAATTTTTGTTATATAATTTTAAAATTCCTATTTTTATTTTACTCTTACTATTTGGTATCATTCTCTATTAAGTTTTTGACAAATAGTAAGTAAATACTATAGTGTAATTTGATTAGGTATTATGCAATTTAATATGTATTATATTTAAGTCATGCAAGGTATGATGTCATCTTAATTGAAAGATATAATATGTAAATCAATTTGATTTATATATAATTAATAGTATAATTTTGAGTTGTCTACTTTTTATTAATTTTTACATAAAATAATATAACGGAAGTACATAAAAGCGAATCAAAAAAATCAAATTATATGATAGTTTTTTAAAAGCTAAAATAAAGTGAAAAGGGCATAAATTACAAAGGAATCTAATGTAATTAATGCTATAATATTTTTTAGGAGTCACTAACAGCTTTTTATTACTGGAAAGCTTCTATTTTTTATTAATTAGAAAACCTTAAGATTAAACATTCTACCTTATACACATAGAAAATTATTATAAAAGAATTCCTCAAAATACTTGATTTTTTTAACCAACTCGAGTTAGTATTAAAAAAACTGTTATCTACGAACATCTATTCTTGAAGTATGACTTCTTTAATTGTGCCCATCCAAAATTTTATTAATAAATGCCCTACAACTAATGTAGGGCATTAGTTAAAATTCAAAATAAAATGTATTCTCTGGTAAAAAAAGACAAGATAAAAAGTTTCCAAATAAGATAACGCACAACTTCAGACTTCAGCCTCAGATTCTAAGCCAGTACTGATAGTTAGCACATGGTAATTGGTGGTAAGAACACGCATAAGACTACAAGAGAAGACCAATAAGGAAAATGGACAAGAAGAAAACACTGGCTTGTCACGAGATATTGAATCCCTGGCCCTCGATCAAGAATTGGTTGGTACGAAGGTGTTGGACTTTAAGATGTGCTCGTTGATTAGAATGTGAAAACAAAAGGTGGGTAAGGTGAGCAGGAGACAAACGTGAACAAGTGGGAAGGAAGCGTCCAAGTCCCCGAATCCAATCACGACTTTGCTGTCTTCGTCCTCGCCTCCTGCCCAGGGACCAGTCACCTCCTATCTTTCTCCGACCCCACATTTTTACACTTTTATTTATATTTTGTTATTAATCTTCCCAATTAATTCGGTACCTACCTGTTGTCCTCGATATTAACTCGATGCCTACCTGTTGTCCTAGATATTAACTCGATGCCTACCTGTTGTCCTAGATACTGTCACTAGGACAAGAGGTAGGTTGGTGAATTTGTGACCAAGAAACTCTTCAATGATGAAAATGAAAAGGTTGTTTCTATTAAACAGAATAAGAAAGGTAATTATAGTTAATCGGCTTAATATCATGTCCAATGTAAAGTCACTTGATAACAAGTAAGTACCGAATTCGATACCTACCACGCCTAGTAAAGCTAAAGGCCTACCAAAGTTGACAATAGAAAAAAGATACCTAGCCATTTAGCTAGCTATCCCAATAGATGAAGAGAGCAAGAGCATAGTAGAGAAGATAGACGTGAGGTTAGAGAGAAAAGAAAGAGAAAGAAAGATAACAAATATTCTGTGTATTTTTTGAATCTAACTTTTTTCTTATAATTCTCTAGTTTTTTTTCAGTAGTAAAATTTTTCTATCATTGATTGTAATTTTTACCCTAATTTGAGTTTTTTTAAATAAAATTTGTATGTTCATTACTATTCTCTCAATCCTATTTAGTTGCGAATATGCTCTAATCCGATTGATTTTTACAATAAGTGGTATCAGAGCGAGGTGAGAAGATTACGACGAATTTTTTGACGTAATTAGTTCGCAGTTTGAGTGAGTAGAGTAAAAGTTGGTGAACAGTAACCTCAAAAGGTGACAACTGTTCATACATTTATTTTTGCATTAAACTGTGTAGTTATTGTCATTTAAGTACACAGCACTATTCACGTGTATGGTACTATTTATATATACACATACGATACTATTAAGATACGAAACTATTCATACGTACGGGTACTATTCACACATATGAATACTATTCACGTGAAATAGTGGGAGTTAAATTCTGTTCATGATAGAAGCAATGGCAACAAAATTTGAGATTGAGAAGTTCAATGGGAATAATTTCTTATTGTGAAAGTTGAAGGTAAAGGCAATCTTGAAGAAAGATAATTATTTAGTAGTCATTAGTGAACAACTAGCTGGAGTCACAGATGAAAAGTGAATCGAAATAGATGGAAATGTTGTAGCTAACCTTCACCTACCTTTAACTGATGGAGTATTATCCAGCATAGAGGAAAAGAAGACTGTGAATAAAATATGAGATCACCTCACAAAATTGTACGAGGTCAAATCACTCCACATCAAAATTTTCTGAAGAGGAAACTATATTTTTTACGCATGGCAGAATCCACTTCGATGACGGAGCACTTAAATATTTTAAATACTCTATTTTTTCAACTCACATCATTGGGGCACACAATAGAGATAAGTGAACATGCGGAACTTCTACTCCAAAGTCTACCAGATTCGTATGCTCAACTTGTCATAAATTTAATAAACAACAAAGACATTCTAGTTTTTGACAATATTGCAGTTGCTATTCTGAAAGAAGAGAGTCAGTTCAAAAGTAAGGAAGACAGACTGACAAATTTGTAACAAGCAAAGGATTTTGCGGTAACGAGAGGAAAATCAATGGAACGTGGCCCAAGTGGAAGTCATAGTCATGGTATATCAAAATCCAGGAGTAGGAGAAAATTTTTTTGTATCATTCATTGATGATTATTCGAGGAGATGTAGGGTGTTTCCTATCAAGAGGAGGCAAATGTGTTTCTAACTTTCAAATTTTACAAAACGTGGGAGGAACTCGAATCTAGTAAGAAGATCAAGTGTTTGCGCTCAGATAATAGAGGCCAATATACTGTAAAAGAACTTGATAAATTCTGCAAGCAAGAAGGCGTCAAAAGGCAGTTAACGACGGCATATACTCCTCAACAAAATGAAGTAGCAGAGTGGATAAATAGAACACTGTTGGAAAAAACAAGAACGATGTTGGGAACTACAAGCTTAGATAAGAAATTCTGGGTAGAAACAGTCAATGCCTTGTTATGTGGTGAATCGAGCTCCATCAACTACAATTGAGTTAAAGACACCGATGGAGATGTGGACTGGTAAATCAGTGGATTATTCCAACCTTTATATATTTGGAAGTCCCGTTATGTGATGTTTAACACTCAAGAAACTACAAAGTTGGATTCAAAATCTAGAAAATGCATTTTCTTAGTGTATGTTGAAGGTGTGAAGGGTATCATCTATGGGATCCCATTGCCCACAAGATTTTTATCAGCAGGGATGTTATCCTCATGGAAGGTAAGAATCAAGAGCAAGCAGAAAATGTTGGCACTGTATAAGAGAATCCATAAACTATAACAGTATAAGTAGACAGGGAAGTTCATCAAAATGATTCTTCTGAAGCTGCACCAGAGCACGAGGAGCAAGAACTAGTTGAATATGATGTTCCAAATACTCAGAGACCAATTCGCATAAGAAGAGCACCGTGTTGGCACTTAGATTATATTATAGAGAGCAATATTGCATACTTTTTTTAAACTGAAGACAGAGAGTCATCAACTTTTCAAGAAGTAATGAATAGTTTAGATGCATCTTAGTATATTACTATGTATTGTGACAGTCATAAATACTTTGTATCTTGCAAAGAATCCATCATTTCATTCAAAGACAAAACATATTCGAGTTCAATATAACTTCGGTCGTGAGAAAGTGAAAGAAGGAATAGTGGACATGCACAAAATTCATACAATAGATAACTTAGCAGATTTTATTATAAAAGCAATCAATGGTGATAAGTTTATGTGGTGTCGATCCTCATGTAGCCTGGCAGAGACGTAAGCAATATGAAACAGCAAGGTAGAAATAATAACGTAAAGATCTGATTGACTCTCAATCAAATCTTCAAGTAGGAAAATTGTCAACAGTTATGGCTGGTAGGTACCGAATTAGATGCCTACCATGCCTATTAAAGCCAAAGGCTTACCAAAGTTGACAAAAGAAAAGGGATAGCTGGCCATTTGGCCAGCTATCTCACATATCTCCTCCTTATAAATAGGCAGGAGATGAAGAGAGCAGGAGTAGAAAACAGAGTTGTGAGGCGAGAGAGAAAAGAAAGAGAAAGAGAGAAAAAATATTATGTATATTTTTTAGGTCTAGTTTTTTGTTGTAATTCTCCAATTTTTTCTCAGCAGTAAAATTCTTCTATCTTTGCTCGTAATTTTTACCCTAATTTGGAAGTTTTCTAAGTAAAATTTGTGTGTTCATTACTATTCCTTTAGTCTTATTTAGCTGCTAACCTGTTCTAATCAAGTCGATTTTCACAACAGATATGCCTTGGACTTATTTATTTATTTTTTAGGGATATTTTTGTTACTTTCAATTTTGTATTGGTTAGAGCTACGTCTACGTAAATTTGTATGTTGTGTAATTGATTGTTAATTTTTTTGCTTGATTTTCCATAATAAACTGGTATTAGAGTTTTTTTTTTAATTTGTTAATCAAGTGTATAGATGTCATCACACAACATCAAGATTAATATGTTTACTGGGAAGAACAACTTCAATCTTTAGCGCATCAAGATGCGTGTTCTATTAAATCAATAGTCGATTCGGACACCACTTTCAGGAAAGAAACCATAATCAATGGACGAGTTCGTTTTTGTTGAATAAGAAGAGAATGCTTACTTAACCCCTTTGCTATGTTTAGTAGCAGATAATTTATGAAGTGGCTAATGAAAATACTGTAGCAGGTCTATGGACAAAGTTGGAAAGCCTATATATGACAAAATCTTTGATTAACAAGTTGTTACTGAAATAACATTTGTTTGGTCTTCATAAGAAGGAAGGTAGGTCTATGAAATAACATTAGGAAGAGATAACTTTATTTTAATGGATCTTTAGAATGTGGATGTTAAAATAGACGACAAAGATACTGCTTTAATTTTGTTAGTATCTCTGCCTCCATCATATGAAAATTTTGCGAATTCTTTTGTTATTGGAAAAGATACTATCACTTTAGAAGACGTGACATCCATTCTTCATACTTTAGAGCTTAGGCATAAGGCATCAAGAAATACTGGAGAAAGTTTTGTAGTTGAATTGGTGGCTGCAATTTTTGAAAAATCATGAGGACGTGCTAATAAGGGAAAGGAAAATGAAAAGAAAAATGTAGGTCTAAGTCTAGATCTCGAGATCCGACTGTAAATCCATAAGACATTTGTAATTACTGCAAAGAACTAGGTTATTGAAAGAATGAATGTCCAAAGAAGAATAAAGCAAAAACTCAACATGCTGCTTTTGAGATCCCATATTGGTTGGAGAGGAGAGTGAAGTATGCCTTATAAGGGGATGAATACCTTTTCCTTATAGATGCGTTTTCTCGGATGCTAGAAGAGCAAAATTGTGAGGGCCTTGGCCTAATGGGCAACCTAAAGCAGACAATATCTTTGAGCAGGTGGTCTAGGTTGTTACAAATAGTATCAGAGTCGGTTTTGGATCCGTTGTGCCAGCGAGGACTTTGGACCGTAAAGGGGGTAGATTGTGAGATCCCACATCGGTTAGAGAGGAGAACGAAATACGCTTTATAAGGATATGAATACCTCTTCTCCATAGACGCGTTTTCCCAGATACGGAAAAAACAAAACCATGAGGACCTTAACCTAATGGCCAACTCAAAGCGGACAATATCTGTGGACAGGTAGTATGGGTTGTTACAAATGGTATTAAGATTATGAGATTCCACATCAATTGGAGAGGAGAACGAAGTACGCCTTATAAGGGTACGAATACCATTTCCCCATAGACGTGTTTACTTAGATGCGAGAAGAGCAAAATCGTGAGGGCCTTAGCCCAATGGGCAACCCAAAGTAGACAATATCTGTAGGCAAGTGATCTGGGCTGTTACAAATAGTATCAAATCCAATTTTTGACCTGTTGTGCCATCGAACCCTAAGGGCTGGATTGTGAAATCCCATATAGGCTGGAGAGGAGAATGAAGTACGTCTTATAAGGATACGGATACCTCTTCCCTATAGATGCGTTTTTCGGATATGGGAAGAGCAAAACTGTGAGGGCCTTGACCCGATGGGTAACCCAAAGTAGACAATGTCTATGAGCTGATAGTCTAGGCTGTTATACTACTATTGCTCAAGATGATTATGCATCAAAAGGAAATTTGGTTCTTTCAGTGACTGATCAAGAAGATTTAGAGAATAACTAGGTTTTGCATTCAGGATGCTCTTATCATATATGCCCACATTGAGATTAGTTCATAACCAATGAGGAAAAAGATGGTGGAAGCATCTTAATGAGAGACCACACATCTTGCAAGGAAATAGGCATTGGTTCAATCAAAATCAGATTGCATGACGGTACAATTAGAACTTTATATGATGTTTGACATGTACCAGAATTGAAAAGAACTTGATTTCTTTGGGAGTTATAAACTCAAATGGTTTCGAGTATAGCTTTGAAAGTGGAGTTCTTCGAATTACCAAAGGTACAATAGTGGTAATGAAGGGAGTCAAATATGGTACTTTATATATTTTGCAGGGATTAATAATGATGGTTTCGACTACAACAAGTTCTCTTTCAGAGCTGTCAAAATTAGATCAAACCAAGTTGTGGCATATGCAACTGGGGCATATGAGCAAAAAAGGAACGACAATTTTATGCAAACAAGGCCTATTTGGGGAGCATAAGACGTCTAATTTTGGATTTTGTGAGCACCATGTTTTCGGGATGCAATGTTGGGTTCATTTTAAGAAAGCTATACATAGGATAAAGGCAACATTAGGTTACATTCATGCTAATTGTTGGGGTCCTTCTTGCATTTCATCTTTCGGTGGAATGAGATATTTTTTGTCCGTGATTGATGACTACTCTAGGATGATATGGGTGTTAGTATAAAGTGAGGTTTTCAAAACTTTTAAGCAATCGAAGATTCTGGTAAAGAATCAAACAATGAAGAAGATAAAACATCTTCGCACAGATAATGGTTTAGAGTTTTGTTCAAGTGAGTTTGATGAATTATATAAAGATGAATGCATTGTTAGACACCGCACAGTTAGAGACACTCCACAGCAAAATGGAGTAGCAGAAAGGATAAATAGAGCATTATTAAAAAGAGGTCTATGTATGCTCTTTAATGCTGGATTGATGAGAAAGTTTTGGACTGAGGCTTTTAGCATTGCTTGTTACTTGGTGAACCGTTCTCTAACAACTGTTGTAGACTGCAAAACCCCTTTAGAGGTATGATTTATAAAACCCACTGATTATTTTATTTTGAAAGATTTTGGTTATCTTGCTTACCATCGTGTTACTGAAGGTAAACTAAAATCGAGGTCAAAAAAGGAATATTTATGAGTTATGACGTTGGGGTAAAAGGTTATTCGGAAGCTAAAATAACTTCATAGAGTAGAATTTGATATGAAATATCTCAGTGCAGCTAAGAAAATTTTGTAAATGGAGATTTACAGGGATCGAAAGCAACAAAAGCTCTTATCGTCACAAAGGAGCTGCGTTTAGAAAATTTTATCCAAATTTCGGATGAGTAAAACAAAGCCTTTAAATACCCATTCAGTTGCAAATATTTGTCTTTCTATAGATTTTGCACCACAATCAGAAGTAGAGTTAGATTATATGGCTCAAGTGCCATATGTTAGTGCAGTGGGAAATGTGATATATACTATGGTATGTAACAAGCTCGATATTACACACGTGGTTAATGCTGTGAGTAGATACATGTGTCAACCTTGGAAAGAGCATTGACAAGTAGTGAAGCACATGTTCCATTATCTAAGAGGAATAGTTGAGGTTGGTCTAATATATGGAGGTGATATAGATTGTTCGATTGCTGGTTATTCAGATTCTGATTATGGTGTACATTTAGATAGTAGAAGATCTTTAAATGGCTATGTGTTCACACTGCATGGTTCTGTTGTCAGTTGGAAGGCTACTTTATAGCCTTCGGTTGTCTTATTTACTACAAAAGCATAATATATATCTTTGACAAAAGCAACTAAAGAAGGCATCTAGTTGAAGGGCTTAATCAGTGATCTAGGGCTATATCAGGACCAAGCTATAGTTTTTTTATGACAGTTTGAGTGCTATATGTTTGGCTAAAAATCAAATGCATCATGATTGGACCAAGCACATTAATGTTAGATATCACTTCATCTATTCAGAAAAGAGATTAAGGTGAAGAAGATTGGTCACTAGACCACTTCCTGACAACAAGTTCAAGCATTACTTGAATTTGCTGATTGTTAACAATTTCAAATAGCCCTAAAATAGGGCTAGCAACGGTAGAGTTTGAGAAGTTATTTTTAGGATCTAGGGGAAGATTCAATACAAGGTGGATATTTGTTAGATATGGCTTGACTCTTTGGCTTATTTATTTTTTTCAAAGGTATTTTTGGTACTTTCAATTTTGCATTGGAGTAATTTATAGACTCCATCTATTTTAGGGTTGTGAGTGGATAAAAATCTTAGCTGCATTCCTCGTGCAATTTCTCCCTTTTTTATAATGAATATGTGATCCATCATTGCCTGTGGGCGTAGCCTTAATCAATTGGGGTGAACCACATAAATCTGTGTATTATGCAATTGATTGCTATTTTTTTTATTCTTGCTTGATTTTCCTTAATAGGATGCAATAATGGTAGTAGAGAGTTCTTGGACACCTTACCTCTATAACATAATTTGTGACTAAGATTGACATTCTGATATAAAGCTGAAAAGCTTATCTTTTTCAAACATATTTTGAATATCCAAATTTAGATTGTTGAATAACTTGACATAGTTTTAGACCGTTTTATTTTGTTGCAACTTTTCTAAGGTTTCTCTCATTATTTAGGAGATTGTAAGTAAAGAATTGTTCCTTGGGTTCTCTTACTAGCACCTCTTGAATCTCAATTTGTGGACGATCTATATTAAATTCATCATCAACCCTTGCAGATGATCTTAATTTGGCATCACCAACAAAATACATACTAGTCAACATCACATTGTCCCCTTAAAGCACAATTGCAGTATGAAAATATTTTTGCATTTCTTACAAAAAATTTTCCAATGTCTTGGCATCTATGATGCCATCGAAATGCCTCAATTATAAGACTATTAGCCTTATCTACTTTGCTACGTAGTTTTGGATATTATTGCATCCCATCCTTCCCACAACCATCCTTACTTAAGAACTCAATTTGAAATGTATCAAG
>JANVCQ010000232.1:54003272-54026907 GCA_025531925.1 Erythroxylum plowmanianum | reverse complement strand
AAAACAGTATTAAAGATTTTAAATTTACCTTATGCCTCTAACAACAGCTAAATAAGCATCACAAACAACCCCCACCAGCTCTATTCTATATGGCTTTCTCTTCGTTAATTCTCCATTCTCATTCTGGTCCTCCTCTTCCTCTATTTGTTCCCAGTAATCCTCAGTAATGTTGCCATCTTCAGCCACCTTGTAGCCTACCCCCATCCGGTACCGACGTCTGTGCACGTTACGAGCCATGGCAATCATCTGCTCAACGAAAGGCTCCCATGAAAGTGTTCCGTCCATGATCACATCCCGTCCCTCGTTCAATGCAGTCACTAGGAGGGATTGTGCAGCATCAGTTGAAGATTGATGCACCTGCATGTTATGCGCAATTACGATCGATCGATCATGGATAGGAATATGAAGTTATATGTAGACATGAGAGGTACCAATTCAGCAGTTGGAAGCATGTCATCGTGGTGACCGCTAGAGCTAAGGGCTCTGTATATAACATCGGTTTCTTTGAAAGCATCGGCCTCCACAAACACCGCATTTTCCTTAGCCCCCGACCAAAATGAGCTTACAATTTTAACCGTATGAGAGTTATTATAAAACAGCACATGTAATGGAATTTATATTTGTCTATGGTAGCTAGTTAATTATGAGGATTTAAATGGTTTAGCTATTTACTCCTTGAGGATATCTTTAAGAACGGTGCTCTTGCCAGCTCCCATGCCGCCGCCCATAAGCAGTAGCACCGGACTCCTCTCGCCGAGGGCCACCGGCATCATGACTTCCGTACATTTTGGTTCACCCTTTCCAATTGCTTTCATCTGCTCAACTAGAGTGCAGATCTTCCTTGTTGTCTTCAAACTCTTGCTCACCCTCTCAAATCTCTGTTTCCTGAACAATTCAAGAGTTGACAAAAGAGAAGGGCTTAAAAATAAACTTAAGTTTTATATTAATGTCTTGTCAGTTTAATCAATTATTGTCTCAAATTTATATTAGCTAGTCATATATATCAATTGCTATGCGGGCCTCACAACATTGAAAATTAGTTGAAAAATAATGTTACCTTGTGGCAGCCATTACAAAGTTTTTGAGCTTCGGTTTCTTCTCCGATTCTGTGTCCATAACCTGTCAGCCACATAAGTAAGGAAAGAACTGAGAAGAAGAAGATGATGAAAAGAAGATCTGTACTTTTACCTTCTCTCTTTTTGATTACCCTCACTTTGGTATGTGTTTATGTACCTGACTGATCATAACAGAAGCTTGATTCCAGTGAAACGAGAAGTACGTAAGGATGCATCTCTCGAGCTCTTCTATGAGCTTCACATACAGAGATTCAGCCTCAGGTTCATCAGCAAAATACTCAAAGATGTTGACCTCAGAGCCTGCAGGTGTCTTCAGGTAATCATAAGCCAACTTGCACAACTGTGGACACTCATTTGGATCTGCAAATCCCATTTGTCTAGCTGCACCAACACTCCAAAAAACCACAGATTTTTAGTCCTCCCAAGAACTCTCACAAAAGCCAATACCCTTAATTCCCAGACAAAATCGAAAGCTTCAAGAAAAAGTGTGTGAAGAGGACAAGTACCAAAATAATGGGAGAATCTCTCAATCCTCATAACACGGCCGGACTCTGTCCTGTCTAACTTGGGAACGATGTTGGGGTCTTCTCTTTCCACTCTCGTCTTCTTCCGACGAACGCGTGCCACGGCGACGGCTGCCATCAACCCCAAGAAAGTGACAGCAAGTACATGAGCAACAACAAACTTTCCAGAACCACTGTCTGAAAAGAGTACGACTCAAGTTAGATACTGAAAAAGAGAGACCACTTAGTACTGTGAGAGTGAAGACAGGCTTACTGTGTTGCATTTTTGTTGAACTGTGGAGGAAGGTGCCTGCTGCTTGGATCTGACCGTGACTTCTTAAGTGGTCATCGATTGATTTTGCAGGTGATCCAATAGATATGAACTCAAACTTATCTTTTTTTAATTTCTTCTACCAATGCAATTATTAAATTAATTAAAAGGACATTATAAGAATGATTATTAAATGCTAGTGGCAAGTTTAAAATAGACTTGCCAAAAATGATTTATATTTTGATTAAAAAATGCAAAAAACATGCTTGCATGAAATATATTAAGGGCTTGTGGGAAGCATTAAATATATATAAAGTTTAGCATACCTACAATTTGTGCCACTTATTACTCATGACATAGATTAATCATGATGGCTCAACTTTTGTTTATTTTATGCTTTAGAGCATTGGGTGGATGCTTCAATCATCTTTTTGATAAACTATCTGTATCCGAATTTATTGGGCTGACTAATCCAGTTCGAGGCGAAGTCACAGTTGAAGCTTTTTGCCCCTCCTTGCCGGTATGTTTAGTGAGGATCGAACCTAAAAGTTCTTCCCACAAACTTAACCTGCGTAGCTAACTGAGCCACAACGCGTATGTATGCTTCAATCATCTTTATTTGAAAGGAATATGCTCATTTAAATTTGTATGGTTTGTTCTTACTTAGAGAAAGAAAAAGTTAGTAGGACTCGGGACACATATGCATGAGCTCGCTGACTACACTGCTTTACATCTTTTGATAAATATTCCATTGCCTTGATGGTGAAACGACATTACCAAAAGCTAAGCAGCATTTGTCCGGTGACTGGATAATGTTTGTTTTAATTGAAAATAAAATTTTTAAGTTCCGAATTAAATTTAAATGAGTTAGTATTTCAAAATTATTCATAAAAATAATGCTATTTTGTTTAAAGATGAAAAATCAGTGATTAAAAAATTGAACCGCTTTGGCCAAGTTATTTGTCAAAATTTTAATTCGTTTAATTTTTTTATTTTATTTATATTAATAACACCCTTTATTAAAAATCGATAAATTTGTTAATTAACTAATCAATTTTATAATTAATTCATTTTTATACAATAGTTAGTTTTTACTTGAACTCTAATCTTTTCGATAGATAAAAATATTTTTCTTTTTAATCTTATTTTAAGTTTTTCTATCTTTTTCTATTTTTATTACGTATTAATCTCATGACAGAGTAATAATTTTAAAATTTTTTAACTTCTTAACTAATGGGTTTAATTTTCATTCAGATTTTTGAAAAATAATGATAAATTAAGTTCAATATAACCTAATCTAAAATTAATAAATTAAGTTTAAATTGAGTATGCTTAAATTTAAAGAGGTTAATTTAACTTAACTTGAATGTAATTTAACTATTGGAATGAGTTAAATGGATCTAAATAAAACTACATCTTTTAATTAAGTTATATTAAAATAATATTATTTTAATTTCTACTAAATTAGATTTTGAATTGGAAAATTCAATTTAACTATATTTCAAATCAAATTCAAGTAAAAAAAATTGGCTTCCATCCATTTCATTATTATTCTTAATTTTATTAAATGGATGAAACAAATGAAATTGACAAAAACTACTTTGTCAGAAAAAAGTAGAAAAGAAAAACAAAATAAAGGATCGGACACCACCAAATTGTCATCCCTAACCGATAAGGAGCTGGCGGCTGCCTCAACTTACCGCAAGGAGACATACAATGAATTCTAAAATTGCGTAGATAAGATTGTATATGACATGACACTTACCCTTTTGGTATTTAACTATTTATAGTGACGAGAAGGTATGACTATAAAATGGTACACAATTTTTGTGGTCGGTATCCAGTTGTTGATATCGTTCGGTATCAACTGGGGTACTTAAACTATCGGTCAATATTGCTTTGTCGGTGTCCAATCAGGCTTCACGTTAGCTTGATCCCTTAGTTATAACAGGATTATTTTAGAAGTGAACGTCTTGGAAGTCATTAATTTGCTTTCGACTCCAACCTCAGAGACTGATTTTAATCTTGCTTTGTTGGTAGGTACCCGTAGATTACTCCAGCAAGATTGGGAGGTGCAACTCCAACATGTACACTAGGAAAGAAATCAGTGTGCAGATGCACTAGTTGCTTTTGCAGTTTAGAGCAACCCGGGCTTTTATATTCTTCAGGGGCCTCCTTTGCCAGTCCTAGAGCTCTTACAACAAAACATGCAATGAGTCAATTATTGCAAAACTTTGCTTGTGTTAGATTAATCTTATTTTAGTGTTCTCTTTCCTTTTAACAAAAAATATATATATATGGGTCAATATTATAAAATTTAAAAAATTAAATGACTTATTTGCAAAAAAGAAAAGCAATTTTCGAATTCTAATTAGTTTTTAGCTTGAGTAGTTCTAAACATAATATAATATTTATACCAACATAAATAACAATATGATATGCATATTACAAAAAAGACATGAATAAACTTTGAGATATAAAAATGAATTAATCATACAAGAGCTTTCAAAATAAAATAAATATTTAGAAGATTCTAGTTTTGTTACATTAATTTGTACAAAATATTATTTGTTCTGTATATAAGGATAAAATATTATAATTTTATTATTTTTGCTGAATCAAATATAATCTTCGTTGAACCACATAACATTGTCTAAATATACAAAAATAATTTATCTCCATGAATTATAAAGTAAATCCCTATTTATATCCATTTATTTTTCCTCTCTACATGGAATACGAGTAGTATGTGACCCATCTCATGAAAGGCCTAACGCTTTCTTCCCCTTGATCTTGAGTCTCAAGTCTTCCTCCGATGGTATCTTTCCACCACCTCTCTCGGTGGCTGACCACCATGCCATGAGCTCATCCTGTTATAAAACACAGACAAACTGTTCAACTGACTGACGCCAAAATGCTTAACAAACAACAAACAGTAAGTGCAACTATGTCTTGTCCTATGAAGTTTCTGACATGGACCCTCGACGTTCAGTTCATTCAGCCAAGAAGCTACACTGTTCCCAGAAAATAAATATGGTTACATGAGCTAGAAACAGAAAGAAACTTCATATATTTGAGTTCAGCTCTAGACCCGACTTGATGATACTGAAGGTTTTCAATCAACTCAAATGATATGTACGTTATCTGAAAGATAATTTCATAATGTTAACACTTAGATAATAAATAGGATTAGGGTCTTAATCGTAAAAGAAATTCTCAGATCTTTCTGATTAGGGTATTGAAAGTTTTTAATACCATAAGAAGTGATCATCTACAACAAAAGAGGTCTATATGTATAATTAATATTCGATCCTTCAGTGTCTCACAAGTTATACCACCAACAAATTACATAATGGCCATCCTTACTGCTTGCTTCATGGCAACTAATATTCCTAAACATATCTGTATCTTCCAATATTGAAGACTAAAATTCTACCATCAAATGCTTGTAACTATACATTTCATTGGAATGATTTAATGACACAGGCATCGTTACTAACATGTGCCCAGGAAGATCAAATGAAAGATCATCACACTGACATTTCCCAATTCAGATAAGAAATGTGTCGGCTGGAGATGAAGAAAAGGTACAATCAATAAAGGTATAAAATGCTATCACATTCCCAGTTTATTTTGGTGTGAGACTTGCTAGTTTATGCTTGTGTCATCAAGTTGATATGAATTAATTCGACATGAAACTTTCTTGTTTATGCTTGCCTATAAGTAAATAAGATATTATAGTTCTGAACTTTTTGAGCATCTGATCAAAGATTAAAACATAATTCACCTTATCTTTTTCCGGCTTATAAACATTATCTGATTATCAACAAAACTCAACTTGGTCGTTTAGAGTACCAATATAGTAAAAGTTCACTAACAGGAAATGACCATATTCCACAGCTCGAACTGACAGTCCAAACTAGTAATTAAATCAATAGCTTAGATACGCGAAATTCACCTAAAGCATTTGAAAAGGGAATAAAAGGAATGGATCAGATTTTCACCTCAAGGAAATCATGGTTGGAAATGTACTGACTCGCAACAAAACACTTAATGCCTCCGACATTGACGGCAATAGAACTTTTGGACTTTGGTGGTGAATTCTTCCCTTGCATTCCTTTTCCTGAGAAAAGCCACAGAATTGAAAGAATAAGATAACAGAAAGATGAATTACAGAACTCGGAATTAATGGTGTAAAAACATAGTCTGTTATTCCGAGCTTGCATGAAAAATATGTAAATTATCTCCAGTTAAACATAACAAAGCATGCATACCATCTATACAAGCTACACAGTATCCAGTTCCCCCTAATCCCTCTTCCCACTTGCCCAGACGCAAGCGCAGAAAAAGACCATCTAGACGTGACAGCGGCATGTGAGAGTTTATCCATCTGATGCGTATGAAACATAGAAAAAATCAGCGGTGGATAAGAAGAGTTTTGAAGAAGATAAACAATCGCATGCTTTCATTAGGCAATTTTCAACTAAACGGTAAACTAGAGATGACTAGTGAAGTGATTGCCCCGATTTGTATGCTTGTTGCTCATAGAATGTACTTACTTCAGAATATCTGTACGAGACAAGCGAAGTCCTTGTACAGCATCAAAAATATCCTTTGGTACATCCAGAATCTGATCTTTTGGAAAATTAAACAGAGGCATGGATTGATCTTCTTTCAACTTGCTTTTCCTGGAAGTTGAAGCAACACCTTTTTCAAATAACTTCATTTTTGTTACCATTTTTCCAGGAGTAGCCTCATCAAATTTCCTATGGAAATCAAAATTTTTCTTCAAAATAGGGCCATTTCCATCACAAGCTCTAGATGAACTGTCTGATTTCATAGCCTCACTAGTTTTTGCTATATTTTTTCCACCTGCATCAGCTAGCAAATTTCTAGGAGGACAATCATCAATCAAAGAAGATTGGTATTCCGCTTCATGAATTACTCTCGAAGATTTATTTGGACATGCAATAGCCCAATGATTGAATTGAAAACATCTAATGCACACACAAGGCGATACTTCTGCACCATCAAATGAATTGACATTCCTGAGAAGATCCTGAAGCTCAATATTGCTTGTATGTGGACAATTTCGCAAGTGGTGGCCCTTCACTCCGCAGAAAAAACAAGTTATGGGTGCAAGAACTGCATCATTTATTGCTTCTGATGTTGTCATGATGTGCTTAAGGGCATCCAATCTCCTTGCAAATACAGAAGCCATAACATCTGAATTTTTATATCTTTGGAAAGGTAAGCATAAGAGGTTCTCATTCAGCGAGTCTTCAGCTAACTGTTCCCTAACCCCAATGACTTTGTGGTAATTGCAGGAACCCAAATGATTCGGCAATTCAGGCTTCAACTGTCTACTATCAATGGAACAGTCAAGGGGTTCCCCAATACTTTTATTGAAACAATCTATGTTTGACAATGACATGGCTACAGAATTTTTAGGTGCAAACCTGGTTATCCACAAACTTGCCAATGGATTGTCAAAATTATTAGTCATCGTCCCTTGGCATACTGGTTCAGAATGAATATCATCATCACCAACTTTTTTACGTTTTCCCAGAGAGGAACTGCAGCTTGTTGTCTTTCTCTCCTTATCAGTTAAGTTGCATGAATTTTTCTTATCTGCAGAACTACTCCTCTGGACTTCCTGATTGACCGCAATGTCAATGGATGTTCCTTCAGGCTGGGTTAGAGGACCTGATACATTACTAGGTGTACAATTATTGAATTTCTGATTTAGTAACAGATATCTTCCATTTACTGCACGACATGCTATAGGCGTAGCATCAACATCATATACCCCATTATCCAAGTCAGGTTTCTTCGATCCATCTGTTTGGTAACTGGCATTTAAGGTGTTTGTTTCCAGAGTCTTTTGTTTAAAGCAATACAGGGACTGAAATATCGACTGAAATCCCATAGTCTTGCAGCCAGGTTCTCGGTTGCTATTGCAGGGTATAAAATTCTGATGAGCACTATCCTGTCCATGGTTAGATTTTGCAGGAGTAAGTGAAAGAGAAGGGGCCTCTTCCCCTTTTGATTTTGATAAACCTTTCACCATATTTGAAATCCAGTTCACAAATGAGCTGTCTTGCTTGAGGAATGATGAGGAGCCAAGACTTTCACCGTATTGTCTTTTGACCCTTTTGCTTCCGACAATCAACTGTTTCTCAGAGCCCCAATTTCTTTTCCCGGTACGACATAGCCCAACAGTGTTACAACTTTCAACACTTTCATGACTGTCATCATCCTCACTCAGTATTCTTTCATTTGCGTTGCCGTCAGATAAAGCCTTAGCTTTGCCTTTCATTTGATACTGCTCAAATCTGCTTTTCTTGGGGTACAAATTAGTCCTGTGATTCTTGTCTCTGAGTGGCATTTCACCATCTTGTTCATAGTTATTTCTGACTCTATGGACAGACTCTGAAGGAATTCTAATTGTTGCCAAACAAGCATTTTCACTAAGTGGACCTCTCAAATCATTCTCAGAAGTTGACTCAAGTTTCTCACGAGGCTGAATGTAAGAAGTACCAACATCAATCTCGTTTTTGATCCCTTTCTGAACAAATGGAAGTAATTCCTCAGCATTCTGTACTTTATCATAACTGGCTTCCCACTCCTTGACTGAGTTAACTTCTGAGGCCAGAACAACTTTGTTTCCTAACATCTGTTTCCTGTCATCATCATCTCTCACTTCACTTACATGTTTCTTGGAAGTTGAATGAATTGGTGGCGCATCCAGTTTCATACCATCTGTGGTAGATGGCAAAGGAAGGAACCAGAAGTGATGCATAATGTCAGAACTCAGAACCAAACCGTAGAATGGAAAATGAGAAATTGAAACAAAGAATAACTAGCTCTGCAATAGTACTGCTCCTTGGTTATGGCCATAATAAAGATTAAGAATGTTTGCTATAAGACAGCATAGCATATGTTTTCAAAGAATCTAGAGGACACTATAATAAAAAATTATCCCGACAGACTTATTTTTAGGATAAAAACCATCTACCATACTTTCTAGCTAAACAAAAATGGATTGTCACCTAACAATCTTGCACTCTCTTTTGCTTTGGCTATGGATTTTTCACCCATTTTAAAACTGAAAATATATCGTGTATCTTCTCCTTCTTCATCAGTTAGATCCTCCTTTACTTGTGACAGATGCGTCCCCATCAGAGTCCTTGTTTTGTCAACTTCATCTTGTGTTGCTGCATAAGCCAGAAAAGGAAGACATTGCCATCAAAATTTCCAAATTCATCCTACCAAGTGATGACATTCGACTTATTACCTGTCCTAGATTCATGATTCGGTCCACTTGAATGCATGATGCCCGTATTGGTATTGCAAGCAGGAAAATCTGCAGAACTTTCTCTTACAGTGACTTGACTAGTCGCATTAAATGCTGGAGTTGTCATGAAATTCTCCTCCTTTATATGTTTGTTATTATTTAATCCACTTCCACTAATCGTATTGCTAGATTCCACACCCAAAAATTGATTCCCAGAGAAGCTTCCATCAGCACACTTAAGACTCAAACCTTTGCGTGGTGACCAAACGAGTTCAGACAGGGGATCAGCAGCCACAAATTTCATGGCTGACTTCGCACCTGCATTTGCACCTGCACCTGAATCATTGATTAATCTTAGCTGACTCAACTTATCGGAGTAACTCAAGGCAAGTCCTAAATCAGTCGATGGTTCTATGTCCTTATCATCCACATTCGTCATCTCTGCATGACCACTTCAGTGGGCAATCCTGAAATGCCAATGAGGTGCAGGTCAGACTTCTCCATGGTGCGAAAACTCTCTACACAAGACATTAGGATCAAAACATGTTCTTCTGAATTCAAAGTTTGAAATAACTGCACTAAAGGAACCTTTTTTACAAACCAAAAGTACTTATATTACTTTGGAATTGAATGAGATTCATTAAGCTATTGGTACATTAGTTTTTTATTGACTCCCCTTTTAAGAAGAAGGTGAGATCTGCAAGACTATTAGAATCAGTCATTGGTACCAGGCCATTACTCCATCAGTCACATATGTCATAAATCAAGGGCAAGGTACACGTAATTCTCGGATGGAAGGCACTAAAACCCAAGTGAATTACTCGATTTTATATTGCTTAAATTATATATTTACACACCAAACTCCATGAAGATCAAAAACTTCATCATCCTCCTTGAACTGGAACCTAATATGGCGGATCCCATCATCTCATCATTGGCTAATAGAATAGTATTGCATGGATTGGTTTAGGTCCATAAAGGGAAAATATAAAAAAAAGAAATATGTTTTCATGAGCCTAATTTGGAAAGAAAAACGATTGGAATAACATCACCATAGAAAAGAACTCTAGCTGCTGCTAAAAAGAACAACAATAACTCATAAATCCCATGGGAGAAAAGAGAGAATTATGGAGTCCCACATACCTAAATTCCTTAAAGCTCCTTCCTTTGTGCAAAAAGTTTACACCTTGACAATTAGCAGAACTTCCATGGCAGTAAAGAGACTGAGATTGGAAAAATAAAAATTATGTAAGAATCGGGTTGTGTCCAAGAGAGCCTGAGCAATGAAAAGTGGCTGCCAAGCTTTTCCAGCTACAGCTTTAACATGAAGCTGGTATGTCTTTGTGGGAATTTCCACAGATTCTAAAGTATGAGGTTCTGAAGTTGCCACGTGGCGACGTTACATGCCAATAGTGTGTATATAAACACTATAATTTTTAAGGCTAGCCAGTTACTGGAAGTATGGATAATGTACTTTTAATTTAAATCCAAATATTAATCAAAACGGCTTAGTCCTCAGTTTCTGCCCTTTTTAGATAGACAAATCAATATGAGCGACTCCATTTAGCAGAGTCTAAGCTTTTTACTTCATATCATTAAATGATTAGTACTTTTAAGATTCAAAGATTATGGCCTTTAGTAAATGATTAATAAGTTAAGCAAATCTTAGGTTGCTAATTGCTATATATAGTATTCTATGAAACTGGTGATTTGGATAGAGAAAAGAACTAGTCGTCACCACTGGTGGAGCTGTGGCAGTGATGCCAAGAAAGTGACGACGGGCCTAGTGCAGAATAAATGCATGCAATTAATATGAAGTAAGAACCTCCTGGAACTTGCACCAAAAAAAAGAACCTCCTGGAACTGTTGACTTTTTGCTACTTGATGCTTTTCTTTCGTTATATTATTTCATACTTTTTAGTGGTCCATTATTAATCGGAATTATATTATTATAAAATTAATTAAAAATTAAATAAAAGTAATTATTAAATAAAAATTTAATAATTTATAAAAATTTATAAAAAATTATTGATATACAAAAAAATTGATCAATTAATTAATAAATTGATAAATTTTTAATAACTAAAACTATTAAAATAAATCGAATTGAAAATTTGAACACTTAATTAAATAGTTAGAGAATTCAAGTTTTTTACAATTAAAAATACCGAACCAGTTAAAATTTTTTAAATTGATTTTTACAATCATGTTTTCAAAATATAATATGTTTAAATTTTTTAGACCAAATATATATTTTTTAACGTTGCAATTTAACGAGCCTTTATGTATTAGCGTTAGATAAAAAATAGGGCCCATTTATAATTTTTTTACAAGTATGACCTGGTTACACTTTTTTTCTTATATTACTGCTGTTTTAAAATTCTAACTTAACTAAATAAATGACAATGATTGCTCTCAATGTAATTTTAATTTGATTTTTTACTTCCATTAAAATTTTGAACTTAACGGATATTCTATTTAAAGTTTAATTCCTTATATATGTGATTAAATTTTTATATTTGTGTACTATATATCAATGATAATACATATAAGACAATCATTCACTTATCATTGATTCTTTTCTTTTTCTCTCCCCTTTTGTTTATTTCTTCGTCCCTTCCCTTGAGTTTGGTAATCAAGTGTCCTTGAAACACAGCCATATATATGAATAAACATAAACCTACATTTCAAGTCTCTTCAAAAAGGTCCTTATCATTTCAATACGTTTCATGCTTATAACGGTATAACCCTCTCAATAGATCGACATATAGACCTTTGGATTCCAGGCATCGCATTTCAAACTAAATGCAAAATAGATACCAACTTCCATGTTGAGGCACTCCAGGTACAGGAAACTAATAGCAGTGGAATTCCGAGTATAATCGTGGGATCTACTATCAAGGATTACTTTAGAAAAAAAAAAGAAAAGAAAAGAACAAGTGATACCTTAAAATGTTAATAACAATCTTGCTCCAAATCCTCAAATAGCAGTCGCCACGGACTGTTTTTCCGGTAAGAAACTCTCACCTCCGCCCCAACCTTTGTCCTGCTCCAACTAACAAGGCCTTCCCAATTACACCTGAATGAAGTCCACAAACCAGCGCTACAGTCCCACCTATAACTATCCATTTCCAATCAATACCGTCATCTTTTTTCCTTTTCGTCTCCACTTCATCTCTCTGATCTTCTCCAGCAGTCGCCCGCTCTGAACATTCCACATTTTCATCAAAGGAAATCTTGGTCGTGATTCTCGCCATTAGTGCACATCTGGAAAGTGTTGCACCTGATTTTCTAGCATTCTGGTACGCTCTCATGCCAGAATGCAGCTTCTTGAGAGCTCCCCACATCCCATGACGAACTCCCAGTTTTGCAACGTCTTTAGGGATTCCCATATCCTCAGAATGGAGCAGAATAACTTCACAAGCAGACATCTGCCCGTCTCCTTTCCGAGATTCCACTGCATTCCGTAAATAAATTGGTCATTAAAAAGCTCATTGAATTGTTGGTAAAAAGGCTTCAGGAAATTGTGTGACAAAGACAAATTGGTTGGTTGAAACTACTTACCAGCCCTGATCACCCAACTTGAGAAGTAAAGCTCCACGCGTCTTGGCTTGTCTCGCTTGGGCAAATTTGGATATGGCACCCCCTGCAGTGTTGCCATTTTACACATCAACAGTCATACCTCAAGCTCGGTGTAAAAATGGTCCGTATTTTAAGATGCTCATGTTTTTTGTTCCAACCATTGCACATAGATAAAACAATAGAATGATATCAATAAAGTTTGGAAGGACAAGCAGGAAACAGGAAAACAAATGTCTGCAAGAGTACCTTGGTAACACAGTAATATGTTTTCCCAACCTCCCATATTTTGCGGCCAATGATGTATTCTCTATCACTACAGAAAAACGGAAACTGCAAATCGGAGAAACAGACATCTTGTCACTCGCTAATTCAAAGTTACAAACAAGTGAAATAACAATGTAAAGATATAATAACAACTCATCACTCATAGCATGCATTTCACCAACCTTTTTAATCCAGTGAACAACCATTGTCCCTGTATGAGGACATTCCTCCAATATTTCAACGTATGCAAGCATTGGATCCCACTTGGGTCTGAACTCATCATCCCAAAAGAAATCTCTGATCAATTCTGGAGTCGCATCCTCAAAAACAGTTCTACTACGGTATATAGTGGGACCTGTCTGATATCCAAGAAGGACACAAACATACAGTGAACACAAATATTTTCAAACTGATGATTACCACAAAAAGAAAACTAACAGCAAAACCAACTTAGACATATCAAACATACAGTAACACAAATATTTTCAAATTGATGATTACCACAAAAAGAAAACTAACAGCAAAAACAACTTAGACATATCACCGTTATGGCTGGACTCTAAATTTCCATGCATCAGCGTGTCATGTCCAGAAAAAGCAAATGGGGGAAACCTTCCTACAATACAACCACCAGCCAAAACATCCCCAACGGACAATAATACACAGAAGTAAATGGTTCAACATGGTATGAGAAAAACTAACAATTGGTATAAATATGATGCTTCGCATGTCAAAGAGATATATAAGATTAGTGTAGTGCTAAGTTCCTACACCCAGGACAGGATTTTGGATTAGACTTTCCTGTCCTCCGTGCCTGGGTACAGATGCCCTCCCTTAAAGACCAAAAGGTAATTAAAAAAAAAGGATTGCGAAGAATATCTTTTAATTGTATACCAGTAAACCCCAAAGATATTTAAGCAAATATGTGATAGCTCCAATCTACCTGAGGCTCATGGCGCCATGCTTGGTACCTCATATTTGGAGTAGATCTTTCCATCAAAGATTGCCATTCCATCTGCCCATCTTTTCCTTCAAAGAGATGCAGTAGGTGTTGTAAATCATTTTCTGTAACAATGTCCTTTCTGTGTGCTTCATCAGACGAGCTGCATATAATAGAAGCATCACAAACCAATCCATCTTTCAGTAGAACAACATTAATAACGCAATCCAAACGTCATTTCCAGATTAATATATCCGAAACTTATAACACATAACACAGAGGTCCAAGGAAATTCAGAAGCCTAGGAACATTTAGAAATGAACAGGTAAACGAAAAGTAAATTGATATTTTTTTTGTTTTTCTTTTACTTGGTCGTGTAAAGTAAAGTCATATTTACCTTGAAGAATCAACACAATCGTCAACCGGCGCCGGTTCCGCCGACGTTGCCGACTTTCCATTTTTATCCTTGAAACTGGACCAAACGGTGCGGCAAACAGAGAAAGCAGAGAGAGCTGTGAAAGCAAGCCAGAAGCGCCGAGCTCCGAACCCAAGCGGCACGGTCCAAAGGAACCTAAACTTGCTTCTCAGGCCGAGGTAGACCAAGCCGGTCCAACGTGGCCGCCACGACCAGCCGATGACGAGGCCGATCATGACGGCGAGCCATATCGGCACTGCGCAGAGCAAGATGTCGACGAATGTTTCCGTAACTGACGGTTTCTTTAAAAACTCCTTGAGATCGAAGAAGATTTCGTCCATCTTTCCAGGAAATTTGAGATCTTCCACGAAAATCCAAAGAGGATCATCAAATCAATCTACATGGACGAATCGGCCGACTCTGGTAATGGATCGAAGAGAGATCTTAGCAAAAGGGCAAAGGGACGGAAATAGAGAGGCTGCCAGTCGTTGACCAAGATCCTGGTGAATACATGACGTGGCAGTATAACCGCCGTTGATGTGAATACCATCTTGTATGAAGAATAACCCTCTGCTGCGTGAATTATTAAGGAGCGTGCATGAACAGTGTCTTGTTTTCAACGTGTATTTACTATTTAGGTATATATAATAATTTGTTGATTATAACTAAATTATTTAATAATTTAAACTTAAGCAATTAATAAATTTTAGTATAATGCATGATAATCTTATATTTTAATTTAATAGACTTCAGAATGTATATTCTTTTTTGGTAAAAAGATTTAATAAAATTTTCATATTTTATTTCTTAACTTTTATAATTTATAAAAATTATTCAATTATTTAAATATATTTGTTTAACTTATAATTATTAAAAATTTGGAAATCTTTATTATTTCATATATATATATATATATAATCATTTTTATGATGGACGCGCTTCAGGTGAGCGTGTAGAAATGGAGTTTGATGTGCAGGGGCCAGGGGGTGAGTATTGTACTGTACATTTATACTTAAGAGAGAGAAGGTGCTTTGCGTCGCTGTCGGAGATACTCACCTGCTACCCACCTCTATCTAATCACCTGCCGCCGAGTACCCTTACGCTCTCATCCTAATTAGTTATTACTCCTTGCTTGATAGGTTATCCTCTAATTTCTTTATATGTGAATTAATTATAATGTAAAAGAAGGAAAAACACCTCTAAGTTTGTTCAATTCCTCAACATTTTTATAATTTAGAATTTCTTATAAAAATTTCTTCATACTTATTTGATATATCAATTTTATTATTTTCATTAAAAATTTAATAAAATTGACTAGTGACATAATTTGAAAGTTTTAACCAAATTGACACATGGCGTTATTTAAAAAATTTAACAATGTCACTTCCATAAATACTTAGTAAAAGATTAACAAAAAAGTGTTTATTTAATAAAGTCTAAGAAATTATTTAGAATATTAAATCATAAATTTTTAAGAATATTAAATGAACCATGTACCATTTTATTTTTTAAAAAAGTTTGGTTTCAAGAATGTTTTCGTAAAAATATTGATAAAAACTAACTAAAAATATATGTTCATTTAATAAGATTTTATAATTTTTTAAAGAATATTAATATAAATTTTTTTTTTAAATAAATTAAATTACAAGTGAATCATATATCTCTATTCTTTAATTATATATATTAAGAAAGAGCGATATTGCTTTAATTGAGGTTCTTGTTTGTATTTTTAAGAACATTAAATATTAAATTGTTGAAATGGAATTTATTTTAACACATTGGAACATTAATTTGTACAAAAAGAAATCCAAAATTTTGGGCTAATTACCAAATAAGTCCCTTCATGATGCGGTATTACAATTACAAACATGTGATTTAGGCCCAAAAGAAGAACTTGAGTTTAGAAAAGCCCTACATGGGCCATGATAACTTTGTGTGTGCAAAAATACTTGAGTTGATTGTCACACTCAACATAACTTCCCTTTGATTCTTTCTTTTGAAATGGACTTTTTCCCAAGAAATTTTTAGTTACGAGTCATTGAATTGCTTTTTCTCAAATTTCGTATCGTTAAATCACTAGAAAGTATTCAAAAGTGTTTTAAAGAATCCCCAAACAAAACAAAAAAAAAAGAGAAGATTTTCACTTTTTGGCCACACATACTCAAATATGTCTCTCTTCTCTTTTGACTCTCCCAAGATCACAAGAAATGCCTTCAAACCTTACTACACTATGACCAAAGGATGATGCAAGTATCTATGATTCTTATATACACAACTATATGATGTCAGTTCCTTCATTATTGTACGGATCAAATTATTGTCTTAGCAAAATGTTGATATAAAGCTAAAGCTAAAGTTTGATTTGTTGCCATTACCCTTCAAGGCCAAGTGTTTAAGGAGATTCCAACACTTTAGACCCATCTAATCAAATCGAGTGCAACTCCTTGTGCATGTGTAGTTCAATTATGCAAGAAGAGGGCACATATGGGATGAAGAAAACCAATGTTTAGTATTGATCATATGTACTAAGTCTTATTAAAATTTTAACTTGAGAATAATATTAAAATGAGAGTGACCTCTTAGTTAGAAAAGTGTTTACCATTAGCCTAATGTGACCTTGTCTGCTTCGTTCAATTATTGTCCAAAGTTAGCACATGACCTCATTAATTGGATGACATGAAATTCCCAACTAAATTTCTCGAAGTGCCAGACAGCGATATGGAGACATTGCAAGTACGCACAAATTATTCAACTAGCAAGCACATTTGAATTCAGCTACCTGGCCAAGATCATTAATTCACCCACATGGTTCGAGTTTTCCAAATCTACATCAGTGGTAAATGATGCGTATCATTGAATGGGCTAAGAATGAGATGTGTAGAGACACAGCAACAAGGGAAGGAATAGGTTATAATTTTGTGCACACAAATTGATTAGGTTATGACCCACCAAATGCATTAAAAAAGCAAAGCAAAGGAGCTTAGTATTAGCAGTATCAATCTGGTTGTAAATGGCAGTCTTTAGGTGAAAAAGGATGGTTCAAAGCTGAATCTTGGTGGTGTTTTCCTTTGCTTTTCTTGTTATGGTTTAGAGTGTTTCCCGTGCAACTAATAAAGTGAAATCTGCTACGAGTTTCAACATTATTCTTTGTTACTCTCTACAAGCAACCAGTTATTCAACCAGAAAAGGTCAAAATCCCATTTCGTTTTCCTTCTTTTCAGTCAGAATTTATGTTGTTTCCAATGGAAGAAAATGAATAGGGAAGGTAACTTCTGATGAAAAGATTGCACATTTTCTCCCCCTTGAAGCGTTCTCAACATATAGAAACGTTGATGGTGGCAATCGAATTTAGGTTGATGATACTGAAAGATTTATATCCACGTCAATACCTTCTGGTTGAACTAATCGTCAAAGTAACATTGCCAAAGCAGTATAGTGGTTAAAGGATCTTTCCTGGTTCTGGAAATAAACGAAAGACAAAGCAACATGAGATCAGAGAAATATACTTACCAAAACATCAGGCCAGTGCAAGTGATGCTTGATCAGTTTGAGTTTCTCCTATGCATAGAAACTTCCCATTTGTCTGGTTTGTTGAGGGGAATGAAGCCTGGTCCGACATCATTCAGGAGATGTTTCAAGTGAAGGGTCTCGAACCAGACAGCATTCCCCTCAACTGTTCATGTTCATAGAAGCAGTGCACAGAGAGAAAGAAAAGAAAGAGTTGGGGAAAGAGACAGTGTTAGATTTTGATTTGGGCATGCATTCTTTTCATGGGCCCTTATATACGTAAAAGGGGTTGAGTAAGAGAGTGATTCGCTTTTATTTTGTGGGTCTTGTATTGACATGCAGTCCCACTTTCTACAGTTTAACCCTAATTCTCCACATCACATGCTTTGTTCAACAAGACAGAAACTCTGGATTCGTTCGCTGGCTTCAAGACTTTGCTTCTTGCACGCAAATTCACAGACTTATACGCCACACACATTGAATAGAATAACTTTTAAAGACTATAGACTTTTCTTGGGATAACACACGAAACACAACCCATGTGTTATTTCTAAGACAAAAATCTGAAAACGACATGCATAGGCTGTCCCCTTCAAGTTAGTTTAGTTGGAGGAAATTAAGGGTTCCTGGAGGACCGGAAGGCCATTTCGCGGCAAGTGCTCAAGTCGGTTTACAATTCAGAATATTGGAAGTAAACTTAAGGTCAAAAAACAGTGTGAGGTACGAGGAGGATGACTCTCCATCAATGAGGGATTATCGGACTAATGGTAAGAAATTAATACAAGTTTGCCTGAACAGACACACCATTTCCAAAATTCTGGGAACTGGGCATGCCTAGATTTTCAACTTGGAAAACTAATTATGTTGCACAATGTCACGTAAGATCCCCAAGTTCCTTCTACAAAACGTTACGGTGTCTATGTGAAGGAAGTTTTGCTTTAGATGGAAGAAACAAAACAAGTGGAAGGCTATGGTGGAAACTTGCTGAAATGGTTAAGGAAGTAAATTACTTAAATGTCGAGATTATGGTGACGAAAGTCTTACCCTTGAACAGTCTAAACTAGAATGATTGAAAACGAACCATAGTTTGAAGATAGTACTCTCCTCTCCTTCTAAAGGTTTCCCTCTAAAAGTGATGTTGTTGCTTTATTACTCTTCCTTTGAAGGACTAAAGACTTACTAGTTTGGAGAATGGCAGGAGTCATTAATATACAAGACTCATTAGTCAAGCATGAAGACATATTATGATATAAAAAATGATTTATCCAAAATACGTTATTGGAAAAAACTATAACGTGTATCCGAAGATTTATGAACCCTAAAGATCGTAGTTATAAGTTCGAGAAACAGAACTGTAGAGAAGAAAGGGATGTGCCAACTGCTCTGGGGTCAGGAGTGGTTGGTCAGGAATTTTCTTGTTTTGGGAACTTATTTTTCAGTGACAAGATGTATGAGCAATGTAAAAGGTAAAAAACATGCAGTTAGTTTGATTTTGGGAGCCTAAAAAAGTATAGGCAATTTTAATGCATGTGGTCTTTTTGACTGGAGAATTTTTGCTAACAAAAACTGGAATTTGTTCACCAAAAGTCTCAATATTTTGCTGTTAGCTCACCGAAACACTCCCACTCCCACTGCCAACACCAGGTGCTTTACGCTCTATCTCTATCTTTTTCTTTTGCTTTAAAGAGCTTTTCATGATGACGCCTACCATAATTATGCACAACAAAGATTTAACAAAAGCACAGCTTAAGGATAACGGGACCCTCAACCTCAACCTCTCCAACTTTCATATGCCTTCCTTTCCTAGTTGTGAATCATTTTGCGAAAGGCATTACTGCATAGAATTTGTACGTGTAATCTGATTGACTGCATAGAATTTGTAGCTATTGTTCCTATCCACATTCACTGATTCTTATTGCTGCGTTTTAGTACAATAAATTGAGAAAAGGATGAAATAATGCAAAATCAGGCTAGGAAGTTCAAAGACAAAAGTGTTTTTGAGTGATTAAATTACCAACAGAAGGGAAATTGAAGCAGTTTACAGGGAAAAGGTAACACTTTATGCACATAAGTTACAGAAATTTACACTTACATAAATTACACATACATGGAAATAAGTCCTTCACAACATAAAGGGCACAAGTAGGGTATTCTTCAAAGCAGCTGTGAAGAAAGTAAGAGTAACTTAGGACCGTTTACCTCCCATAAGTTAGGAACACACCTTCAGCCTACAACTGAAGTAATGTGTACATTTACTTCCAGAGGAATTGTCTGGTTTACCTCGTCTACAAGCCCGCTTGAATCATGACCATTGAGAATTTCATGTTGATCCTTTCTGCTAGTTGGAAAAGAATTGCCGTCATCTTCTTTAAAAGTACCCAGAGTGGGACGATTTCCTGGACCAAAAACCCCTTTCACACTGGCAGTCTGAGCTGAATTCACTGCATCACTGCAGCTCTTCCTTCGTCCCAGCTTTGGAGACTTAGCGCGAGTTGGTGGCAGCTGTAGTTCAGGCAAAACTTAGCAGATTATATTGATCATACATATGCAACAATATCTTTTCTCTCTGCTTCCTTTTATAAGCAACTCTTATACAATCTCCAAATGTTAAGAATTTAAATATTAGGATGGCACCACTTAAAAAATCACTTCTCAACATGACAGTAATGAAGTGAGTGAATTAACCTTCATTACCTTTTTCAGCTCAACCTTAGGAGGCGGTCCCTCGTGATAGAAGCTTGGCATTGGACTAGCCTTAAACATCAAACTTTTCCTTAGCTGCTTAATTGCTGCCTCCTTCTCTTCCTTGAAATACATGATCAAAAGAAGGAATAAAGAAATGCATTTAAGTCATCCACATTTAACAATTGGCTAGAATAGTTGAGAAGAACCAAAGCTAGCTGGTTCTACAACATACTGAGATCACCTTACCTTGGACCTTACTTCATTTTGAGTTTTCTCAGCCTCCAAAGCCTGCTGTTTCTCCTCTAACTTTGAATAGAACTGACAGATGAAAACATAACAATGACATTAACTCTTCATTAGTGACAAATGAAAACATAACGATGACGTTAATTTCGAATAAACAAGCTTAAGACAAAATTCAAATCTATGCATGAGGCTGAGCTAATACCTCCTTCCGTTTCTCAGCACGTTCAGTGCTTCTAAATACTGGAGCTGATGCAATGATTTTCTTGGACTTGACAGTCCGTGCAGTAGCTGCATTACTGCAAGCTGTTAAGGTGAGAAATCAAACTCAAGAGAAAGCAAACTGGAAGGGTTGCAATGGCAAAGTTAATTTTCAAATTTTAACTAAAGATTTTAATTTCAAGTAGTTATAGGATACGAGGAAGTGACAGAACAAGCATCTTCCTCATCAGAATGCTTCTTGTTCTTGGGTTGCAATGGCTTCCTTGGTACTGGAAGTGGCTGCAGTTGAGGGCAAAGACATTTCAGCGTCAAGGATTATATTGACGATGAAAGCAATATAGTTCAATGTTATCTTATGGTAAGTTTCAACTCTGCTGAAGTGAGTCAACATCTGATTTTGGACAAGGCGAAGAACTACTAACATCTATACATTAGATGCAAACCTAACCTGATTCTGCTTTATGGAGTTTGGATGAAGAGCCTTGCTTGCATTAGATGGTCTATTAACACCAGTAATGGCTTCATGTTCAAATCCAGAAGGACGAGCTCCAGAGGAGGCACGTTTTGCAGTTGCTAGGGAAAATGGCTGAGGAACAGTGGGCTTGGTTCGAACAGCTCCAGCAGAAGTAAGTTTTGAAGCATGTTTTGTGGATCCTGCCTTGTTCTGCCTTTTTTTCTGTTTCTCTGATTTAGCATTTTCCTCAGGCAAGTCAGAGCTCACGACATTCTGTTTCTCCTTACTCTCTTCAGTAAGAGAAAGTTCAGCAATCTCAGTTGACATCTCATTTGTACATTCCTTCACCTCATATTCCTTTGCTTCAGTGCCCTCCTCTGAGCTCTGGAACTCAGGATCCCCATTAATAGTTTCATAGGACTCCAGAACACCATGGTGGTTAGAGACATTTTCATCACTTGAATTGTGAGATAAATCACTTGAATAAACTATAACACGGTCTGGCTCTTTGTCCATGCAAATGTCAGTAACTTCTATTCCCATGGTACTACAACAAGACATACAAAAATCTCCATTACATTAATTTGGTTATCCTTCATGCATCTGTTATATTCCTGTGTATGGAATAAAATTTTATTCTCCATATATCACCTAAAAACAGACATTTTAAACCTCTAGCTAATATGGAAGTTTCTCATACAGTTAAACCGTTCTACCTCACTACAACAATGCCCTTTAGTGGAGACAAAACTTTAGTTAAAACATGGGAATCCATTCATCTCGACAAGTAGAACAAGCAAAGACATGAGAATCATTTAAGAAGCAGTTACCACAGATGCATGTTTGCAAAGCTCTTCACTTTAAGAAAACGAAAAGGATGTAATGATTATCCATGTAGAAAAGATGTTAACAGATGTCAAGTTTGCAAAACATACATTAGCAGCTAAGGAAAGTTCACAGAGATTGTTATCCTTTAATAATAGCAACAAAGTTTCACCTAAAGGGGACAATTTCGGTTTTAACTTAAAGAACCCTCTCCATGACACATTTCATTCATCTAAACCATGTTTCATGTATATTCAAGCATGGAGAACGACATATCTTAACAACAAACTCAAAATCATAATATAGAGAGAGATGAGTACCTAAACCTTCCTTTGATGATATCTTCAAATCCTTTGAGATTTTCTCAAATCTATCACATAGATACACAAGCAAGCAAAAAAGAGTAAGTGAAATAGACAAAAGGAAATGAAATAAAGAGAAAGACAAGAAACTGAGATGCCAAACAACTCTCTAGCCTTTACACAGGAAACAAAAATTTGATTATTGTATTTGCACCATACAAAACGTGGCAGGTTTAAAGATGAGAGATTCAACAGGTGTTCACTGGAAAATCAAAAGAAGTAGCTGCACATGAGACCACAAGTTCCAGTGTTCAAATCCTGTGGTTAATTATAATATTTATCACATAACTCAAAATAACAGCATAGATACCAATGAACACGAAACTTCTGCTTAATGAATCAGAAACCATGAAGTGAAGGAGAAAATTACAGCAATGGTTTTTGACAAGAATGAAAATGTTCACCATCTAAGAGAAAGTAAGCAGCAAACAGATGCATTTTCCACAGACAGTGAGGTTATGGAGCTGCGAAATTACATAATTAAACAAAAACTGGGGGTTTCAAGAATCCATTTCAGAGATGATTATATTCCCAGTCCAGTATAACGATATGCAATCCAAGGTAAAAGTCCATCTGAAATCAAGAAATGGTTGAAACCAATCAGCGCAAGCTTGAAAGATTACAAAAGAAACGACTCTAGCAAATCGAAGTAACTGCTTTGAGGACCAAAAATGTTCAAGCTTCAAACTTTTTGGCTCCAGTTCCAGTCCTACTCTCTCCAGCAAGCAAACATGAAAATTGAAAGTACTAAAAGACAATGAAAAACCAAGAAAGAATAGCCTTTCAAAATTCCATTGACTTACCCAGAAACAAAAATAAAAAAAGTAGCCACATTTTACAATTGAGAACAGATCGAAGAGCAGATAAGAACCAGCAGAAGACGACAGGGAATGGATCATAAAAGCAAATACATTACATAACATCAACATTCAATCCCAACCCACATTACAAGCATTTGCGAGACAGGAAACAGATCCACATAGAGAGAA
>JANVCQ010000232.1:53973751-53993707 GCA_025531925.1 Erythroxylum plowmanianum | reverse complement strand
TCCCTCTGCATCCATGTTCTTCCTTTGGCTTCGGATATGCAAAATGGGGTTTGTTTTCGTGGATAGAAGTGTTAATGGCAGTTGCCCTCCTTTCGTACACAATAGTACATTGTCGTTATAGGTGGAGAGAGAGAGGGAGAGGGAGAGGGCTTTATGTGTTTCGGAAGTAAGATATTTATTACCCCTCTGTAGAAAAACGCTTTTCTGACATTGAAAATTTGCTAAATCTACGCTTAAGGTTACCACTAACATTGCGCCGTCCACTCCTTCTCCTGCGTGTTTTAATACAGATTGAACTTCTCACCTCAGTCTTTTCTGCTTACCGTTTTAGTTGGCAAATTGTAATATTTTTATTGTTGTTTTATTTTATTTCTATTTTATTTTTATTTTATTATGTATTAATTTTCTGATTATTTTTAGTATTATTATTATTATTATTTATTTTTATTTTTATGGTTTAACTTGAATCAGACCTTTTTTTTGTTTACCTTTTTACGTATTTATTTTGTGCTAGTTTGCCTTGTCTCTCTTATACTTGCATCATTCTTATATTGTCTCATTTGCATGTGGGTCTACCGAAAATAGTCTCTCTATTATGTAGGGGTAAGACTACGTATTATCAGACCTCTCCAGACCCCGCTTCATTGCGAGATTTCAAACTGAGTGATGATAATGATGACAAAAGTGCAAGTTTTCTTGACATATCAGGGGTAACGAGGAGGAAGTTATGTACTTCCTACACACCTATAACAGGCAGTTCAACAGGAGAAGAACCATTTCTTATGGTGGTACTATTCAGAAAGGTATATGAGCAAAAGGCAACTATGACCGTAGACTAGGAAAATAGAAGGAATTTCTCACATTTACATGTTTAGTTATGCTGATTGTAGTTTTGGTTTTTGAGGTTGGAATATAATTGCTGGACATTTTATGTTGTTGTCATGCTTGCTGGTGAAATTATGTAATAGGGTAGCAGAGTTAGCATCTAAGGCTTTTCGGTAGGCAGTTTGTGAAAGAGTAGTGTTGGTAGTTTTTCTTCCACGCCTTGCTCACGATTCCTATGTATCTATATTATGTGAGCGCTTTTGGTAGACTAGAGATTTTTCCAAAAATTGCTAGACGTGTACATAACATTTTCTTATTTGTATAAAAATTTATCATGAATTACCAAAAAAATGATGAAAAGGAAGGGTTTAACATTACATCATATTCTATAAATGAGTTACTTCCGATTTGAGAGGTTTATAATGAACTATAAAATAATAAATATGTACTATGTAATATACCTTCAATAATTTTTTACAATATCAATTATGTCCTTAACCCTATGTTTTATATCTATTAACATATGATTTGTTCTATCAAGAATAGAATAGTCATTCATTATTATTATATATAAATTGAATTACATTTTTTTTTTCATTTATCTTTCAAACAAGTTTTTATTATATTACATTGAACTCTTCCATCATTCTCAAATAATAGTTTTTAATATTATATTTATTTATATTTCATTATATTATAAAGTATTTCATTTATTAAAAACCTTAAGTCGAATAAGATATTGCCTTAGCAAAAATAACTAAAAAGTGTATTTAAAAAAAAAAGAAAAACTAAAAGCGTATCACGTACAGGCCTGCGATATAGCCCATGTGAAGTCGACAGATGTTAAGGAAAATTAGACCTTAAGAAGTTCGGGAAGTGCAATGGATCCACTAAGAACAAGCCTAAGAAACCAAGACTGGAGGCTCAGGCTAATTGGCTAAACCCACGTGTTGACTCGTCTTCTTTCTTTGATTAATCCAATAACTAACCAGAGAGCTACTGCAGGGGAACGGATGGGATTATTCAGTTAGACTCTGCCCGCCAAAAATAACCTCCACTCATACGTGTTGGCTCCTCATTGGCTAAACTCTCTCTAAACCTCCGCTTAAATACTACGTTTCAAAGCGTAAGCTCCTCTCCATCTATTATTCATTTTGCAGTCTCTTTGCTTAACGAACTTTCCCGCTATTCACATCAAACCACTGAGGAAAGGGGAACTAAGAGAGAGTTGGGGATTTGAGTGAGTCATGGAGGATTTTGTGCATTTTGTTCCAGAGAACAACACTGATCTCGATCATCCCACTAAGAAGTCCATGGAGGAGGTTCTTTCTAATAGCGTCATCGCCAACAACAATCTTATTGTTGTTTCTGAAGCTTCCCTTCTCTCTACTGCCACTAGTCCCGTTATCGTCACTGAGTCTTCTCCTCTGAAGAATAGGAAGACTAATGTGATTCAAGTCTCCAACAACAAGCGACCCTTCATCTTCTACCTCAAACTTGCCAAGGTATTCATTCATAAAGTCTCCGACTTTATCTGATTCTCGGAGTTGGTTCGCTTCCTTGTATATTCTCTATTTTGGGTTTGTTCCTAAAATCTCATCTTGGGTTTATTGAAGGGATTATGCAGATAAGAAAGTTATTTTCTTCGATTTCGTGCTTCTTGTTTTGATGAATTTTGTCCTTGTTTAGTTTCTAAACTTGTCTTGAGATGATTATGGTGTCTTTGGAATGTAGTTCTTCAAGAATATCAGGGAAAGCATTTTATGATCAAGAAAATAGATATTCTTGATCTCGTTGGCAAATCATATGGTTTTAACTAATTATCTGCGAGTTGCGCTTATTCTTAATCTTTCTCATACTGTATCACGAAGTCACTGGTTTGAATCTTTCTGCTATTCTTTGAAGTTCATCAGTGTGAAGTGTTAGCCATAACTCTCGAGTATGTTTATGTAACTTTGACCTTTCCTTTAATCCAGAGGTACATCAGGCAGTATAATGCCGTGGAGCTAAATGCCCTTGGAATGGGTACAACTTCTTTAAACCTTTTTCCTCAGTTTTAATACCATTTTTCTCCTGTAGTGAAGTTGTTTGATCTGGGAAACATGTTAATTAGTTTTGCATTTAGTCTTGATGAAGTGTGTTTGATCTTGGAATGTTGATCTGTCCTATTCTTATCAAAATCAGCTATTCCTACTGTCATCACAATTTCTGAGATTCTGAAACGCAATGGACTGGCAATCCAGAAGAGTAAGAAAGTCGTAAACTCTTTGTCTCAATTTTACAAACTATCTGATTTGATGGAAAGAGTTTATGTTTTTGGATGTCAAAAGCAGAGATAAGGACCTCAACTGTGGAATCAAAGGACACTGAAAAAGGACACCTTATTCAGAAGGCCAAGGTGTGGATTCCTCCATAAACATGAATTTGTATTGGTCTGTAGTACTTTTCTTAACTCTCTCATCACCGAAACACACGCAGATTGAGATTGTTATGGAGAAGGCTGATGAACTCGACATGATAAATGTTGGTGCAGCATCAACTGAAGCTGTTGATTGAACTGCATGAAGCAGAAGTGTTAAAAAAAGAGTCAGGCAATTCAATTAGTGCTTCTAAGGATGATCCTATAGCTGTAATGGAGATAACATGTAAATGCTTTCTTCCATGTTCAAATTTTCTTTTGTTGTTCCTTTCTTTCATTTTCATATGAAATAATAGGGAAATTACTGATTTTCTTCTCTAGATTAGTGAGTTGGTTAAAGGTCTTATGCCACCTTCACAATTCTTTTTAAAATTTAAGTTAAATCTTTATGATACTAAGTTATATTTTAAAATTTAAAATAATGTAAGAAATATTTTAAAATTTAATGAAATTATATTTTTATTAATTTTAATATTCATAATTTTAATTTAATCCACGTAATTAATAATGTTAACTTATTAAATGTTAATATAATTTTAAAAATAATTAAAAGGATTGTTTATATTCTAATCTTTCGCAAAACGATGAGTTTCTTTCTCCGAGAAAAAGAAGACCACTAATAGATGTGAAAATACCAAAAAGGCCTCTTCTGATTCATCTTTTCGGAGAAAGAAATACAACCCAACTGAAGGTGCTCTCAGAAACTGACCACTGATACAACAGATTGAAGTGATCTCCTCCATTAGTTTAATGAACAGGAACGCTTGGAAGACTTAACGGGCTGCGCGGATATAAAATCCCAACCAATTATATTGGCTGCGTGAGGGTTTTGGAATTTGGGGAAGAAATCAACAGCTCAGCACTGTAAAGATTCGACCTTTTATCGATGGTAAGAACAGCATTTTCAACAATTGTCCCACTTTTGCGTCAAAATACATACAGAAATTATCAATACACTTGTACCCAGATACTTAAGTTCCATGTAGAACCCAGCAATGATGAGATTAAGCCAAATCAAAATGTTGAAGTTTCTCAACCCCCTAGTTTCCATTCTCTTTGTAGACGAGGGTCGGCACAGGAAGCTGTTGAGTTGTTGTTGAAGCAGAAGGAGGCTAAAGTGAGCCCACCAATAGGGACCTGGAATAAAGTTTTTTGTTGTTGCTTAAGGGTTAGGAGGACCGATCTTGTTTGGGAATTGTATAATGAGATGGTGCAATCTGGTGTTGTGGCAGAGGTTAATGACAAAACTGTGGAGTGCTTGATTCGGGCATTTTGCGTGGAAGGCAAGTTAGAGGAAGGCTATCAACTTCTTAGACAGGTTCTGAATAATGGGTTGAACCCGGGTAAACATGTTTACGACAAATTGATTCGTGGATTTTCTGAGAAGGAATATTTTGTTAGAGTATCTCAACTTTTTAGTTTAATGATTGCTAGGAATCATGCTCCAGATATCAATACCTATCATGAATTTATCTATGGCCTTTGCAAGAGAAAAATGTATGTTGAAGCTTTAAATATTTTCAATGATCTTAAGGCTAGAGGATATAGCCCAAATGTATCAATATATTCCACTATCATTTATGGTCTTTGTAGGGCTGGAATGCTTGCTGATGCTAGGAAGCTCTGGTCTGAAATGTTTGAGAAGGAAATTCTTCCAAATGCGTATACTTATAATGCACTTATCTTCGGATATTGTAAAATTGGTGATTTCGAGGAGGTTATGAATCTCTATAAGGAGATGTGTGATAGAGGTTATGGAGAAACTACTATCAGCTACCGCACAATAATAAGAGGGCTGTGTATTCATGGAAGGGTGAATGAGGCTTTTGAATTGTTTGATGAAATGGCCAAGAAGGGAGTTGCTCGTGATATTGACATATATAATATCATGATTCGAGGCTTTTGCAAGGAGGGGAGGTTGGATGAGAGTAAAAATGTATTAGAAGAACTACTAAATCAAAATTTACAACCATCGACTCTCTCTTATACTCCACTTATTGAAAAATTATGTGAAAGAGGAGAGATGCAAGAAGCGAAAAGCTTGTTGGATGATATGTCTGAAAGGGGTTTGAAACCACATCCGTGTTCTTTCAACCATTTCATTACTGCATTTTGTGCACACGGATATATAGCAGATGCTGTGGAATGGTTAACTGCAATGTTGAAGGAGCAGTTGAAACCACAACGGAAGACTTTTGAAGCAGCGGTTCGGTGTCTGTTGCAAAGTGATATGCTGGATGACTCTCTACTTGTTTTGGATCTCATGCTCGAGACAGGGTATACTCTTGAGGAGGACTTATGCCATTGCGTGGTTAGTAAATTTTGTAATGAGACTCCACTTGTTGATACATACCTAGATGAGATTACGGAACAAAATTAATCCGAGTTGATATTGCATTAAGCTTCTGAAATTGGCCTGTATATGTGCTAGAAAGCCGCAATTCCTTGAATTTCTCGTTATCTGAACTTACTAGCTTTCACACATTTCATGACTTTCACTCTTGAAACTCATTGGTGCGCTCAATTTTGATCTGGACATGTAAATTTGATTGCCATTAATTACTGACAGAATTGTAAAATGCTATTCCTTTATTCGAAATCATATTGCTTTTAGCTATTGTTCTGCTTTAACATGTGAGTTATGAACCATGAAAATTTGCATAAAGAAAACTTGTACCGCTCTTGAGGTGTCAGTCAAGCTTATTTAGCAAAACTTGTTACCGGGATGCCCTCCCTAAAAGTGTTCTCTCAGACAATTCCTTTATGAGATTAGACCATGGACTCAAGTGTTAGAATAGTATACGTAAATATAACAATTCATCTTCAAACTAAGGATCGCATGTTTTCTCTTTTCTTTCTGCACATTTCATGAACGTCAATGGTCAAATTCCAGGCTCCCTCTCCCCACGTTTTGACTTGACTTTCAGGTTTCTGAAATTTAGTGGAAGGGATGAAGTTCCTTTAATGTCCGAGGTCTTATTTTCTAATTTTGTGGTTGAAAAAAGTCGTGTGCAAGACTATGGAAATCCATGTTTGCGTGTAAAGAAGGGGATGATCGTCACCTCGCTTCCTTATCTCGGCAGCAATTTGTCTTTGACCTTCCATAGTTAAAATTCATATTTTAGCCATTTGTAGAGAAAAAATTCCGACTTTTCTTTTTAAGGTTGTAAGAGTGTTGCATAATTAGTAGCATGTAAAATATTTATAAGGCAAAAAAAAAAAAACGAAGCTTAAGGTTGTAATTTATGTTCCATTAAAATTAACAAAATGCATAAAAAAAAGAATATTTACTCATTTGCTAGTTTTTAAATTTTAAGAGTATTACACTCATTTGCTAGTTTTTAAATTTTAAGAGTATTACACTCATTTGCTAGTTTTTAAAAGTTTTGTTTTCTTTATAATATTTAAAGGTTGCTCCATGTTTTTCCCCAAAATTCAAGAGCACTAAGATTTTCGATGTGCAAAACATCAAAATCACTTTTCTTTTACTCAAAATGAAGTGTTAAATATTAATTAGTATAAAATCAACAAATTACTAGATGTATCTAATCTTATTCTTGAATTTTTACAAAAGACTATTTTCGTGATTTGAATTTATGATTTTCTGGTCACAAAAAAACACCTATTATTAATTATTTCAGAGCTCGCTCCTAAATGGTAATTTACTGATTATATTTTGTTGATTAACTTTTACACACTTCTTACAAGTATAGCTGTTACATGACTTATCTCTTAGTTACGTGCTATTCTAATTGAGAAAAAAAAGTCAAAGTTGCTTAGTCAAAAATTCTTAATAAGTGAAAGAAGTCAATTTGCTTAGTCAAAAATTCTTAATAAGCAAAAAAAAAAAAATTGTGGTCATCCACGTCCCATGTTTTAGCCACAAATTCAATTTAAAATTAATAGATAAAATTTAAATTAACTTTACTTTTAATTAAATTCAAATCTAATAAACTAGGGTTCAATCCAATTTTCATTCAAAACCTAAAAGTACTCCTAGAGCCTAGAAAAAGTCAAAAGTAAAAAAAAAATTCAAAGTTTAATCAAATTTAAGTCCCAAGTCCTTTAAAAATTTTCAACTTATTTAAAAAATCATTATAACAAATTACAAATAATCCAGTTGAAATTGTAATTTGATGGTTAAATATATAATTACAAAGCCAACTTTACTAATTTAACTATAATATTCACTCATTCAAAATCATTATATTAATTCAGGGAAGGTGTCTCGTGACACTTATCATATATATTTGTCGTAATATACTTTTTATGTCTCTTTTTAATGTGAACATTCGGCAGGAGACTGACTTAGTTCCGCGTCTCATGCAGGATACGTTCAACGTGATGTACCATTCAATTCCTTTTTGGTTGCTTAGCTGCTTAATTTTTACTTTCTTGAAGAATAATTTGTCGCAAAAACATGATAAATATTGAAACTTTTGACTTAGTTCCGGTCATACGACGACTGCCTTAAAATTAATTGTAGTTCAAAAACAACGTAATGTCTTACTCCTTCGTTGCATCTTCAATCACAATACGCAATTCTCAGATAATAAATGTACCTAAGCTCCTGTCTTCCTCAATCAACCGTACGCTAGTGTCCAACCTTATTATAGCGAGCATCCGCGAACTGTTTACCCGCAATTAGTCTATTGTCCATCGACATATTTTTCAAGAGGGCAACAGATGTGCTGATTGGCTTGCTTCTCAGGCTGAACATTTTGATATCAATATAACCTACTTTGATGTAGGCCCTACAGGGTGCCAACGTATCCTCGTTGAGGATATGTCGGGGACTAGCTCTCCCGGATTTATTTTGTAACTTGTTTCGACAACTTCCTTTTAATTAAAAAAAAAAATGTACCTAAGCATAAGTGTGTGCGTTCCCTGTCAGTCTCCACTAAGAGTAACGCGATCAAACCAGCCGTCGATATGGAAAGTAAATCGCGTTACAAAGAGGAGAAACAAGTCGTATTAGTGTTACAAAATTAATTATTTTTAATAAATATTGAATAAATTATTAATTGCACAAAATGATTTACATAATTATCGAATTCAACTCGCATCGATTAAAACAACCACATAGAAAGGACATTTGTATTTCTAAGGTACGGCAATTTACATAGTTTTCTCCTTAAAAAGAGAAAGGTTAACAAATGAAAAAATTTGTAGTATAAAAATGAAATAACATTTTAATATTAATCTTGTATACTGAATTGTTAATCACCAAAATAAATGGCGTCCACTGTGAAAAAGCTTTCGTGTTTCTGATTCTGGAGCATGGAGACGTGTCGTCTCTTATTCACGAGAGTCAATCTTCGCTTGGGGTTGGGTAGCAGCAGCCACACCAAAAGGAACCACGAGACGAGGATAGGCACTGGGTGTGGGTCGAGGCAAAGCATTACCAGCGAAGTTCATTTCGTTAACAGTACGACTTGGACAGCCTGAACCACCACTTCCGGGAATGTAAGTGCAGCCTGAAGACCCTGAAGATGGTACGTCACCTCTCTGAAGACCCTCCAGTGCAAGTTCTTTACGGATCAAGTAGTCTTCACTCAGTATTCTGCTAGCTTCGTATTTCTGAGCATGCATACAAAGCAAAACACAAGCTGCCAGCACGAGTATGTGTAGAGACCTCATGATGGTTTCTTCAAGGAAAAATATGTAGAGCTTCATGGAGGAGGAAGGGGGTATTTATACTGATAATCTCTGAAGCTTAGACTAAGTATTTTAATAGCTAAAAGATTTGGACTATTGACTACAAGGCTTGTTCTTTGGTTTTTTGTTGAATAGGTCAACAAGGAAGAAAAAGAAGGCTAATGCATGCTTTTTGCTGGGCTTGGATCCCAAGGTTTTGCGTTTGACTTGGTTTTTTCTTGCGTAAACAATTATGCGCTTTTTTTAATGGTTACTAGCGAAGTATCGCTTACTAAGTAATTAACAATGAGTGCGTCGACTTCTCACTCCAGACGATCCCTATCCTAACTGTTTCCAAGAAGAATCCTCCCTTCATGTTGTTCGAGATTGTTCGATCGCTCGACAATTATGGGCCACTTTCACGCTGGCCCTCGACACTTCGTCATCCTTCGCTCTTCCCATCAACGACTGGCTTCTCACCAACCTTCACCAGCATCGGCGTGTTCAGGGCCAAGATTGGGCGCTTCTTTTTGGATTAACCTGCTAGTTCCTCTGGACATGGAGGAATAAGTCTATTTTTTATTCTAATTTTGTGTGACTCACCTCACCCACTTTTCTCATCTTGTCTTTTGCAGATTATGTTCAGAAGGCTACCGAGAGGCACAGTCTGATCACCACCGGCTTCCGTCCCGCCAGGAACAACTAATCGGTTGGAGTCGACCGTCGTTAGGTTGGGTTAAATTGAACACCGATGGGACATGCAATCGTACTCAGTTCACGGTTACAGCAGGAGACCTCATCCGCGATAGTGACGGAAACTGGCTTGGAGGTTTCACTCAGAACATAGGTTGGTACACAGCGCTGTCAGCGGAACTCTGGGCCATCTACACCAGACTCTCGTTGGGTTGGAGGTTGGGTTTCTGTAGGATTGAGCTGGAAGTGGACTCGATGGGGGTGCACCAACTCTTCTCTTCTGCAACCACCCGCTCTCAGTCAAGCAACCCTATAGTCATGGGTATTCTGGAACTTTTTAATCGGAATCGGTCTGTTGTTCATCGTCACGTATATCGAAAGAGCAACAGATGCGGAGACTAGCTCGCCGCCCAGGCAGGTCATTCCGACATTGGTGTCATTTATTTTGATGTTACACCTAGAGGATTCCATAATATTCTTTTAGAGGATATGTTGGAGATTTGTTTCCTCAGACTTGTTTTATAACCGATGTCCTCCTTTTCCCTTTATATATATATATAACAGGATCTTTGTAACTGGATTAAGGAAACGATGCTAGTGTTTTGAACAATAAATTAAATAGGTGTTTGATTGTTTCTTAATATCAATACAAGGTTCGGTTGTTTGGGAGATGAAATTTCAAGGCGATTTGAGTTTTAACTTGCGTCAGAGCTTTGAATGTTGGGGAAAGTTGATCAGAATGTGCTTGTGAATTGTGATTTGTCAATGCTGACATTGCAAACACAAGATGGGCAAATGCCAAATGATAGGGGAGATGAAATCATCAATTAAGATTTACATGACACGTGTTTTCCTTAAGATTTATATCAGCCACAAATTGCCCTCCCCTAATTAAACCCCATAAAATCAATAAATTAATTATATCGAATAAATAATTCATTAAAATAAGAAATTATGAGCCCAAATAAGTAATAACAGAAGCTGATGTATGCGCAGACCCCATTGCACTTTCTAATATTCAAAAGAAAAACTCCACCGTACAGTTTAGAGGAAGATCTCATCTCACAACTTTGCAAGATGGAGAACTGCTGACAAAGTGTAGACTTAAAGTTATGAACACCGTGCTTAGCCGATACTATATTTGGTTCTAGTTTTTTTTTTTTTTTTTACGAGAGGAAAAAAGAGACTACAAGACTAAATTAACGATCGGAGGTACACCGCGTAATGTGCATCATGGTTGAGAAACTCCTGGACGTCAAAAGGGGGTGCTTGTAGGATATGAAGGCTTGGATTTAAACGGCCGCGAGACGAACTAGACTGTCTGCACACTGATTCCTTTCGCGAAAAACATGCTGGAGTTGACACGACCACTCCCGTTGCAACAGCTATTGGATCCCTGTTACTGAAAAAGAAATTTCTGTCAGTATTATGGGGGGAGTAGAGAGAAGGTTAATTACCTCGAGGGAATCAGTTTCGACCACCACCCGACGAAAACCCAGGTCCCATGCCATGGTCAGGCCCGAGAGCACCCTCATAACTCTGCAGCTAATAGGGTACCCCGCCCGAGGTGATATTGGAACCCCCTTTCCAGTCCCCATTCTAATCACGAATAAGTCCCCCAGAGGAAACCGTTTGAGATCCCGGGTTCATAGCTCCATCAGAATTGACCTTTACCCAACCAATTGCAGGCTTAGTCCACTCCATGAAGGACCCTACTGGCAGGTCCTGCGTGGGAAACACATGGTTTTCCAACGCCCTAGCCCGAGCGATCCAATCCACGTAGTCCATGATATTTCTGTGGCCCTCGTCAAGTCAAACAAAGTCCGGCTCGAACAAGTTACTGTTCCGCCATCTCTACAGGAATCAACATGTGACACCATAAATCGTGATCCACGCTTCCTGCTGCACCTGTGTTTGCTTCATAAGGTTAGAGGTCAACCACTGCTCCTCATCCTGCTGGAAGAAATCCGGACCGACCACATCCTGCGAAAAATTGCGCCAGATAGCTTGCACACGCGAGCAGTCCCGCATCACGTGGACAGTGGTCTCCTACTGCCCACAAAACTGGCAACGACTGTCCAGGGCAATATGACAAGCCACGCGTTGATGATTGGTCAGCAGTTTTCGGTTAGTCATGAGCCAAAGAAACGATTTGATGCGCGGAGGGCCTGCCCATTTCCAGATTATCCCCCATAGCGGGTGCTTGTGTCTCGTGGGTGGCCCCTGGATTAACTCGTAAGTCGACGCCACCGTGAACCCACCGTGTGGCGTAGGTTCCCACCTCGGGTTGTTGTCTCCAATATTCCCGACAATAAGGTAGAATTGCGCTAGATCTAGGCAAACTGTGATCGAAAGGTACTGCTGAAACTCCTGCCATTGCTAGACGCCGGTATCATATGTAAGATCCACGACTGTAGCAAGTCATAGTGAATCTGGCATTGGCGAGGATGCCACATGAATAAGAGGTCCCCAATCTCCCAGCCAGTTATCCAGCCAGAAAAGCACGTGCCTCCCGTTCCCTACGATCCATTTGATCCCTTTTCGGACCCAATCCTAAGAGGTTGAAATCCCTTTCCAGATGGTCGAAGCCCCGACCCTGGCGATTATGAGGGGAAGTGGCGTTGTCGTGAGCCTATATTTGGCTCATAGAACCTGTACCCAAAGAGCTGTGGGTTTAATGAGCAGACCCCATCCCAATTTGGCCAGTAACGCGTCGTTCATAGACCGAATACGCTTGATGCCCAGCCCGCCTGCTACTTTAGGCTGACACACAGACTCCCAGTTGACCAGATGCATCTTGCGATGGTCAGGCGAGAACTCCCATATAAAATTGCGCATGAGTTTTTCCAAATTCTCGCACAGCTGTCGTGGGAGGTGCATCGTTTGCATAGTATAAAAGGACATTGCCGAGAGGACAATCTGGGTTAATGTGACCCTACCCGCTAGGGACAACAACCTGGTGCTCCACCCCGTTAGTCTCTTCTAAGCATTATCCAGGATATGCTGATAGGTGTGCCTGGTAATTCTTTCGTGGATCAATGGAACTCCTAAATACCGGCCCAGATTAGTCGTGTTGGCCACCTGAAGCCCAATGCTGAGGAGCCTCGTAGTGTCCCGAGAGACGTTCTTAGAGAAAAAAATCCAGATTTTGGCTATGTTGACTGTCTGACCTGAAGTGCTGCAGAAAATCTCCAAGGTTCTACCGATAACCTGCTTCTGTCGATCCTCAGCTTCTGCAAAGAGCACGAGGTCATCGACAAAGAACAAGTGGGATATGGGGGGTCCCGTGCGTCCCAATTTGATTGATTTCCAAGCCCCCTGGACCACCTCCGTTGAAATGAGATGACCCAGTCTCTCCATGCAGAGGACAAAAAGATAAGGTGAGAGGGGGTCGCCCTGTCGGTTGCCTCGTGACGACCTGAACGACTTCGAGGTTGTGCCTTGCCAGACCACGTGCAGAGAGGTAGTCGTAATACACTTCATAATGACTCAAATTAACGTATCGGGCAGGCCAATATCCACTAAGGTCTCCTGAATAAACTGCCAGCTAAGACGATCATACGTTTTCTCTAGGTCTACTTTGATGGCCAAGCACCCTGTTTTGCCGGTCTTCTTTCTCATAGAGTGAATCACTTCCTGAGCGATAATGATATTATCAATGATATGCCTGCCCGGGATGAAGCTGCATTGGTTAGTCGTGGTTAAACGGTCCATGTGCACTTTCAACCTATTCACAATGACTTTGGAAACAATCTTATACAGCACGTTGCACAGGCTAATAGACCGAAATTGAGAAACCTGTATCGGGGTTGGGGTCTTAGGGATCAGAACCAGGAGCGTGTGGTTTAATTCTTGTTCCCAATGCTCCATCCGGAAAATGTTTTGAGTGAAAGCCACCACAGCTGGCCCTACCTTCCCCCATTGGCTCTGGTAAAAGACGGCATTAAACCCATTGACGTCGGGGGCTTTGTGGGGATTCATATCAAAAATAGCCCGTCGGACTTCGTTTTCCTAAACGGGAGCATTAAGCTCTTGAAATTGCAGCTCAGAGAGGGGTGGGAAAGTGCCAGAGATCGGGAACTGCGAGGTAGGGCCTATATCACGGATGTATAGCTGAACGAAGTAGTTGGTGACAAGGTGACGCAGTTGTTCCGGATCCGAAACTGGGTTCCCAATAGAATCCTCGAGTCTCTCTATCCTCAACTTTTTTCACTTGGCCAGGGTGAGTATATGATAATACTTAGTGTTACGATCGCCCTTGGAGAGCCATTCACATCGGCTTTCTGGTGCCAAAAGAACTCTTCTTCGCATAGGACTTGAATTAACTCGCCGCTGAGCTAGTCCTCCAAATCCAACAACGAATCCTTAGTGTCAGCCTAAAGCGCACGTTGAATCCCCTCAAGATGGGCCATTAACTTCTTTTTCTAGTGGAAAATATTATCGAACACTTGCTTGTTCCAGTTGCGAAGGTGGGTCGAAAATTGGTGCAGGGAACGACTCATCGTCACCTCATTCGGGTTCCAATACTCCTCGACTACCTCCTGGAACCCGGAATGGGTGAGCCAGGCAATCTAGAAACGAAAAGGCGGCTCACCAGAGGTTCGCGACGAGGGAGGGAATAAGTGACAAAGCATAGGTCTATGATCGGATCCAAGGAAGGGAAGATGCTGAGTCATCGTGTGGGGAAATTGCTGGACCCAATCGGAAGACCCGAACACTCGATCGAGGAGAGCTTGTATCGTTCCTCGCCTCCAGGTAAATTTAGATCCTAAAAATCCCAAATTATGGAGACCACACCGATGCACCCAATCCTTAAAACGGCGGCTCACTACCCGGGCCGAGGGCGCCCCACCTTTTTTGTCCGACTGCTCCAACTTAGCGTTAAAATCCCCTTCCACAATCCAAGGCTTAGTAGTAAAGTTGCCAATCCAAGATAACGCGGTCCAGAGACTAGACTGCGAAGTCACTTGAGGACTGACATACACTACGGTAAGGTCGAAAGAAAGAGATCTATACTGAACAATAGAATGAATAAGCTACCTGTGAGTTATAACCATAGAGATATCAAAAGTCGCCTCCCAAAGGAATCAAATACCTCCCAAAAAACCTTCCACTTCGACACGAAAGGAAAAATCATACCCTAGGGAAAGAATAACACCTTTTGCCTGAGGTCTACTAATCCTGGGTTCCAGCAAAACCAACACGCCCGGTTCGTAACTACGAATGTAGTTACGCAAGAGGGTCTGAAAATTGGCCCCTCCTACCCCTTGACAATTCCAAAATAAAATCAACATAAAAAAAGAGAGGGAAAAAGGTACCCTACACCTGATCATTGATCGGGCTCTCGTCATGTTCCTCCTAGGCCTCCCCTATGGGCCTGGTTTGCAGTCCATTCTCAGGTGGGCTTGGGTCCAATAACTCCTCCTGGCTTGTGGATTCCATAGCTATATCAAGAGGATTCGATGGGGGGATTGTTAGAATATCGAAGGAGCCCCCGAGGTCCTGCATCCCTTCCATGAGCTGAGATCCTGCCTCGTGCCCCTGGGCTTGGTCCGTTATGATCTGGTTATCACAGATCATTTCAAAGTGGGTCGGGATTACAACTGCAAGGTTCCTCTCTGAGAGCATGGGTTTAAGTGGAATTGGGGGATTCGCGGTGGATTCCATTTCTCGACTTTCGCTAGTCTGGCCCTTGTCTGCTCGAGTCGAGGGACTGGTGAGAATAGCTTTTCCTTTAGAGCCCGTTTTGGGTCTATGTAAGCGTTCATTGGGCCTGCTTGCTCCTATCTGGGTCTTGGGCTGGCTAGTTCCATTGAAACTGAAAAGAGGTATCCTCTGTCCAATCCCAACTGGGGTCACTTGTGCGATCATGTCCACAGGAGCAGCTGTCGCATCTTCCACTGCTCTTGGATTAATTAGCTCTGCAAAACGTGATCCTCCCCTGGATTTCTCCTTGCGCGTAGCATTTTCCCCAGCGTGATCCTGTCCTTTCGCTGCCCTAGGTCTTCTCCTCTGTACGATCGTCCACGATCCATAGCCGTTGCTTGGCGCGTCCTCCTACTATCCCCGAGTCTCCTCCAGTGATCTTCTGGGCTCAGTCACTCCTGTTCGAGCATCACCCACCGGCGAAGGTGCAACAGATTCGGTAGCCGATTTTCGAGAGCAGGCGCTAGGTGTGTAGCCAACAACTCCACACGTATAGCACACCTGCGAGAGCCCTTCGTAGATGAACAGCAGAGTTTCGTCGTCAAGGTCGACAGTCGAAGGCAGGGAGCGGGTTAAGTCAATATCCACCGCTATCCTTGCATATCTCCCACGGTTGGCATGCAATGTGTCTTCGTCTATCAGAATTGTGTTTCCAACGAGATTCCTGAGCTCGGTGAGGATTCTAGGATGGTACCTCGCAACCGGGAGGTTAGGGATCCTCACCCATACGACTGTTCAGGTGATCGCTGCTTGGGAGGGTCGAAAGGAGGAGCTCCATCGCTGCACGGCAACCACCTGTCTGAAGATTCCCCAGGGCCCCTCGGTGAGTACATGCAAGTAATCTCGATCTTCCTTGAATTTAACCAAATAAAAATCGTAATCGAGATCCACCATTTTCATCTGTCCCTGCAGCTGCCACAGGGTTCTCAGTCGAGTGTGAAGAATACTAAATCCCACCCTACGTCCCAGCACCTTCACTATTACTGTCCGTTGCCACTGTTGATCGAGCTTAGATTTTAGGTTTTGGGATAGCATGAGGCTGCCTCCCCGCTCTCCGACGATCGGCGTGATGTCACCTTCTTCAACGTCTATCGGCTCATCCTCCGGCCATCCTTACTTCTTAGCGTCACTGGCCGTCGCGATGCCGCCTGTAACTGCAGCTATATATGAAGGTTTGGGCGGAGGAGGCTCCTCGTCTCGTTTCCTGGTTCGGCCCTTCTTAGCGAGGTGACCCTCGGGGTTTAAGGACGCCATTAGTCTACGATGCTCCGGCTTGACGCTCTCCAAAGCTCTCCTTGAAACGTAGTTCTGTTTAAAAATTTCCGTCACCCTTTATCTCACTAGCACTTTCTCTCACTAGCACTTTTAGACGAACAATCCGTGAGTGTTGGTTCTAGTATGATACTTCATTGGCATACATTAATACTAATTACCATTTTATGTAATTTTTTTTGAATTTATAAAATAATCTTTTAATGTATTGTACTATATAATTTATAATTTTACACCAACCATTTTTTCAAAAATTATAATAATAAAAATTAAAATAACAATGATTTATTTATTTTATTAATATTGCTTTTCACATATATCAACGAGAGAGGAACATGACAATTAGCAAAATATAAAAATAAGCCGGGAGGAATGATTGAACAAATAGCTATTGTATCATTACGGGATGCTTTCAAAGGAGCTAAGTGAGAGGAATGAGTAGCGAGAAGGTGATCAAAGGGAGAATAACAGAGATGGATGAAAGTACTAGTGCAATACAATAAGTTACGGGTTGAAAAATCTCGTATGTCTAGGTATAGGGCTTTTCACATATAAATAATAACTTCAATTAATATGCAAAATCATTTAATCATTATACAAATATAAAATTAAGGATAAAATAAAATATTTAAAATTTTACAATTTTATCATATAATAAATAATAATTACATGAAAATATCAAATAAAAAGAATAATAAATATTTTTGACTCACTAGCTATTACAATTTATAACAAGAGTTCATATTGAGGAAATAACCAACTACAAGTAAAACTGATTCAAAAATATTTATAATTATATTTATATTGCATAAATAGAATTTAACATATACATGAAATATAAGTAAAATTAAAAAAAGAGAAATAAAAACCTAAAGTTTTATTTAATCGAATAGCCGCTCAGATCACATTGATCTAAGTTCTCATTAGATACAAATTCCTTAGCATAGAGAGTAACCTCATCATCATCATCATTCAAATTTATTGTACCAAATGACATGTCCATATTTTTTCATATAAAATTACCTTTTAATCAGTCTCATCTACCAAATTCGGTTCCTCCGAAATTTGATCCGCCAAAAGATCAATATAGTTAAGGTCAATTAGATCTATAAATCTACTTGTTTTATTAAGAGTATTAGCAAACAAATAAAATTAAATTATCAAGAAATTGCAAGAAAATATATCCAACTTAATAATAATAATAGCATACCTATCAAAGCTTTAAATTGTATCGAACAAAGGCCATGTCATTTAATGTTTTGTGCTCTAACCTATTCCTTTTTTTGGAATGAATAAATTCAAATGTACATCCTTTCATACCTGTTGCACTCACACATTGACTTAGAATTCGAATTGTAAACTTTTACAATTCTGGAATACTACTTTTGAATTGGTCTCACCAAGCAACTTTAAGACAAAGGTAGCATTATAAATAAAAATAAAGTGATGATTAATTTTCAACAACTAACAAAAGTGAGAAAAATATATACCTAAATTAAGTTTATCTCTTTGATGAATAGCAATTGGTATCCTAAAATTACTTGAAGCATCCACATAAATCTCCATTTGTTAGTTAAGGAGAACTTCTATCATCTTATGAGCAAGAATTGTTGTAATATTTAATATTATTCTCCTATTAACTTCAGCTTTCTTTGAAAAACTTGGTCTTAAATAGATACTAAGATTTAAAAATGTCTCAGCTGTAAACAATAGAGAGTAAAGTTGCCTATCTCATTTCTCATTGATGGCTGCAAGATAAGGTATGTACAATAAAGATCTATTTTTCAGATTGATCTTAATCGTTTCCTTCACCCTCTTCATGATATCATAAAAAAACTAATTGTTGCCTTCCAATCACTATCAGTTAGATGAAGCACCCTCACCAAAGACTTACAAACTTAGATGAGAAATTGACACTGAGATCAAAATTCATTATTCTCAAGTATAATTCTAGAAATCTCTAATCCAACATTAGACCTAATATGTTGAGATGCAATTTACTTATTACTTGTAAATATTTGTCTCAACTCCTTCTTTATTATAATAAAACACTTAAGTGATAAGAAATTAGTTGCAAATCTTGTAATAGCAGGACGACACAAATTCCCATTGGTGAAATTATTTCTCATTAAATTCAAGATCCATATATGATTGTAAATGAACTTGGTCACCTTTTTTGCTTTCTGCACAATCTTATTAATAATAAGAAAATACCTAACATCTCCTATATTTTCAACATCAGGTTAATGCAATGTACAATATCACAAAGAGTCTAATAAAAAAGAATTATATTTATTTTGCAATCTTCTTTCAGCTGCTTTATTAACACAATCATTGTTAGTAATGAACTAAACAATATTTTCTAGTCCAACTTCATTTACAACTTTATCAAATATTTGAAATAGAGTATTAGTATTCCTAACAAAGCTAGATGCATCATTGGACTTCAAAAATATTGTCCCCTTTACATAATAAACTAATAATAATAATAATAATAATAATAATAATAGGCTTATGTCTTTTATTTACCAACCATCACACATGATTGTAACATCCAAAAGTAGTATAAGTAATTCTTCTTTCATCCAAATAATTTTTTATTTCATAAACAGAGTTAGTCAAAGTTTATCTTTGTAGTCATATCGTAAACTATAAAAGGTAATAGCATCCACCATGGGCTGATAATAATAATATTGACTAATATTGAATGCTATACCTGAATCATATCACCATCTAGCCATTGTTATGCCCATATTATGAGTTGCTTTTCTAGATTATAAGGCACTATAGATTGAAGGTTGAGCTCAAAGGTTGTTCGTGGTGCAAAAATATTAGACACTTATCTTCTTCCTTTCCTAATATTTGGTACAATATTTCCTTCTTATTGGGTAGTAATACTGCTACCTTCAACATACTTACTATCATCCTGAATACTAATAAAAGAACTTTCACTACCAATTTCGTTGTTTAATTTTTGCTTCTATCTTTCTCATGCTAATACTTTTCAAGCAACGTTTTCATTTGTCATTTCGTACCATGACTCACTTTCTTACAAGGCTCCAAATCATCATTGATCCTAGCTAAATGCTTCTTTAATCTGGTTATTCTGCCACCTTTCAAACGCTCACTACAATATAAATAATATATAGTTCTTCATTCCAGGAACCAATTAAGTATGAGTCCAAATTAGATCATTAAATTTTTCTATACCTGCAGCGACTGAATTATCAGATGTACTTAAACTTCTTTATATTTATCTTTAAAAAAATCAAGGCATATATTAAAATTAACTTAATAACTTCATATCAAAATCAAGTTGTGTATAATAGGAAGAAATAAAGCAATAATAATTTCTCAATTATATATATATATAATTGAGAAATTATTATTGCTTTATTTCTTCC
>JANVCQ010000232.1:53930722-53956166 GCA_025531925.1 Erythroxylum plowmanianum | reverse complement strand
TTTTTTTAAAAATGCACAGCTACTTCAATTTGCTCCGAATTCCCTCAGCTTTTCCTCCTCTTGATCTTCAATTTCCAGAACTTGATTCTTTGAGCACATAGCCTTCTGAATTATCCCCAAAATCAGTAGCTCAATTTTTCTGATGAGCCTTGAAGACTTCAGCTCGAAACTCACCTTCTTCTTCCTTTTCAGCTTGATCTTCATTGCTAAATCTTCAGCTAACTTCAGAACAGCAGGTTTTGCAAAACAATTTACTCCAACATTGTCTTAGAAATCCTTAAAAGATGAGTTCATAGACTTCACAAGGATAACTCGATAGTTTTATTAATATCACATTAATGACTTGAAATGAAATCTTGGAGTAGGTAAGAGTGATAAACAAAAGTCCTAATCATTGTATGTTGTGTGATTTCAATGACTACATTACTCTTGGTGAGTATATCATTCATGATTGAGGTGTAGTTGTATGTGCATAGAATATTCATTCCATGATCGAGTAAATTTCTGATTCTTCTTTCAATTCAGATTTAGGGTTATATATAAGAATGTAATATATATAGAAAAACACAGTACTTCGCATAATTGTGAATTTGATAGATATTCCATCACTTACTCGAAATTTACACGCAAGACAGGTTTCGATATTGACATGTTACTGACATTTTGAGATCCACATGCAATTCACAATCTTATTGTTCATGAATGAGTTGAAAAGGAGATTGTAATATTATAAGGACTCATATGCACGTTTAATTCATTATTTCACATTTCAAAATTTGATATTATAGTAAATACATATGCTGAATGGTGAGATTAGTTTATTTCAAAACTTTCGTGCTATAACTGATGACTGAGTAGTCACTATCACTAGAGTATAGCTTAAAAGGACTCTTATCTCATTGTCACTAGGATTACTAACTTGGAATTTGGTCTTTCTTCTCTTGAACACCTTTATTTCATGTAGAGATAGGTGACGTGAAAGCTAGTGAATGGTGACCTATTTTTTAGCGAAGACATTTTCTTAACACTTGCTTACTGAACCAACTTGAAACTATCGTATCTTTAGAATTTCATGGTCACCTTAAAAATTTTTCTTACCTTCCAACCCTATTGTCATAAAGGGATTACCTATGAAAAACCTAATAGGATTATTTTCTAATTTAGAACATATACATTATTTTAAGGTATTTGAGAATTATTCAATTGATGTTGTGACAAAAATATAATAGTCTGCAATGATGAACTTTGTGATTAAAAGTTTATAAGTTTAGTCTTACAGCAGGCAAGTGATATTTTTATATTTATGTTTGGTTGAACAATTAAAATATTTATAAATTAAAACTATTAAACTATTCTTATGAAAATATCTTTTTTTTTTGCTCAACTTATTAAATTTTGATCCATTTAGGGAACTTTTAATGGAAGCAATCTTATGAGGAACTTGTACAAATCTATTTTCTTTGTAAATTTTCACATATAGGGATTTAAACATTTTAAAACATTGTATGTGTAACAATTTATATGTGTAAAGATATTGGAAGATTTCTCATTACGTTTTTACTATAAGTCTATAAAACATGCCATCACCATATTGCAGTAAAGGTTTAAGAAACCTCAACTTGATTAAATTCTTATAACAAAGCATATATAGATTCAGTGAAGTTAATTGCTACTTTGGTTAAAATCTTACCATTCGGTCTACTTCCACCACATCTGCCTGCCTGTGTGTGCTTAAGGGAAAGATGGATTTGTTTACCTTATTATTTTACCTGAATTGCCGTCTGAACATAGAGCCCAGATCAAACTACTAGGCCCCCAAGGCCTACTGTCTGCGTATTGAATAGGCTCAACGTAGGCCATTTATCACTTAGCTGCTGTGATTGGGCTCCCTTTTTTGTTTTTGTCAAATTTGTATATTAGTAACTTTTGAGCGGTGATTAAAGTTGTAAAATTTGTAACACTCGATTAAATAATTTATTTAAATTATATTATTTACAAATTATTATATATATATATTTGATAATTTATTATTACATATTCAAAATTAAAAATTAGTGATTATGAATTTTACTCTTATAAAAAAAAGAGTTGTATGTTAGAAGCAGTGCTTTTAGTATTTGGACATTTATTATCTAATCACATTAAAAGGCCAACTCTAATGCATAATTATTTGTACGCAGCTTTTCTTTTTGCATCTAATATAAAAAAATTAGGTAAACTTTTGACTTTTCAATAATAAAAGAGTAATTTTATCGATTGTCCTGAGACTCACCCTTTTATTATTTAATTATATTAATATATATTATATAAGAGTTTATTTAGTAGGGGACTGGATTTGTTCCTCACTAAATTTTATGAGTTGCAATTTTTTAAAATAGAAAATGTAAGAAAACTTCTTTCTTTTTCAATTTTTTATTCACAAATTAATCTTTAATTGGTTTTAGAAAGTAGATTAATTGAAGGATAGGAAAACCATACTTGTTCCCCGTCTTATTGGAAGCTTATTGGGTAATGGGTATAGTGCTGAAGTTAGCACAAAAGGTCGGCGTTACTCGGCTTTTAGAATAATGGATGTATAGATTCCAATAAAGTTTGATTAACCCATGTAAAGATCCCAGTACCGCAATGTCCAAAATGGTTCTACTTCCACTGGTTCTTGTCGTTGCAAATTTGCAATTGCCAACCGGATTGACATAACATGATGCATACGATGAAAACTGGTGCTTCACTGATAGCTACTTTCATTAATTCTGATCATTATATGTTAGGAAGACTTAACTATTTCAAGTAGGAGTAATAATAGGTTGGTTAATTAATTCCTCTTAAATTTTAAATTCGAATTTAAAATTTTTAATACTCAAATTAAATATAAATTTTGATTTTAAGTTTTATTATGTTAGATTGAATTAAAAATTTTTATTCTCGAGCAAATTCAAAATTAAATTAAATTAATCTATATTCAAAAGTAAAATTTTTTGAATCAAGTATAATAATATTTCATATTTGAAAATTTTTGAATCAAGTATAACAATTGGTTCTGCCGGATTCTGGCGGAACAGAACATTGTCGTTCGTATCCATGAGTTGATCGTCTTCTACGCTGAGATCCCTGCGAAACAAAGAAGGCACGTCGGGGGTTACGTCTCGAATAGCCCCTCCGACGTTCAAGTCAGTCTTTTGGTGAAGGTCCGGCTGCTGAATGCAGAGAAAGCTAGGTTTATAATTGCGTACCTTTGTTACGATAGAATTATACCTTATATAGTGCATGTGCTAGGTTTACGAGTTCACGTTTGCATGGGACTCTCTCACATGCGGATAGGCTGAGGAGAGCGTGGATCGGGCTTGGGTTTGACGTAGCCATTAGGTATGAGACTGATCTTTGAAGATTGGACCGATCGGCCCATGAACCCTTTGGACTATGTCCGGGCTCAGCGTGGTCGACCTGACCAACAATATTTCATATTGAGTTTAGATTAAATATTTTTATTCTTGAAGTTTATTCCAATTTTAAAAATAAACGCAATTAAATGTTGCGTTAAAATTGACTATTAATTTTACATTGAATCAAGTCAATTACGTGGATTTGCCATCCCTAATATTTTCAAGAAAGTACCGTCACCACATAGAAAACAAAGGTCTACAAGACTTCAACTATAGCCAGTAGACATGAATTCCAATAATACCGCCTTCAAAAGTCGGTCCAATTGGCAATCACATGACCTTTAGTCCATTGGTTATATTAATCCAAAAGGAAAACAGAAACAGCCTTTCTCGAATTTTAAGAACCAACAATTCAAGAAAAGAGACAAGTAATCAAAAGATTTCACAAAAAATGTATTAATCACCAATTATAATTAATATCAAATTATAACATCACTCATAATTTTACTAAAATAATTTTTAAGATAATGAAGTAGTAATTGATTGTCAAACTTTATTTACCTTTTAAAAAAATTATCAAATTATATGAATGCTATTTATAAAATTGATATCATTATTATTTTGATAAATAATAAGAGGAGAGTACAATTTTTTATTTTGTTCAAATTTGTATATTAGTGACTTTTAAGTGGTGGTCGAATTTTTAAAATTTGTAACCGTAAGATTAAATAACCAATTTAAATTATATTATTTACAAATTATTATATATATTTGATAATATGTTATTACAGATTAAAAATTAAAAAAGTTAGTGATTATGAATTTTACTATTATAAGAAAAAAAAAGATTGTACGTTAGTGGTAATGCCTTTACTATTTTACGTGGAACTTGCAGGACAATGCGATAATAAGAAATATTGTAATTTAATTTATACATAAAATAACTAAGAGATTTTATACATATTTACGGTTCATTTCTTGGTCTAAGTCAGAAGCAATATTTCTACTAAATAAAAATAAAGTTACGTACTATTAAACTTCTTCAAATCCTACGATTGAGCAGAATTTTAATTAAAAGTGTCGATGATAATGATGAATTTTTTTTTTTTTTTTTGAAAATTAATGATAAATTTTTTGTCTGAATATAAAATAGGAGTTGCACATTAGGAATGATTTTGTCCTTTCTCGAGCACTATCTTTTGCCTAGATTAATATATAAACTCAACATAATTTAATTTTAAAATACTTTTATCATTAAATTACACCCTCACTATTTGTTTAACAAAACTCAACATTATCTACTTGCAAAGTGTAAGACCCTCGTACGTGGAACATTTATTATCTAATTACCCTAATATCATAGAAGAGCTAATTTAGTAATTGACTAGATTAATTTGGTCAAAGTAATTTTATATGAGTTCAAGCTTTTTTTATATATATATAGAAAATGAACTTCATTCGTTTTAATTCTTTATTAACAAATTATTCCCTTACCTTTAATTGGTTTTGGAAAATAGACTAATTGAAGTGTAGAGAAACCTTACTTGCCCCATCTTATTGCTACAAGGGAAACTTATTAGGTATAGTGCTGAAGTTAGCACAAAAGATCAGCATTGCCTGGCTCTTGGAAAAATGTATGTATAGATGCCAATAAAGTTTGATTAAACCACGCAAAATCCCATTATGGTAAGTTTGATTAAACCACGCAAAATCCCATTATGGTAATGTCCAAAATGGTTCTATTTTCACTTATTATTGTCATTGAATTAAATTTGACTATTAAGTTTACATCGAATCAAGTCAATTACGTGTATTTACCAGCCGAAAGTAGCGTCACCACATAGAAAACAAAGGTCACGATGTAATCTACAAATATGTCCATAGTCATAAATCCGAATAATACCACCTTCAAAAGTCGGTCCAATTGTCAATTACATGAACTATGTCAATCACTAAATCGATATTTGGGATATTAGTCCAAACGGAAAAAAAAAAAGCCTTTAATTTCTACAATTTTTAGGAACCAACAATTCAAGAAAGAGACAAGCAATAAAAAGATTTGTCAAAAGGTATTAATCACAAATTATATTTAATATCGAATTGTAATATTACTCACAATTTTCCTAAAACAAATTTACGATAATGACGTAGTAATTAGTTGTTAAAATTCATTTACATTTTTCAAAAAAATAATTGTCAAACTATATTAATGCTATTAATAAAATTGAGATCATAATTATTTTGACAAATAATAAGAGGAGAACACAATTTACCATAAATTAAAAAAGAAAGAAATTAAAGCAATTCAAAATTTTGATAGATCGATTACCCTTTCCAATGAATAGTTGGTCCTATTGTAGGAATAAATTTAACCCTTCTAAATTTTTATACAGATTGCGAGCAATTAACATATAATTATTAATTAATGTGAGCAAGTGAAGAAATAATTTTGTTTTGTCATGATATACCACGACTAAGAAGGAAAAAGAAACTTGATAAAGACAACCGATAATCCTTGCCGTGTGTGTGAAAACAAACAATTGAATACTAAAATTCGAATATTGCTTCGTATGCCTTGAAAAAAAACAGTAACACCTGGTCGAATACGATGGTTTAAGTTTTAATTCAGAAAATGAATTAATCAGTCAACCGCAGAACCGTGCCACCGCGAGCGCATGAGGAGCAACACGGAACAGGCCTTGTAGATCGCCAGGTTCCATTTGTTTTACGTCAAATGACAGCTTCATTTGTGAAGACCATGTCAAACATCAAATTTAAATACTAAAAGCGTGGAATTAACCACTTAAGTTTGATGCATTGTGCATTTGGACCGTCATATATAATGTTAAATATACGATAATAATAGTAATATATAAATATAGATAAGAATGAAATTAGTTAATTTAATAATTTTAGGAGCTTAATATTCAAAGAATTAAGAAGTAATTTATGTATGTTATATACAAGTACCGGGCTACTGTCTTTGTATTATATTACTACAGAGTATTATCAAACAGGTTGAACATTTATGTAAAGGTTTTCTTTGGGGCAAGAATGAGATGGTCGAACCAGAGAACTTGTCCATTGAGAGAGTCAATGTTTGAGGAAAAGTCAAGAAAAATTTGGCAGTCCTGATTGTAGAAAGTGGGCTAAATTATTATGAGACATAGTCTCGAGGTCAATTGTATAGGTGAATCAAAGTATCAAAAGAAATGTTGTCTTTGCTAACGTTGCAGCCCCGGAGTATCACATAAAGACAAAAAATAGGAGCTTTAGGGAGAGAAAAACCACGACCTTAGCCTCAAATTTGAAGTTAGAGCTCATAGTCAAACTCTGCATATCAAAGGAGCCTCTAACCAACCAGTGCGATTATCTAACAAAGTAAAAATTTTAACCATTTTTGGGTTTAATATAAGAAATATTGACATACAAGTAGGCAAATAGCTTTACAGTGTCAATCCATTGAAAACAGTGCCTTGACTCTTTGATCAAGTTCAAGTACAATTTTCTAGTTTCTTGGTTAGTCCGTGTATTCACATTGACATTAGAGACAAATTTGCCTTCAATGTTAACTAGGGACGGTATTACTTAAACTGCAATTTGATGATTAAACTAGTGCAATACAATGTAATGACGTGACGCATGACGATTAATTACGGTATTAAGACTTAAAACAGTTCAATAATTTCCAAACCGCAATTAGTTTTCTATGATGCCGGCGGCTTTAGATAGACGTGTTTTCTGTCTGTATTTCCTTGGACCATAGTTCGAAATGATTGGGCTAAGCTCTGTTAAAGAACACTTGTACCGATGAGTACTAGCGCACTATTGTCACCAGAAAAACGTGTACTCTGACAACGCAAACTTCAATTTAGGGTTAAATATATTGAATTCTTCATTTATCTAAACTGGACATTAGTAGTCCAGCATCAGCCCGAGAAGACACTGATAACTGGCTGACGATAATTAAAGTAGAAAATCTGGCTTACTGACGACAAAGCTGTTAAGATCAGCGGGAAGACACTGGTCTATAACATATGGAAGGAAAGCAATAACAGAATTTTCAAACAAGAAAGCAAAATCATCGGCAATGTCTCTCAAGAAATTGTACTACAAATTAGGCTGACTTTTCAAACTAGAGAGTAACGACTAATCTATCTACCATCATGAGAAAGGAGATAATCATTTGAAATGAATCACCTTGTATATTTAGATGGATAGGAGAAAGATCTTTTTTTAAGGATTTTTGTGTTTTTGTTAATAAACACATGATATTTTGTACTAACCTAGAATTGAAGCCTTTTTGTAATTTACATTAACTAATTAATGAAAGGTATTTATTTTTAAAAAATATATTTCATTTACCATATTTCTTTAATTAATTATTTTAAAATTATAGATTGACAAAAAGTTAATAAAATATGACGAAAAAGTTATGTAATACTTAATTAATAGAAAATATCTAATATAATTATCATCGAACTCTATTTTTGTTAAAGCCTATAAAATAGTAAAGTTACAATTTTATTAATTAGAACTTTTGACACAGTTTTTCCTCAAATATAATGACATGGTAAATATTCAATTCTAACATCGAATTTTTGGAAAAATCAGACTATCTTCTATCACTTAGTCATAGGTCTTACTACCCCTTTAGTTCACTTTAAGTCAAGCGCTTGTATTATTGGATAAATTATTGAAAAAAAAGAACAATAATAGGTAAGCATTTCATAACCTACCTTGTGAAACCAATTTATTTTGACAAGAAAGTGTTATAGTTTCACCATTTAATTAAAAAATTATTAAATTGTGTATGATTGTCGTTACAAATACTCATCGGTTTCATAAATTGATTAATAAATAAAAGAGTACTTTAATCCAAAAACTGGTTATGGTGATTGTTAAATTGATCACTTAAGCGATCTTTCATATCATCTATTATTTTGTTGATGGGCTTGAAGATCGCGAGAGCTTAATAATTTTATCTCACCTTTGTTCAAGTACACGTGGGTCGGATGTCAAACAGACAAGACATCTATACATGAAATGTCAGGATAGTTGGGTAAGAGGATAGGATCCCTTCTGGGGTGATGACGAATAAGATTGCAGAGTCAAATACATTGGAATGGTGAAATTCCCGGTGGCTCTGCCTCTGCCTCCGCCATTGCAGAGCTCTTCGCAACAGCTATTCCTCACCTTCTATGTTCTATCCCTTTAAAATTTTAATCGGTGGAGGCTTTCTCAATATTCTATCGATGACTTTTCTAATAAATCTTTGTAATACTATCATTACCATTCTAGTTTTAGTATGTAACTTCATATCTAAAAATTATATCGTAAATTTTAATGTTCAAGTTTCCAAATTAAAAAATGTAAAATTTTAGCTTTACCGTTCGATTCTGGGGATTGGAAATTAAAGAACTTAACTTCAAGCATGTATAAAAGAAAGTGATATAGAGATTGATCATATTTGTTTTAAAAAGAGCCAACACAATCGAGATCATGGTTCATATGTCCATCCCTAAAGCTTGTAGGTAAACTTTAGATTCTGAGGCTGCAAATAAGCAACCTAAAATTCTAATAAGTTAAAAATTTTAAGAACTTTTATTTATAATATACTACTTTTTATTTTTAATTTTAAAATTTAAACGTCCAGTCAAATTTTTTTTTTTGAAATACAGTCAAATTTTAATACTCTGTTATAAATCAAATAAATACGAATTAATAGATAAAAAGAAACATGCTTACAAAAGATTATCATAATTTAAATGTTTTATGAAAAATAAAACAGATAAAATAAGATTAAAATTCGAGATACACTAATTTAAATCTATTAAGTAAAAGGGCAAAAACGTAAGTAAAATAAAAACTTAAAATTATTATATCATAGAATCAATTATATCTCTTTAAACTTGTTTTACATTTATCTCACTATAAATTTTATTTCTTAAAGATTTAAATGATGAAACATTATGTTAAATAACTAATCTTTTAATACGTTTTAGACCTATTTGAAAAAAAAATGATAGTATGCAAAACGTAATATTCTAAAGATAATTCGACTTTTAAAGTCTCAGATTATGTCATTTATTATATGAAATGGTCATTTACCTTTCATAAATATATAACAGTTCTTTTATACTATTCTAAAACCATTTTTTTAAAACAACGTGTTTTAAATAATTAATTTCAATTTTTAGTTGGATAAATTTTCTTTAAAACCATCTAAGTCTAGTTTTTGCTCAATATATTCCAAGTTTATAATATATTTAAAAGATGGAAACACACGGTTGAATGAATTTCACCTATTCAAAAGATTAAGAAGGAATTTCAAGAATTAAGAAAGTTTTGAAGAGTACTTATAGAAAAAAAAGCTATAAGAGTTTGAAAATTACTTTAAAATTATTTATATTAGAATTAGTCCTTTATATGGTTTGAAAAGTTATTGTAAAATTATAAATTGCTATAGGACAAACTTCAATCAATAGTTAAAAACTATTTTCTTAATCTTCATTGTGTCAATAATAATATAATATATAATGAAATTTATCAGTAAAATATTGAATTCTCATTGGTAAACCACCCAAAAGAGTTTTATCTTGCTATTTTCATGTTAGTTACGTAACATTTTTGCTAAAAAATAAATAAATTACTACCTTAAGACATAAAGAAATATATTTTTGGAGAAAGAGAATCATAGTTGATTCTTCATAAAAAAATATTAACACAATAGTTTGTAGGTAAGAAAAATTGTAATTAATACGAGTTTTTATCTTTTAAAAAATCAATTTGAGTTCATATTAATCGGACTAAGAAAATCAAATTAAATTAATTATTGTAATTTGACAATCCAAACTTTTTCATCAGTACGTCATATATGTCACAAAGTTACAGTAGAAAATAAATTATAAAGAGAAAATAAGAAGAAGAAAAGAGAAGGGAAAGTAAAAATTAGAGAGACTATACAACTTTGTCTTTCTTGAAACCTTAGCTCAAAATGTGTGATTCACATGAATAATCATATATAAACATTATTGGTTATGGTAGTTGTAAACAGTTTCTATTTAGAATACTTGGTTGTATTAATTATGAAAGATTTGATGCACATTTTCAATAATAGAACTTATAATACCCTTGAAAAATTAGAAGGGGTGTATTAGCTTTTTGAATCCAAGTCAAACAAGGATTATTGGTAATAAAGAGAAAATAAGAAGAAGAAAAGAGAAGGGAAAGTAAAAATTAGAGAGACTATACAACTTTGTCTTTCTTGAAACCTTAGCTCAAAATGTGTGATTCACATGAATAATCATATATAAACATTATTGGTTATGGTAGTTGTAAACAGTTTCTATTTAGAATACTTGGTTGTATTAATTATGAAAGATTTGATGCACATTTTCAATAATAGAACTTATAATACCCTTGAAAAATTAGAAGGGGTGTAGTAGCTTTTTAAATCCAAGTCAAACAAGGATTATTGGTTAGTTATCATCATCCAATTAATATCTTATATGTTCAATTAATAAAGAATGTCAAAACTAATTACTTAGATATATAACATATATTATAATAATCTCCCCCTTTTTGGCCTTGTTTGTCACAAATATAAAACTCCCCTAAAATAACATAATTGGACATTTAGCATCAAATACACAATTTATATAACAAATACTCCCTCTTAATCAAACATTAAGCTCCAAAGAACATCACAATTATCCAATCATCCAAATTTCTCCCCCTTGAGAAAAAAAGATGTTAAAAAGCAAGAAGAATAGTCATGCATATACCTTGAAATCTTCTCCTAAATTGAACAATCATAAAAAAAACTTGATGTCTCCTCATAACAAAATAATGTCAAAATGAAGAATACCTAAGAGATAAGTCCAAAATGATGCCCGATTTATGAGAGAGCCGAAGCTTGATGAAGATAAGGATGGATCTTCAGTGGAGCCAAATAGAAGCTAAAATACAAACTACTAAAAAGATGGGACGACAATGGTAACATAAAAACTAACGAAGAACCAAAGAAGACAAATCCTTTTTTAATAAATAGCATCAAATTATTCTTCAAAAATGTAAAGCACACAGTCTCTGTACCTGTTGAAGAAATTCAAACTTGTCCTTATTTCTCGTCACATTATCTTTGTAATCGGTTTCTTCTTCCAAAGTAACTGACTTATCATCTGTTTGAACAATTTTTTCACAAGCAGTAACTAATTGTAAATCTAGATAATTTCTGTTTTTCCTTTACAACGTCTTTGTACTTGTAATTGACCCTTTCTAATCCAAGTGTGTTTCGGTACCATAGGCTGTTGTTGGAAATTTAATGGAGAGTGTCTAAATTTTCTATTTTGATTCCTTTGAAATATCATTTGTAATAACTTGTAACATTTAGATCTTATGTGTCCAATTACTCTACAAAAGTGACACATAGGTATGAATCTCTGATTTTTCTTTGAGATTTTTCCTTTGAGAGACAACAACTTCTGCTCTAGATCTTGAATGATGTTCTTCATGGAAGAGTTTTCCTCCTTCAACTTCTCAGTTTTCTTACATGTTTGGACCCATTTACCATACATTAACTTATAGGTTTCATAAATACTTTCTTTTTATCATCTGAAGTACTATCATCACTGTCATAATCTGATATTGACTTTGAGCTGAATCGTCTGTATTTTTCTTGAAATTTTCCGATTGACTCACTTTTTCATCTTCAATTACTTCCCTCTCGGTTACTGTTAAACAAGTAACTGAACTTTTGTCATACAAAGTAACTAACATAGAACTATTTATTGCTTCTTCTTCACTACCATACTCACTTCTGGATCCATTATCACTCGAAGTGCTTGTATAGGACTTCCCATTTCTCTTCTTCAAGGTGTTAGCACATTCTGCTTACACATGTTCAGAAACTTTACACTTTTGACATTGAATTTTCTTCACTTATTTTTAACCCTTTTAAGTTTTCTCTTATTGTTTGAAATTATTATTTGATGAGCTCCCACATTTTGCCTAAAATCAGATCTATCCTCCTTCATTTTCTTTAACCACTTACTGAAATTTCTTGTCAATAATTCCATATCTTCATTCTCATCATATTCATCTTCTACATCATTTATGTATTTTGCAGTTTTAACTTGTAATGCTAATCTTTTGCTCTTTTCTAGTTTGCCTTTTAACAAATTCATTTCGAAATTGGTAAGAATTTCAATTACCTTCTCCAACGACAAGTCATTGATGTCATGATCCTCCTCGATTGTTGCAATTTTTGGAATAAATCTTGGAGGTGGTGATCTCAACATCTTCTTGACTAGTTTTATATTGGAATATTTCTTCTCAAATTGATGTGCCTGATTTGTTATGTCGTGCAATCTTTCATGAAAATCCCCAATAGTCTCATTTTCATCCATCTTCAATTCTTCAAACCTCATAACTAACATCTGTAGTTTTGATGTTATCACATATTTGGACCCTTTATAAATAATCTGCAAAGCATCCCATGCTTCTTTAACTGATTCACAGGCTGATATCATTGATAAGTGTCCTTCATTAACAACACTAAAAATTGCATGCATTGCTTATGAGTTTCTAAATGTACTTTCTTCTTCGACTCTTGTCTATTCAAATGGATCTTTTTGAACTGCCTCTTCATTATCGTCAGTAATCGTCGGATGTGTCTATCCATGTACTACCGAATGCCAAGCTTGGATGAAGACTCTCATTCGTATTTTCTATGTAGGATAGTTAAAGTCGTCCAATAGTGGTGTTCTAGTGTTTGATGCACTTTCTTTTGTAGCCATGTTCGCGAAACTCAGATCTGCACTAACTTGCTATCAAATTCTGATTTGGTGACCCGCTCTGATACCAATTGAAAAATTCGAAAGGGTGTAATAGTTTCGCAAACTTTACGATTAATTTCTAACAAACACAAAAACAAAAAAATTAAAAAAACAAAAAATAAATCAACACCGAGATTTGTTGACACAGTTCAGCATACCTTGCCTACGTATGTAGGCCCTCATTCAGCTTAATCACTTTCACCGAAGTACAATAGATTTATCCAAGGCTTTACTAAGCTGACACTACTCAGCCTTTGACATTATCTCTCAACTTCATTTCATGTGAAAGATTTTCACACATAATAACATGACCGAATCGTGTTAACCTCAATAAATGATTTTCTCAATAGTGTTTAATGATAAACATAAGAAATAAACAACTCAATTAATTAAGCAATAACCAACTTAAACAAAGACAACACTTGAGATAAAAAGTAACTCCCCTAAATATGTCGCTTTATCAACGAAAAAATAGGAAGTTGTCCATCGAAAGATCTACTATGAGGCTTCAATCTTCACTAAAAATCACATGCACAATAGCCACAGAAATGTCTTAAATTAACAAACATTTCTTCACGGAAACGTCATACACGAAGGGCTGCAAAAACACCAAGGCTACTAGAAGTTTTTCGCATGAAAACTACTATCATCTATAGCCCAAAAATCCCTCGCAATAGACAAAAAAATCCAGCTCCCCTAATCTAAAAAAAACCTCAAAAATTAGCTTGCAAGAATCACTCAAAATCACCCAAAATTTAGCTGCCAAAGATAGCTCATTCAAAAAGAGATGATTGTGCAGCTAACAAATCACCCAAGAACATAACATGCAGTAGAGAAAACTCACAGCTGATTCCACACGCCATCAACTAACTCACGTAAAAACCCTATAGAAAGACAGCTACAGTTGCTATCATAAACTATGACTTCTACATCGAAAACATAGCTGAATCACTCAAAGACCAAAGACAGAACACAGTTGCATACACACTCCATCAACGACGCACAAAAAAAGACCATTTTACATTTTGTTTTGTGTTATTCAAGAAAAACCCATCAACTCCACAACCATGTTTTCACCATCCAACTCTAATATGCCTTCGGCTCTTTTTTTCGAAATCAAGCAACACTTACACAAAGAAATTTTCATTAATGCCCTTTAATCACATATCAACATAATCTACCACACATCTTCTCAAGATATACATCTATTCAAGATAGGATTATATAACATCTAGAACATTATCTAAAATAGTTTTTTGAATCCAAGTCAAACGAGGATTATTAGTTAGCTATCATCATCCAATTAATATCTCGTAGGATCAATTAATAAAGAATGTCAAAACTACTTACCTAGATATATAACATATATCCTAACAACCCTCCTAAGAATTCTTGTCGCTAGGCAAAAATAGAGAGTTTGATGTGGCTCAAACAACACCATCCTAAAACAAGCTTCTCCTTATGGTTAGTGGCAAAGGAAAAACTTATGAGTACGAAAGAAAAGGTTCAAGTTTCAATAGATAGAACACCATATTACTTATTTTTCAATGGAAGAGTTGGAAGTGTTGTTGACTGCCTTTACCCATCTAGCATAGAATGTCAATCTAGCTATGTGTAAACTTAACTTGGATACTCAATTGTGACCTTCTACAATTGAATGGGCATAGAACTGCTCCTTCTTCAGTGGAGCAGATGAAGTAGTCTTTAATTGAGTACTAAATTGCTCTATTTATGGTACATGAAAAAAAAGAACTAACAAAATGTTTAATAATATGACAGCACATACAATAGCTATGATCATCAAAACTATGTAATTAGTTAAGGAAATTATAGTGGAAAAAGAAATCATCAAGAACAGGAGTAACACTTTTTTAAAGAATTGAAATGTATAATGTAGATTCAATGTATGAGTCTTTTAGCTCTTTATTTGTCAAAATCTAGCATAATCTTATTATTTTCAAAAAAATAAATTGATGCACCTATCTCAGTTTGTCAACAAGTATATAACCTTGCAAAGGGTCTTTTACATGTAATGAGACCTTAGTTACGTATCTCAGATCAAATGTGAAAGGAAAATAAACAAAGAAATACAAAAAATACTTGATTTCGATTCTATAATTTCAAACGAGTTTTTTGAGGCCGAAACGAGGGCAAATCCACCGCCGCTTTTACAGAAACTGCTCATTAGGACGCGATAAAGCCTTTTTATAACTTTCTCAAAACGTAAGCTCTTTTAATAGGTCAAAAAATCCTTATGCTTATGAATGACGTGAGCAACTGCAAGAGACATTAACCTTTATATATATAACTTCTATATCAGGTTTCCCCATCACAGGCCTGATATGAGTCTAGTCCACACTAATCAGGATCTATTTTTCTCCTGAACTTAAACTAATTGACTTAGATCATTTATTGAGTCACTTTATTATCTTTATCCGAATCAAATTATGTAACTTAAACAATAAATCATTTAAAAACTGAAAAATACAATAAATGTTGTCCAAATTTATGGGAAAAGTTAAAATTATCCAACAGGTCACCTTAAAGTAACCTATAGGGCACTTTGCCATTTGAAACCTTCTCCTATTCGAAGATTGTTTTCCCCCTGTATATTCACTCTGAAATTACATGCTCTCTCTTATTTAGGTTGGGCTTATGTGCTATCACAAGGAAAATAGAAGCCTTCTTGCACGATCTAAACAGTTAACTTCTCTTCATTTGAGAATCGCTAGTTCATTAATTTATTTCTATTAAGTTAGTTACAGTTAGGTTCACTAGTTAGTTGCGTTCATTAGTTGGAAATTAGTTCGTTAGCTCGACTCATAATGGTTAGTTTCATTTTTATATTTCTTTGCCTTTTCGCTTTCTCTCACTCATTTGAGTGGCTTATAGCTACCTAATTCCCAGCTAATTTTTTCAACGAGAATAGGGTTTTGAGCAAATCTTATTTCAAGCCTTTGCTCACCCTTAAATGCTATTAACTTAAAAAATGATTAAAAGATCGAGGTTCTAGTTAAAGTATTGTTTTCCCGAATCAATGAAAAGGGGAATGATTAGGCATTTTAATAGATAGAAAATGTGCATGATTCTAAGTTTCTTTGGTATAAATTTTAGCATTGTCTTTTTGCATAGATGCTTCCAGTTACATACATAAACACTTTATCTTTTATAATTTCTTGTTGTTCACACTATTTTGTCTTGTTTTGTGAAAAACATGTATAATATTTAATTCAAATGTTATTAGTGATATAATAAATAATTAATATCACATGTGAGGAAACTATTCAAACGTAATTTTTAATAAAGGAAAAGTACATGATAAAATGTAATCACTTTTAAGTAGAAGTTGAAGATTTGAGGGATAAATATATATGATAGTATATGAATCTTGTATCTTTTATTCAAAATTGAAAAGCATCTGATTTGATTTATGATTAGTGATTATTTAATATAAAAGCTACATATCATAAGGAACTGTCAACTATGCTTATTCTACATCAACTATTAAATGTCGGGAAATCATGATATTGGCATGTGATTTCTTTTTGGTCTTACAACCCTTTTACTATTGTAATTTGTTTCAGACTTAGTGCGAAGAATCCTTTTATATGGTGTCATGCGGAAAATGTGACAGAAGTGCAATATAAAAGAGCACAATCATTAAACCTACTGCAGATATCGATCGAGGTTCACAGAATCACAGATACAAAACTTTGATTATATAATTAGAGAAATTTTATTAGAAATCAACTCTTTCATATTTATATTGTGCATAAATCCTTTACTCGTACTCATTCAATTAAAGTTTTATCAAATTGAAAAAAATTATGTTTCGCAAAGAAATTATTTCAGGAGAATGCAATCAATTACTATTAAAAATTTTATCTTTGAATCCTAGATTCGAAGCTTACCCATGCATTGCTATACTATTTAAATAAGAATCTATATTTTATTGAACTAAAATAGTGATATTACTTTTTACATATTCCTGTTTTATCCAAAATAATATAAAATATTTTTATTTTTCTTCTATTTATCTAGAAATAAATAAATGACTAAAAAAATTAGATAACATATAAATTTGATATATAAAATAGACAAGAGAAATATTATTAATAAGAATAAAAATAAAAGTTAGATAAACAATATGTCAATAAATTCTATAAAAAATAATTGATTTTTTCATTCTGCTGTTTCTTAGAAGTTTCGAAATTAAAAAAGGTGGTTAATCTTAATTAAGATTTGTTTAACTTTCAATCAAGCAAAGACCTTTGGGTAGTATTTCTTTTTTATTACAAAGTAAAATTTTCACACTTACTAATTATAAGATGCCAGAAGAGATTAACTTGTATTCAACAATTAGGTTAAACCATGTTTGATTGAATTAAAAAAAGATGACGTGTACTCCATTAAAATGGCAAGGTAAAATTGCTAACAATTTCCTGGATTTTGCCTTGGGTGATGCATAATGCTGCCCCACCATACAAATTTAATAAGTCTATTAATTGTCACTTAAGGGCTATAATGGATGGTCTACATTTCATTAATACAGAGTTAGTGGATTCCCTTTCAAAGTAATGTTCCATTGATAATGAATGGCTTCTTACGGTCTCAATGATAGCTCAGTCTAGTTGCCCCTGCAAGTGGTGGAGTGCCAACACATAAAAAGGCAATCGGATTCGGAACAAAGGGAGAATGCAATGGTCTTTCTTGGGGAATTTTTTTTAAAATTAAGACAACATTAATTATTGAATTAGGCGGTCCATCTAACTTTAAGACTTTGAAATAATGCCTGTATTGCAAGTTGCTAACAATTTTAAATGAAGATTTGTTAACAATGACACGTGAATCCATGTGAAGGGGGGTCCTCTATGTTGTTAAATCCCTGAGATAAGGGAAGATTATCTTGGAAGGAGGTCAATCAAACTGTATGTTATTTTAACATCATAATAAAGTTCTATGGAACTTTGATTCATTTATATATGGGAAGAAGATCCGATGATGTTGTTAATTAAAGTAATAACAAGCATTTTCCTTAATGATTGAAGCGAAGATTGCAAACTTGTAAAGATGCATTAATTCCTATAGAATAGTTAATTTATAACCTTTTGGAAAAAACCAATGTTTTAAAAATCGGACCGGTAACTGAACCGGAAAAGCAATTGATTCAAGGGTCAATGGTTCAACCGGAATTCAACCGTGGTCGAACCGGTAACTAATAAATATATAAATTTTTATTTTATATATTATATATATAAGATAATTTTTAAACATACTATTTAATTATTTATTTATCTAATTGTAAACTTAACTTAAACTTTTAAAATTCAAAATATTCAATTTTTTTAAAAAAAATTCGCTAAATATAACACAAAATAAGATAACAAAGCTTACTAGTCATATTTCATCAAAAAGATTAATAAAAAGATTACTAATTATAATATTCATTCAAGTTGAAATCATCAAAATTAAGATATTTTAAATGGACCGGCCAGTTCTTTCTTTTACCGATTCAACGGTTTTTACCGATCCGACCGTAAAATGAACGGGTCTATCACTCACAAAAAATACGGGCTAAACCTTTCATACTCCGATTCACCGATTCTCCAATCCGACCGACCGGTTCGGTCCGATTTTTAAAATACTGGAAAAAACAATTCGCTGTTAACACAATTTGATTAGTCTACAAGGTGAATAATCATATTTAATTATGAACTTTTAAGTGGTTTTGTTAAATATCCAAGTGACTTACTCTTTATTTTATTAGTTCTGATTTTATTAAAACAATAAATGAATAAAAAATCTGTTTTTTTATTCTCTAAATTCATTGTTGTTTTTGATGGTATCATTTGGTTTAAGAAAGTGGAAACAATCAAGGTATCTCCAGTCTAACTCCAACATTACCTTATGATAAAATTAAATAAATCCTATATAGGACTAACCGGGCAATACCTCTGGAGCTTATATACATCAAAAGCTGAAAAGTAAATTTAAAAGATAATATTCTTAAACACAATTTGGATTATAACCAATACAATTCAGACAACATAACAAAGCAAATTTCGATTGAACATCATCGACATTGTCAGCTTGTTAAACCAGTAACACTCATCCACGATTTCCATGGAAAGTGAAGAACCGAGCAAAAGATAACTAATTAGGGAACTGGAGACCTAGTGGCTGAGCCCTGAGTGGTTATGATACATGAAAATCTAAAAATTTGTACATCTTTTGCTTGTTATGCTCATATTTAATTGTAATTTTTTTCTCAAAATCATTCAAGTTAAGTTATTAATTATTTCCGTTTAATCCAACTTAGGTCTATATCGAGCCAATTAAAAACTTTCACATAATCCTCCATTCTTAATTGAAAGATAAAAACTGATCAATTATGCAATAGACATATGTAGAAGCTAGGATTGAACTTGAAGTGTTTTGTTCTCCGGTGTTGAAGACAAACCTGCTGAGCAGGGAATAGTAGTGGTTCTTGTTGTTGAGCAATTGCAATCCATGTGTAGTTGTAGGGGTTGAAGCTTTTCTTTTCTTTTCTTTTTAGATACAGAAGGTATGAAATATTACTGTTACACTTCCTACCATACAATATTAGACTAGACAATACTTGCATATCATAAAATTCTAATTAATTAAGAATTTGGGACAATCAAGTAATTAACAACTTCACTTTAGAAGAAGTACATAAGCAATGGACTTACAAGTACAAAATAATTTCCCAAGAAAATGTTTGCGAATTGAACTTTTTGACTTTTTAGCATGGTATTAATTGGGAAGGAGAAAGTTAAATTCCTTTCGTCAATTTCATGACTTGCTGGAGGTGTTGAAGGCAAAACTTGTGGATGGGGTTAAAGGACAACACTGGATATAAAATTTTATACATTTTACTCAGTCTATTGTTTTAATACACAAATGACAGCTCTATTTTAATCATTCTTTTAATCCAGAACTTCTCTTTTTGTTTTTAAATCGATACAAACATAGATTAAAAGATTATGAGAGAGTTATTATTAACAGTTCAATATATAAAGTAATACAACTGAACTAAAATACTAGTACTTGGATTAAATAATTGCACCAAAGGTAAATTTTATTAAAAAAATCATTGCCTGCAATTAAGTGGAAGTCTTGATGATAATTTATTCAAAATAAAAGACCAAAAAGAAGAGCTTGTCGTCTTGCTGCACTTAATGACTTATTCTACTAATAAGCCAATCCTCTCAATTAATTAGCTAATCAAGTCTTATACGCTACACTTGAACATGTAAACTTCATTATTAAAGACAAGAACTTTCAAATCCTTAATCCTTAAGTTAGTTCGCCTAATCAGGTAAGGACAAAATCCCCAATTCATGCATTCCCTGGCCACCAGTTTTATGGCCATCCCAAGCACAAAACTTTTACCCAGAAAACTAGCATTTTCAAGAGGAGTCCAGATCTCTTGTCCAATATTACCCTGTCTTATTATGTCTAATGAATCTCAGTTATTTATTTATGTAGGTCCCACGTGGGTCCCGTATAGGTCTCGTATGAGTCCCGCGAAATAAATGGTTGAGATTCTATGGGACATAATAAGACAGGGTAATATTGGACAGAGGATCCCATCTCTTCCAAGAGCCGTGTTTTTAGGAGGTGCTGTTTTGGCTTGAGAAAACATGTGATATAACAAAACTCCTGCTTTAACAAGTGATAAATATAAATGGTTATATATATATATATATATATATATATCAAATTAATTATATTTTTTATTTTTTAAAGAGACAAAAAATTATTCAAATTTGAGGAATCGCTCGTTATTAATCAGAAAAAAATGTTTAAATTAAACATGAGAATTAGACTATAATTTTTTGTTATAATAATAATTTAATTTTGAAGAAATTTTTAATATACTTTTTTCTGTTTTTCTTAAGTTATTAAAGTTTGATCTGTCTAACTAGCCATAAGTTTTCTTACTAAAATTTTTGGAACTTTCTTTGCTGCATTTGGACAAATTTCTACTGCTTTCATTAATGAAATCATAAGAATAGAAAGAAGCCACATGCAGGTTGTAGTAAACTAAGAAAAAGTAGACTTAAAATACTAATTTTTTTTCTGCATATAGTTAAAGATATCACTAGTCCCGAGCAAATATATATTATTTTAGGCCATTCATATAATTATTGGGAAACAAGAAAGCTCTTCATCACGAGTATACTATCCAATTGTAGCTAGCAGTATGTATGAGGGAACTAAACAATTAATCAATGTCTTGAAATCTATATTCAGATCTTGGAAACTACTTCTCCTCTATAATAAAATTGTACAGAAACTAAAGTTTCAGATCAGGAAACCAGACGTGTGTAAAATCCACCAACTCAATCTCCCAAGTCCAATCGAGCGTAAACGCTTGAAACTATAATAAATTTCAGGAAAGTGAAGAACTGAACAGAAGGATAAGTTTTAAAATGGGAACATAGAGGATGAAGAAACAACTTTCAACCATTGGAAGCTGGGGAAACAATAAATTAAAAACGCAGAAACCATTTGTTTTATTTCAAAGAGGAAGCTGGGAAACCAAAACCAAGTTTTTAATATACATAGATAAGTTATAACCATGATTTCTCATCTTCACAAACTCAAGCTTTTTTTTCCCCCCTTTTTCTAGTATTTGTTCTTTTGAAGTGATCCTACCTTTTGAATACAGCACAGTGGAAGACTCAGGAAAATGTAATCTCCTCTCTCTAAGTATATGCCTACCTTCTCTACTTAGTAAGGAGGTCGGGTATGTGCCCAAGAATAAGCGTCATGCCCTAACTGATTTCCATTAGGCATTAGATTTGGTGGCAGATTGTACACAGGAAGTGCTGAGGGATCAGGCAATCCACCGGCTTGTCCACTGCTACCGATTCCCGGAGGAGAAGTTCCACCTGGAATCTGCCCTTGGCCGCCACTTCCACCTTCCTCTTCTTCCTCTAAAGGTAATCTTTCATAGGTTGCATTGGCAAATGTTGCCGCAATCACCATGACCGGACCTGCAGCGATCAAAGACCCCACCACACTTCCTCCCACCACTTGTCCTTGCCCTCCTGCTAGGTACACCGTCAGTCCAGTGGAGCCAGGAGGGGCAGGTCCGGGCAGAAACGCCCCTGTTAGGGATAAAATCTCAAACCTGCCATGAAGTGCCACCACCGCACCCGGCGCAGTGGGCTGTCTTAGGGTTACGTTGGCCACCGAGCCACTGCCGCTGAGTACACAAACCCCTCGCTGACGTCTACGTGCGAATTGTGCCACGCTTTCTGCTACATCTGCTCCGCCGGCAACTTCCATCAGGTGGCTCCGAAGAGCATTAGGGCTATCTCGAGTCACGAAAATGGGTGGTTTCGGCTTGTTTTTTGACCCCGGTGGCCGGCCACGTGGTCTCCTGGTAACCTCAACAGCACCCTCTTTAGGCTCATCGCTTGTGTCTCTGTCTTCATCATCATCTCCTTTGCCACCACTTCTGTTGCTAGTTTCGTTGATGGAGATTTCCAGGTTGGATTTGCTCAAAGCTGATGAATTTGATGTTGGATCAAGGACTGAGAGACCCACTTGACCGGTCCACCAAGGATTAGCCATGGCTGCAAATTTAGTAACACTAGAGGTTTATCAGAAAGGAAGGCAAGACTGAATCTTTTGTTGCTGTTTTGTTAACTTCTTCAAAGGTTTCGGGTATTTGAGATCAGGTAATCGAAGTCGAGACAAGGTTTTGTAACAAGTTACAGAGGGTTCTACGTGAAGGTTACTGTGCTTGGTGTTTCAGAGGTTTGAAGAGAGAGAAAGAATGATTAGACGAGGAGGGTAAAGCAGTGAGTAGAGAGAAGAGAGAATTAGATGCAATTGCTTATGGAATCAAGTAAGGAGAAAGAAAGGAAAGAAACCCTTTTGACTGGTGAAGGTGAAGAGATCTCAATTAACAGAAATCAGGAACAAAGCACAGATGCAAAAGTCGCTAGCAACGAATCACCTGCCAAGCAGAAGAAGGAAGAATAAGCTAAAGCACACTGCACACCGACGAGAGATGAGAGATAGAGAGAGATGGGATGTTTTGTACTATAAAATGATTGAACAGAACAATCTTAGGGGTGACCACAACAGCGATTGATGAATAAGATCAGATGTCTGAATTTTCAAACTAGTATGAACGTATGTTCTGCTGTGATTTTGGGAGCTTCGATTTCCGATTTCATGGTTCTGTTACTATGTAGTATGTAGGTTTCAACGGTATGAGTGCGAATAAAACAATCCAAGTAAAAACTCTTCTTTTAGAGGTCATTGAAATTAGGGTTTTCGTGGGGTGGCGTGCGCGTGGGCAGGTGGGATGCACGTCGTTTTCTCCATCCCCAACATTTCAATGTCATGTAAGACAGAAGAGACAGAGAAGCTGATTGCAAAACTTATACTTGTTTTTCAAAGTACAATTTGACCTATAATTGATTATATATATGTAACGTAGCTGATGTATATACGCTAAAATTTACAAAATTACTTGTTTTAGATAAATAGTTCCACGAATCAATAATAGAATAAATTAAATTTAAGTGATAATTATATTTTTTATTTTTAAGATTGAAGTAAATTATAATTAAAAATAGCAACAAATTAAATTGAAATTATCATCTTTAATTGTAATTCTCTTTGTCTCGACTCCTAACATTTAAGTACTATTCAATTGTAGTTTAAGATAATTCTCAACTTCTATATTAATTATGTGTTTTTATCTATATTAAATAAATCATTAAGTACTTACAATAATTTATAAATTATGTGTTTGAAAAAGATTATCTACAAATATATAATTTAGCAGAAGTTGCTTCCTAATTCATGGTTGACGACAGTTCTCAACTTCTATGCTTTTACCTTCAGCATTTTAAAGCTAGTTGATCACTATTTTCTCTTTCTTCAAACTTAGTTTTTTGCAATTTCTAATCTATCATTTTCTTGCATATTAGATCTAAAGATTTTGGGGTTTGGGTTAATGATTACCAGAACTCTCAATCTTAAATTTAGGTCAAACTTCTTATCAATCAAAAAAATTGTCAAACTCTTTGTTTATGCATTAGAAAGTTGCGAGAAACACAGTTTTTTCACTACAAGAAAATTAATAATTACCGACGGAAAGTTATTGGCAGTATAGAAACCGTAGTAAATTTCTGACAAAAAATGATTTTTTGTAGGTAACATTCTCAAGAAAGATTACATTTTGCGAAGGTAAACGTATCTGTCGGTAAAAATGGAGGAAAATTATCTTGATAAATTTTTCAACGGAATATAGTGACGATAGAAGATTACCGTCGGTAAAGGAGGCAGGAATGTCTGACGGAATAAAAAAGTTTTGGGTTTACTGATGGAAATGTTTCCGTCGATAAATTTTAGAGTAAATGTCATCATTTCTTTCGATTTCAATGTTTTTAATATAACGAAAACGACGTCGTTTAGTTTAGCCTACTCGAAAACCCCCGTTCTCTCCTGCGTTTTTGTTTTTATTTTTCTGTCGTCGATTCCTTCCGTTTCTCTGTTGTCAATTCGTCTTCTGCTCGTCGGCGTGTGTGTTCATTTGTATTCTCCTACCACTGTCATTATATCCTTCGGCAGGGGTAAGTCATTTAACATTAGTTCTCTGTGATTTTTTGTATAACCCGTGTTGGCATATATGTTAGAACCTAGGAGTTTTTAAGATATTTTTGCATTTGTTTTGGATTGTCTATGGTGTATTTGTGTTTACAATGTTCTGGAAAACGTTAAAGAAGGAAAAAGACATAATTTGCTTAAGTTAATTGGGATAAATCTGTTATGCCTTTAAAGTGTTCGACGAAAGTTTTGAGTGGGTTGTTTAATTATTTTCTCGTTGTTTTAAATATCTATGACTATTAAGGTTATTGCTTGTTCTCATAAACCAGATTCCATGACCTGCTTTATTGAGATTACAGTTGAGAAATCAATTATGTGAGTTCAAACAATAATGAAAAAGACGAACTAATCGATAGGATGTGTGTAATATGTGCATAAGTTGTTGTATACAATATTCTTATATAGTTGCGACAATGGGATATTATTCGAAGTATGCTTTGATGCTAATGTTATTTATGTTATTAATTTTTGTTCAATTGTATCAGGGCACATATGAGTTCTTTTACTATTTAGAATCATTGTCGTTTCGTTATACAATTTGTAATAACTGGATGGTGAGTTCAT
>JANVCQ010000232.1:53905922-53926130 GCA_025531925.1 Erythroxylum plowmanianum | reverse complement strand
GTGTAGTTGGTGTACTAACAATTAAGTGGTGCATTAACAATTAGTGACACACCATATTATTTCTATCTTTTATAACATAAACTAAATATTTTAAATATTGTATTTGAGTTCATAAAACTTAGTGCCTTTTACCTTCGTAAAAGGTTTTTCTATAACTCCAAAATTATGTTCTAAATAATAAATTATTGCGATAAAGAATAAAGATGAGTCCAGCTTTAAGAGTCACAAGCAGCCTTAAATTACGTGGCCATGTGGAATCCAATGTGAACTTAAAGGAGTAATGTGCAACGGTTCTTTGCTTTTCTTCCTCTGATGTATGGGTTCGTTATTTCTTTATTAATGACTTGGGATCTAAATCTCTACTTTCCAATCAAAAGCTGATGCTTTGAACTTTGGAGGAAGCTGCCGACACCTGAGGAGAAAATAAAACTCGGAGGATCCAAGCTCTTTGTACTTTTCCGAAATTTAAGGTCATCTTGCTTTTCTCCTTTAAATGTGAAAGTTTTTAATCATTAGTATTTGGGAATAATTTATAAAATTTTTCTAATTATTAGTCAATTTTTACAATAATAATATTCAAAATAATTAAAACTAATAATAAAAAATCATTGGTCACAAAAATATTTTATTGTTAATTATATAATTAATAATTTCGGTACATTAAGTCATATTAACAATTTTATTTACTACGTGACAAACATATAAACCATAAAAGAATAATTGGAAAATAAAATTATGTTAATTTAAAAACTTAATTCTCTTTTTTATTATTTTAAAATTGTTTAAAAATTTTCAAATCTTTTTTTGCTGTAATTATAAAATTGTTTCTCACAATTTTATGTACTTTTTATATTAAAATTCAACATATACCTAGGATAAAATTGGATTTATTTGTAATTGGATCACTGTTGGTGCCAAATGTGCTTAAATTCTGTCACTTGAAATAGTTGGATGATTGCTCCACTTTATTACCGTTGATTGTAAGTTCTGCTCGCATTATCCGCCGACATGTAGAGTGGTGATTGTGATTCAGGCAAACGAGGGAAAATTGGATAGTCGTAAAAGTGTCAAGAGCAACCGTAGACGATTAGGAAAGAAGCATAAGTTGGGGGTTGGAGCACCATACTCATACTCTAAGGCTCCGTTTGGTTGCACTCCAATCAGCTATTTTTTTAACTGATTGGTGATTTTTAACTGATTAACTTTTCAAACAACTGAAAAAGTTGTTTAGTTAACAGCTTTTTCGTTAGTTGATTAAACACAAACCGCTAAAGAAGAAAACGCTCCTATCTAGGAGCGTTTTCATTCACCAGCTGAAGTTTTAATTACCCAAAACCAATTATAACCTTTGTTTCAGAAGATGAGAGATGTCCGACAGCTCCATTTGTTGTTACTAACTTCAATCACCAATGACAAAAAAATGAAAACAAAAGGCAAGAAGAAGTCGTGGAGAGAGTTGAGGATGAGAAGGACGACAGAGTCTGGTAGGTGATCAAAGCCATCTATTAACGCAAGCTCTTTGTTCCCCGAGATTAAAACAGGTCTGGGCTTTTCTTGTTCTTGTTCAAGGTTTCGAGGATTTCTAGTGGTTGGTCTTCGCTTTGATGTTTGACCGTTGAAATAGGGGAAGAGAACGGGTTTGCGGCTCGCGGGAGCAGAGGAAGCTAATCAGATTACAAACCAGCTCTTTTCCTTCTCGCCGTAGTTGTCGTCGTCGGAATCATGGGTCGTATGCACAGTTGCGGGAAGGGTATTTCAGCTTCAGCTCTTCCTTACAAGAGGACTCCGCCAAGTTGGCTTAAGATCTCTTCTCAAGAGCGTCACTGGAAGCAAGATCCTGCGCATTCTTAAAGCCAATGGTCTTGCACCTGAAATCACTGAGGATTTGTACCATCTCATAAAAAAGGCTGTGGCAATTAGAAAGCATTTGGAGAGAAATAAAAAAGACTTAATTTATTATTATATAAAACTAATAATATATTATTAATTATTAATAAAGTATAGTAAAATAATATTTATTAGTTATAAATAAATAATTATATAATGTAAATAATGATGTAGAAATATAAATTTTATTTATTAGAAAAATTAATTAACAATTATTTATAAAATATGTATTATAAATAAAATATGAGTAATTGATGATCTTATATATTAGTATTATTATGTAATAAATAAAAACTGAATAAAATTTAATTTTATTATCATATTCATTATTAATTATTAATAAAATTATTAATATATTTTATTTTATTATCATATTAATTATTAATAAAATAAAAAGCATATATTAATTAATTAATAAAAATAGAAAGGGTTAAAAATCAATTTTGCAGGGAGAAGGTAAATTAGTTTTCCTTATAATTTTTTTTAATCATGTATTCATAAGTCATTTTGTACATAAATAGTTAATATTAAACAGCTAGTTTTACCAAACATCTCTAACAAACAGTTAATACAATCTGCTGGTCAAATCAGCTGATAGAATCAGATATTAGCTAACAGTTAATGCAACCAGCTGATTGCCAAACAGGGCATAAATCTTTACTTGGATCTCACGTAACGTAGATAAAAATTAATGAAATAAGATTGGAATTGGTTAACTAAAATAAAGGTTCTAATCCCCCACTTTAGTATTAGTGATGCAATAACAAACTGTGAAAAAGACAAAAATCCTATCTCATCAAACTATAAGAAAGAAGAAAATTGAGGATTTTAAAGTTAACAAATTTTTATTTTTTAATTTCATAATTAAAAGGGTCGACCGATATGATTGTCATATAAAACATTTAATTATGAAATTAATGAGTTATTATTTTTACAATAAATTAAAGTTAAAATTAGGCATTAAGAATTAATACATATGATATTAAAAACTATTTTAAATCATATGATATTAGGAAAAAATAATTTAAACTGTAGCTTAGCTTTAATTTGTTTTTTATAATATCATATGTATTAATTCTTAATCCATAATAATTAAAAGGGTTAATTACTAAACAATTCTAAATTTTTGTCAATTTTTTAATTATAATCCGAACTTTAAAAAGTAACAATAAAATACTAAAACTTTTAATTTTTTTCAATTATAGTCCAAACTTCAAAAAGTGGCAATAAAATACTCAAATTTTTAAAATTTTTCAATTCTAACCCGACGCTAATGTTTTTCGTTATGTTTGTTAATGTAATTTACCACGTGTTTCAGAAATCTTAATTATTAATACACGTCAATCAAAATTAACACCATAAATGAAGATTAATGAAACGACATCGTTTAATCACATAATTAAAATGACATTGTTGTTTAAAAATGACTTAAATCAAATTACGCAACTCCGACGACTTTACGGTTTGATTTTAGTTTTTCCTTTTATTTTTAATTTCTTCTCTCGAAGTTATTATCCTTTAATTTTTAGATTACACAGCTCCAACACCCTCAAATTAAGGTCATCAAGAGAGTGAACTAAAAATGAAGAATTTGCTGGTACAGTACGATGTAATGCGAGAGTAAATGACATCATTTAATCACATAGTTAAAGTGACGTTGTTATTTAAAAATAACCTAAATCAAATTACGTAGCCCCGACGACCTTAAGCTTTGATTTTAGTTTTTTCCTTTATTTTCAATTTGTTCTCTTGATATCCTCACCTTTCGATTTTTAGATTACATAGCATCGATACCCTCACACTAAGGGCATCAAGAAAACGAACAAAAAATGAATAATTTACTAGTACAGTATGTTGTAATGCAAGAATAGTTTAGAGTATCAGAAGAACAAACAAAAAATAAATGACTGAGAGCTGAGAGAACAACAGATAACGTCAAACTATAATTGAAAAAAATAAAAGTTTGAATATTTTATTACTACATTTTGAAGTTCAAATGGAATTGAAAAAATTGAAATTTTAAGTATTTTATTGCTATTTTTTAAAGTTCGGACTATAATTGAAAAACTGACGAAAGTTTGGTTTTTTTGGTAATTAATTCTTTAAATTTTAGCTTAGTTTAAATTAGTTTTTTTAATATCACATGTATTAATTCTTAATCAATAATTTCAAAATTGTAGGAAAATTATACCTTATAGTCTTTTTTTAAACTTACATTGATTTTATTTTTAAATTATCTTATTCAATTTCTTTTAATTTGCCTCTTATAAAATATTTCAATAAAATCAACTTCATCAATTTTTAAAATTACATACATTGGTTAGATACCAAACTCATTATTATTTTTACAAAAATAAGATTTAGATAGAAAGTTTTATTATAAAATTGTCATTAATGGGAGAAATAATAAGTTTTTTTATATGAATTGTGTATGATGCAACAACCAAACTAATATTTGGTAAATAGTAGAAGATAAATTAAGGGACTAAAAATATAATCATTCCTAAAAGTGTGAGATTGCAAGATTAATTTATCAAATATTGTAATGTGGAAACGAGAATGCATTTATCTTATGGATCCTTCTAACTCTAGTTCATTTTGTTATATGTACACATTAATAAGCTTTAGTCAAGCCAATATTACATCAATTTAATGTCAAATTGACACAAATTCATGTATTCAACCTACTTTTATAATTGCATTCTCATTCACTTGATATAATGTTGTCCCATTTAAAATACTATGATTACAAAAAACAAAAACTAATTGATATGAATTATGGTGATGAATCTCTTTTTTTCATTAAGTTAAAATTATTTTATACTTACATAGTCCAAAAGGCAAATTGTTGCATTAGTAATATCATCATCATTTTAATTACAGGCATTATATTTTAAAATTCTTATTTTATATAACATAGAACAATATCTCAACACAAGATTTAAATATTTCCTAAAAATGAAAAGGACTAGAAAAATATTAAAATTTTAAAATACAACAAACAGTTTTGGACATACAAGTGGAGCTGACAGAAATATAATCCAACCCCAATTCTCTTGTAAAAGGTGAAAGTGACTACCTTCATCACTAAAGACCCTTTCATAATCTATAAAGCCAAAATATATGAAGAATTATTTGCTTATTAATTTCTTAAACCATTGTCATGTCTAAAAGAATATATATTAGGCATTCATCAGGATAAGATCTTTTGTTCCTCACTACTCTCTTCCCTCTGTTCCGAGTCATTCCATTTGTCCAATTTTTATGGGTTTATTGAATAATGATTTTTTATGGAACGAAGTAGACACATAATAATAAGAACATGTGATCGAATCCCATATTCATCGAAGTTCTTAATTACGTATAATGGTAAAAGACATAATTTTTTAGTTTAATTAATTTTAAAAATACTAAAATTAATTGAATTTTTATTTTTAACTTTTCATAAAATTTCTTTTCTTATACTTGTGTTAAAAAATAATATCAAAACACACATAGATCAATTAAATGTTATTGATATTCAACTCAACCAAACTTTTAATTTCAATATGAATCAATTAAATTAAATTAAAAATTTAATAACTTATTATAATTATTTTGCAATATTAATTTGAATCAAGTTTAGTCAGTTTGAGTTAAGTTTAAGAGTTAAATTAAGTTGTCATGTTAATAATGTATAATTACATCTACATGTCTTTTTCATGTTACTAGTATCTTGCTATTAATTTCTAAGGGAAATATAATGGAAGTTTTTTTTTAAGTTAAAAATCAAAAGAAAATTTTTGATCATTTTAAATATTAAAAGTAATTTTTAAAATTAGTTAAATTATAAAGGAATGGTTATTACCCTTAGCATTACTATAAAAATTGTGACGGATTCACAATAAAAGGAATAAACTTGGCTATATCTCTTTCCAAATAAATAAATATTTTCGGTAGAATAGATATCAAAAGAGTAACAGTTTTGGATAGAGAGGTGAATGTACAGTTCAAACTTCTTGGTCCATCTTCCTGTTTCTATGTTAAACATTGTCTATAGTCGTAGGCTTAATAAAGTATAATCCTTGTAAAATTGAATTTTCATTTTTCACTTCTCATATTGAATCAAATTCACTGTCTATAAAACCCTTGTTGGTGCAGATTGGGCATGTGAGGTAGCATTTGGCATGAAGTTGGTTAAGCTGTGTTTGGTTGGTCGTAAAGTTTTTGGCGGAATGTAATGAAATAAAATGAAGTGAAATGATTTATAATAAAATGAAACGTTAATTGTGTAATATTAGAAAATTATTGTTTGGAAGAAATGGAAGATTCATAATGTAATATAGTAAAATGCTGTTTGAATGAAGGATTTATGATGTAATATAGTGTATCATTTTACATTCCATCATAAACTCTCTAAAATAGAGATTTTTCATTTTTATTGTTTATGATGGAATGAGTTGTAATATGAAACCCTCGTTTTCTATCCCATTCCATTCTATTATATTATAAAACATCATTTTAAATGATATAATAATATTACATTTCATTTCATTCAATTATAAAACTCCCAACTACATATAGCTTAAATCAAACATATTGTACAGAGAGACTAGGTTGTATATGTTGTTAAAGTTTAATTTGATATTTTTTAAAAGTCTTAATTATATCTTTGTTTGAATTCAATGAAATTTCTTTTGCAATCTTCAATTTATCTTGTTTATTTTTATTTTATTTTAAAATATATAAATTTATTATTTAAAAGTATTACAAAATTAATTTCTTAAAAATATGCAAAAAATTATTTTGATCTTTTTCTTGAATTCTTCATTTTTTTAGTTGATATAAGTACTGGCCAGTTTTAATCTCATATGCATAAATTTAACTTTGTTCATATGATTGTCTATATTTAGTGACTTTATGAATGACTCATTTTTTTGGATTTATAGTTGTTAGGTTGAACTTTGACGATTTGGTATTACATAGATGTCAAGTTATTAGTAAAGACTTGCTGACCAAGTTAATAGCTAAGACGTATCAGTTGAAACTTGAGGACCAAGTTATTAGTAAGACTTGTTGACCAAGTTATTAGTTAAGACTTGTTGACCATTCAAATCTTGGTTTTAACTTTTTTTTTAATAAATTTGAGTTGATGAAACTTTATGGCTTTGTCGTGCATAAATTATTATTTTGTACATTAAAAATCAGGCTAAAAATTAAATAAATAAAATAAAAAATTTAAGATTTAAAAAGTTTAATCGGTATTAAGCCGTCTCAAAATAACTAAAAATTGAATAATATTAAAAATTTTGAAATATAACTTAAAGAGACTGCTCTTAATTATTAAATAATTTAAAGTTTAATTAAAAAAATTATTAAATAAAAATTAAATGATTTATTTTAGTTTATAAAAATTTATTAATTTAAAAAAATGAATTAATATTAATAAACTAATTAGTTTTTAATAATAAAATTAAAATACATTGAACGAAAAATTTTAAAATAAAAAATAAAAAATAAATGGTTCAATTTTATCCGTTAAGCTTTGAGGAGGCCGAAACATTGAGTTTTTTTAATCTAATACAACAGTGCGTTTGAGCCATTCAAAGCCAAGCCAGACTTCTTTCCTAATAGAAACCAACAGCAATAGGACAAATTTATATTGCAAAGTATTGGCACTCATGAGTCATGTCTCTTCTGCGCTAATCAGATGAACACTAAACCGCATAGATTGGGGCCACTTGCAATAATTTCAGCCCAGATTCTCTAGTAGACGTTTCGTTCCTTTGGTCGATATTTATTGGAAAACAATCACCGCCTCCACCATTTCTAAGGACACAAGGTTAGTGTCCGAGTGAAGAGGAATATGGTTTCTACTTCGTATCCTGGTTATAATAGAGCAAGCGACCTAAAAGTTTTCGATGATACAAAAGCCGGTGTCAAAGGACTTGTTGATACCGGGATCACCCATGTTCCTTCCTTTTTCCATCAACCACCTCATGTATTGGACAAGAGTTCTGTTCCTGCTGATGACACCAATTTCAAGTTTCCTATCATAGACCTTACGGGAATTACTAAAGACTCAAGTATACGCAAGGAGATCGTCGAAAACATTCGACATGCATCAGAGACATGGGGTTTCTTCCAAGTCGTCAATCATGGGATTCCTCTGAGCGTGCTTGAGGAAATGAATGATGGTGTACGTAGGTTTCATGAGCAGGATATTGAGCTAAGGAAGAAATTCTATACTCGGGATTATGCAAAAAAGGTTGCTTATAATTGCAACTTTGATCTGTACAGTTCACCTGTAGCTGACTGGAGGGATACCGTATATTTCCATATGGCCCCTACTCGTGCTGCGCCAGAAGAAATTCCAACTACGTGCAGGTGAGCTGAAAGTTCTTTTCCTGCTAAGATTAATTATGTTCTTATATTGTCATATACATAAGCTGCTTGGTGTTTGAATTGGGATTTTATTTTTGTAAAAGTTGTGTTTGATTTGGGAATTGGTAAACGGTATATAGACACTGTGAATGTCTTCTTCTTTTGTTTGACAGAGATATAATTATGAAGTACTCCGAGGAAGTAATGAAGCTCGGGAAGTTGCTTTTGGAATTACTGTCGGAATCTCTTGGTCTGAGCACAAACTACTTAAATGACATAGGTTGCGCTGAAGGGGTGATCTGTTTGTGCCACTATTACCCGGCATGTCCACAACCGGAAGTAACATTGGGCACTTCCAGGCACGCAGACAATGACTTCCTCACGGTGCTTCTGCAAGACCATATTGGTGGTCTTCAGGTTCTTCATCAGAATTACTGGATTGATGTACCTCCTACACCTGGGGCTTTAGTGGTTAATGTCGGCGATCTCTTGCAGGCAAGTTTAAAACCACAGAAATAAAAATTCAACTAAGAGCCTTCTACTTTACAATCTTGATAGTCTTTTACTCTTACACATCCTAAGGCAAAGGGTTGGGAAACTCAATGCCACTGTTCTTAAACAACTTGGAATGTGGCTTCTTTTGTCGCAAGAAAAAATAAACAACACATTGCCCTGCTCTTCTTCTTGTTCTGTTAATCCCAAAAGACAAGAAATGCAATGCATGTTCCTTTAAATTTCAAGTATTTATTTGAAGAGTTCCCACATGTAACCCTTTTTTATTTTCCTTCCCCTGAATTTCAGCTCATAACGAATGACAAGTTTATAAGCGTGGAGCATAGGGTCCTAGCGAACCGTGAAAGACCAAGAGTCTCAACTGCAGGGTTTTTTACCACAGGGATTATGCAGCCCAACTCAAGACTGTATGGACCCATTAAAGAGTTGTTATCAGAAGAAAATCCTCCCAAGTACAGGGAAACTACTGTTCAAGAATTTGTAGCTCACACACACGCCAAAGGCCTTGATGGCGTTTCAGCTTTGGTTCATTTCAAGCTTTAAGTTATTAAGAAATGATTGACAATTGATAAGAACCAGCTACTTAATTTACTGGTCATTATTATTAAATAAATACAGATTTTATTCTACTCTATCTGATATTTCAATTGTTTAGATGTTTTCTGACAACGCTTTCTAATTGATAAACTACTCTCAAGTGAACACCGAGTCGCATAGATTTGGACCACGGCATTAATTTCACTCCATAGTCTCCGTTCCATTAATGGAACGCAGTAGACATCTCCATCCTGTGGCAGATATTTATTGCAAAGCAATCATTGCTGTCTATTAGTTTGAGAGTTGAGAAGCATTTAATATTGGTTTTAAAGGATTTTTAAATATTTCATGTAGATAAAAAATCTTATGCTTTGGTTTCATATAGATTATTATTTTTTTATACAACGATTCAGTTTAATTATTATTTTTAAATTAATATGAGTTATAATCCGTCTCACTAACATTCAAATTTTTGACTTCTCATGATGATGACATGAATTTTAATTTTCTTAAAAAGTTAAAATCATTAGCCATCATGATCCCCTAAAGTCAAATTTTAAACCTACTCTCGTTTCAAATCAAGAGAAGGATAAGTAAACATGTCGGCTTATTGAGCTTGTCAAAGATCAAGAAATAAGTAAATTATTATTCAAGCATTTTTCTCAGACAATTCCTTACAGGAACGAAAAAGAATTTCCCATTTTTTCTTTGTTTTTGTTTAATAAAAAAAGTATCAATTAAAATTTTAATTTTATAATGTTGTATAAATTAGAAAATTAAAAATTTCATTGAGAATTTGAAGTATATGACGTGTTTTGATATTTATGGCTTGAAATTTTAGTCCGTATTTATTTGATGATTGTTAGCAATTAACTTTGATTATAATTACCTTAAAAATAGATTTTTGACAACAAAACAAACACTCACTATTTTATTGAAAGAAAAAACACAAATATTACAAATGCAAACTCACTCGTTATGAGTTAGCTTGTTGAAGCTAACCATCCAAATCTTTTAGTATGCTTACTAGCACACACCTCACTCAACTTTCTTCTAATAACATATATGAATGCAATGGCCAAATGACAATATTTATAGGTGATTAAGTTAGTTCTCTTTGGTGGCAACAGTTGGCAACTTAAAATTGCCAACTAGCAAAATGAATAGAAAGCCAATTTGAATTGAAACTTTGACCAAGTCAAAGTCACCCTTTTTACAACTCATCATAGTCTAGAGATTTCCAATATTAAACCAAGTTTAATCCTTAACATCCTCCCTTAAACTTGGATGTCATTCCGAGCATGTTCTTCAACTTGTAAAATGTCTCAGCCTTTAAAAGCTTTGTGAAAATGTCTACTATTTGATCTTCAAATGAGCAATACTCAACAATAATCTCTTTGTCTTTAACCAAATCTCGAATGTAATGATATTTAATGTCAATGTGCTTACTTTGACAATGGAACACTGGATTTTTCGTTAAAGCGATTGCTGATTTATTATCACAGTAGATTGTCGTGGGACCATCTGATTGCTGTTGCAATTCACTAAGCATCATTCGTAGCCAAATTGCTTGAGTAGCACAATTTGCTGCAGCTATATACTCTGCTTTAGTAGTTGAAAGAGTAACTACTTGTTGTTTCTTAGAAGACCAAGAAAATGCTCCAGAACTTAAATGAAAAACATAACCTGAAGTACTTTTTCTCTTTTCAACATCACCGGCCCAATCGCTATCTATATATCCAACTAGTTGTATATTTCATTGTTTGAATAAAATATGCCATCATCAATCGTACCTTTAATATATCTCAAAATTCATTTAGCAGCTTGTCAATGAGATTGTCGTGGTAAATTCATAAATTTGCTCACGATTCCCACTCCGTAAACAATGTCTGGTCTAGTTGCAGTTAGGTACCTCAGACTTCCAATAAGTCTTCTAAAATTTGTTGCATCGACCAAATCACCACTATCGTCTTTCACAAGCTTTAGCCTCTCTTCAACTGGTGTTAAAATTGGTTTGCATGCATCCATCTTGAATTTCTTTAAAATATCTTTTGCATATTTCTGTTGTGAAATGAATATGCCTTCATTTGTTTGCTTTACCTTGATACTGAGAAAGTAGGACATTAATCCCAAATCTGTCATCTCAAAATGAGCTACCATATCTTTCTTGAACTCTGACAATAATCTTGAATTATTACCAATGAATATCAAATCATCTACATAGAGACAAACTATGATGATGTCTCCTTCCTTGTTGATCTTGATATACAAAGGATATTCATATGGACACTTATGAAATCCATGTTTAATGAAATAAGTATCAATATGAGTATACCATGCCCTCGGTGCTTGTTTAAGACCGTACAATGCCTTCTTTAGTCGATAAACCTTATTTTCTTCTCCTTGCTTTACATATCCTGGTGGTTGCTCAACGTATACTTCTTCTTTAAGGATACCATTCAAAAAGGCTGACTTCATATCCATTTGATGAATCTTCCAATTGCTTTTAGCAGCAAGAGAAATGATTAAACGTACAGTATCTAATTTGGCATCAGGTGCAAAAACTTCAGAGTAGTTGATACCTGACTTTTGCTTATATCGTTTTGCAACTAGTCTTGCTTTAAAGCGTTCCACTTCTCCACTGGGCTTTTTGTACACCCATTTGATACCAATAGGCCTCTTTCCTTTTGGCAAAGTGGTTAACTCCCATGTTTTATTTTTTTCAATAGCGTGAATTTGTTCATCTTTTGCTTTAATCCAATGACCATCATTCACTGCTTCCTTGAACATTACTGGCTCATAATCTGCAAAGAAAGCATAATAGGCAACAATTTCATCATCATTATCATCATCACCTACTTGATAGTCTTTCAAATAAGTAGGTGGATGGCATTCTCGTTGTGAGTGCCTAAGTGTAGGTGAAGTAGGAGGAGATGATGCTTTAGGATCAACATGAGTTGACTCTTCAGGAATTGGAAGTGAAGACGACTCCCTAGTTTGACCTGTTGTTTCAAAATCATTGTTTATTAGCACTAGTACTGGCGATGATTTATTTTCTTTTTCTAACCAATCCCATACTCTATCTTCTTTAAAAGTAACATCTCGACTGATGATCACTTTTTGAGTCTTTGGATTATAAAGCTTATAATCTTTTGTTTCCATGTTGTAGCCAAGAAATATATATTTTTCTGCCTTATGATCTAGTTTCTTTCTCAACTCATCAGGCACGTGTGAATAGACTATGCAATCAAACACCCTCATATGACTAAGATTAGGCTTTTGTCCACTCCATGATTCTTGTGGAGTTTTATCTTCAACACTTTTAACAGGACACCTATTCAAGATATATACAGCATAGGCCACGGCCTCTGCCCAAAAACTTTTAGGTAACTTCTTACAAATTAACATGCTTCTCACCATATCCATAATAGTTCTATTTTTTCTTTCTGCAACTTCATTTTGTTGAGGAGTGTATCTTACAGTTAATAGATGATGAATTCCATACTTTCTTAAGAAATTATCACAAGCAATATACTCTGTGCCTCTATCTGTTCTCAAATTTTTGATAGAATAACTACTTTGTTTTTCAACATATGCTACAAAATTCTTATGTACTTCACATGCCTCAGATTTTTGCTTTAAAAAATAAACCCATGCCTTCCTACTATAATCATCAATAAATGTAATTAAATATTTGTTACCTCCATTTGATGGAACCTCAACATAACATAGATTTGAGTGCACGAGCTCTAGAGGATGTTTGGCTCTCCATGCCTGCTTTGTAGGAAATGGATCCCTGTGCTTTTTTCTCATTACATATGACTCACAAATCTGATTAGGAACTTGAATAGTTGGTAAGCCTGAAACCCACTCTTTGTTTGCAAGAAACTTAATGCTTCCAAAATTTAAGGTCCAAGTCGCATATGCCATAGCCAATTATCATTGATAGTTAAAGCATTACAATAAGAAGCATTACCGTAATTAAGATAAGTTGGAAATAGACGATTGGATGACATTCTCGTCTTTAGAATCACGCCTTTTTTTGTCACTCATCGTGCACCCATCTTTATTGAAATGTAAATCATAGCTCTTTTCTAGTAGTTGTCCAACACTTAAAAGATTCTGGCAAAGAGTAGAAGCATAGTATACATCAGAAATAGAATTTGAAGACCCATTCTTCAATTTTATGGCTATCTTTCCTCTTCCCAAACTGGAAGTTGATAGTCATTGGCAAGCTTTATTGAAGAATGAAAGGATTAATCTAATTCAGAAAAACCTTCCTTGCTTCCACTTAAATGATTGCTGCAACCCGAGTCTAAAAACCATTGACAATTATCACCGTTACTAATTTCATGAGCAGCCATCAACAAGGTTTCTGGGCTGTTATTCTCAGCAACTCCAGCTCAATGATCTTTATGTTCTTGTCTTCGAGCACGACATTCTCTCTATTATAGTGACCATATTTTTTGCAATTATGGCACTGAATATGTGACTTGCACTCAGATTGATAGTGACCAAACTTTTTGCACTTGTAACTTTGAATATTGGATCTATCTTAAGGAGATTCATTCTCTCTTGCTCCTGATCTAGAATTGGTTTTGGAATTTTTGTCTCCTCTGCCTCTGAAATTTGAATTTCTTTGAGTATGCTTCGTTTTGCCTGTTGCACTTTCCGTTTCATTTCTCAAATTTACTTGGGCTTTTAAAACTTGCTCCGTTGTGATTGGTGATCTTTCATTCATTCGCATTTCACGAGACTCTAGTGAGGCTTGCAATTCATTAAGAGTCATGGATTCCAAACTTTTAGACTCTTCAATGGTTGTGACAACATAATCAAATCAACTTGTCAACGTGCGTATAATCTTTTCCACGATATCTTTCTCCATAATCTCATGACCATTATTTTTCATCTCATTGACTAATTTTTCTACGAGTGAAAAATAATCCCGAATACTTTTGTCTTTGCCTCGCTCCATCAACTCATATTGCACTGTATCTGCTCCTTCATATGTTTTGAGCAAAATATTCCAAGCCTCCTTTGTTGTTTTAGCATGGAATATTTTTTCAAGAATTGACAACTCAACTGATTGACAAATTAAAAACAAGGCCTTTTCGTTTAACAAACGATCACGTACCAGTTGTTGTGATTATTCATTCATTAGTTTTTTTTTCTACTACGTCTTTCTCCAAAATTTCACCATATCCGTTGCTCCTCAGGTATAGCTCCATCAGGTGTCTCCCCATCGCAAAATTATTTTTGCTATCAAACTTGAAAATTGTTAATTGCATTGGTTGAATTTCAGTTGTTGAACTTGAAGTCATCTTGATCTACTTGAGCATTTTAACCGAGCTCTGATACCAGATGTTGGCAATTAACTTTGATTATAATTGTCTTGAAAATAGATTTTTGACAACAAAACAAACACTCACTATTTTATTGAAAGAAAAAACACAAATATTATAAATGCAAACTCAATAAACCCAAAACCCGTTATGAGTTAGCTTGTTGAAGCTAACCAACCAAACCCTTTAGTATGCTCACTAGCACACACGTCACTCAACTTTCTTCTAATAACATATATGAATGCAATGGCTAAATGGCCATATTTATAAGTGATTAAGTCAGTTCTTTTTGGTGGCAATAGTTGGCAACTTAAAATTGTCAAATAGCAAAAGGAATAGAAAGCTAAATTGAATTGAAACTTTGACCAAGTCAAAGTCACCTTTTTTACAACTCATCATAGTCTAGAGATTTCTAATATTAAACTAAGTTTAATCCTTAATCATGGCTAATAATTTCTTGATCAATTACATTTTATTCAGGTTACATTTAGTGCAACATTTCCAGTGTTAAGGTTGAAACTTTTTCGTAGAAGAGAGTAAGTATTGGCAGTCCTGTCGCTCCTACATTAATCAAGTGGACACCGAGACGCATAGTTTGACCACTGCAATAATTTGACTCCAAACACATGTTTGTATAGGGTAGTATAGATAAAATTAATAAAATAAAGTAGGAGATGATTATCCGAATCTATTGGTGGAACGCAGAAGACGTCTCCTTTTGTTGATATTTATTGGAAAACATTCACTGCTCTCTCTGTATCTCCACCATTTCTAAGTAGTACTCAAGGTTGGTGTACGAGTGAAGAGGAAAATGGCTTCTACTTCGTATCCTGGTTATGATCGATCGCTTGACCTAAAAGCTTTCGATGAGACAAAAGCCGGTGTCAAAGGACTTGTAGATGCAGGGATCACCCATGTTCCTCCCTTTTTCCATCAACCACCTCATGTACTGGCCAAGAGTTCTGTTCCTGCTGATGACACCAATTTCAGATTTCCTATCATAGACCTGACAGGTGTTACTAAAGACTCAAGTATGCGCAAGGAGATCGTCGAAAGCATTCGACATGCATCAGAGACATGGGGGTTTTTCCTAGTCATCAATCATGGGATTCCTCTAAGCGTGCTCGAGGACATGAAGGATGGTGTTCGTAGGTTCTATGAGCAGGATATTGAGCTAAAGAGGAAATTCTATACTCGGGATTATGAGAAAAAGATAGTTTATAATAGCAACTTTGATCTGTACAGTTCTCCTGCAGCTAACTGGAGGGATAGCATGTATTTCCAGATGGCTCCTAATCTTCCTGAGCCAGAAGAATTTCCAACTACATGCAGGTGAGCTGAAATCTTTCTTCCTACAATCCAAGGGGATTGTTAAGATTATGTTCTTATATTGTCCTGTACAGAAGTTAGTTGGACTTTGATTTGGAGATTGGTAAACAATGTATTGGAATCTCTCAGAATTTCTTTTTCTTTTGTTTGGTAGGGACATACTTATGAAGTACTCCGAGGAATTAATGAAACTCGGGAAGTTGCTGTTCCAATTACTGTCGGAATCTCTTGGTCTGAGCACAAACTACTTAAATGACATAGGTTGCACTGAAGGGCTGACCTGTTTGTGCCACTATTACCCGGCATGTCCACAACCAGAAGTAACCTTGGGCACCTCCAAGCACGCAGATAATGACTTCCTCTCAGTGCTTCTGCAAGACCATATTGGTGGCCTTCAAGTTCTTCACCAGAGTTACTGGATTGATGTGCCTCCTACACCAGGGACTTTAGTGGTTAATATCGGCGACCTTTTGCAGGCAAGTTTAGAAACCACACAGAAGTAAAAATTCAATTAAGAGCCTTCTTCTTTACAATCTTGTCACTCTTTTACACTTTCAAAGATTTACAAAGGGAAAGTAACAAGAAAAAGAAAAAAGCATTGCCTTGCTCTTCCTCTTGTTCTGTTACATCCCAAAAGGCAAGAACTGCAATGTGTGCTGTGTTCCTGTAAATTTCAACTATTATTTTGAAGAGGTCCCATATCTAGCGAGTTCTATTAAGTACATTTGAATCTTATCATTTATTTATGCGAGACCTATACGGAACTTATATAAATAGATACGGGACTTATATAAATAAATAGTTGAGATTTAATGGATAAAATAAGACAGAATAATTTTAGACAGAGAATCTAGGTTAAGTCTAACCTTGTTTTTCCTCTGCTATTTTTCAGCTTTCAACGAATGACAAGTTTAAAAGCGCGGAGCATAGGGTCCTAGCGAACCGCCAAGGACCAAGAGTCTCAATTGCAGGATTTTTTACCACAGGCTTTATGCCCAGCTCAAGACTCTATGGACCCATCAAAGAGATGTTATCAGAAGAAAATCCTCCCAAGTACAGGGAAACCACTGTTAAAGAATTTGTAGCATGCTCACTCGCAAGAGGCCTTGACGGCGGTTCAGCTTTGTTGGATTTCAAGCTTTGAGTTGTTAACAAATGATTGACAATTGACAAGGGCCAAATAAACGGTGGTCATTATTAAATAAATAAGTTTTTAATTATATATGATATTAATATTCACTAATCTGTTTACCACTAAATTAAATAAATACTAAATTTTTTCGGACTAAAGTTATAATAAAAGGATATGAAACGTAAGGTACATTTGGATGTGAGAATTATATGAACTCTTAACGATGGATGTGCACGCTTAAAATAAAGAGGATGATTCTTACAAAAAACCCTTCTATTCGTAATAGAACAATCATTATGCATTTCTAATGATCCGTATCAATAGACAGTCATACCATTTGAGTCCAACATTAAATAAAACTCATTTGTTTTTCAAAGAATAAAAATCTTTTTTGAAGTTCAAGTGTATTTTTATATAAGTCAAAAAATTAATTTTCTTATCTATACTATACAAAAATATGAAATACATCTACATATCCACCCAATCCAACATAAGAAATCTTTTGAAGTTAGCTTATTTGTTCTCACGATAATTAAAAATACTATGAGAATAACATTAAGCGGGCGGTTGGTTTACGTGAGGGAATGGTCATAGGAATGAAAACGAATATAGTGAATAATGTGAATGAATATTATTATTATAATTATGATGGTTGGATAAGATAAATGAATGATTATCATTATCATTGATAATTGTTAGTTTGTAAAAAATATCGAAAAATAAAAATTTATTATATTTTAATTAATTAATGAATTATATTTTAATTAGTTATATTGTAATTAATTAACATAAGAAATCTTTTGAAGTTAGCTTATTTGTTCTCACGATAATTACAAATACTATGAGAATAACATTAAGCGGACGATTGGTTTACGTGGGGGAATGATCATAAGAATGAAAACGAATATAGTGAATAATATGAATGAATATTATTATTATAATTATGATAGTTGGTTAAGAGGAATGAATGCTTACCATTATCATTGATAATGATTGGTTTGTAAAAAGTATCGAAAAATAAAAATTTATTATATTTTAATTAATTACAATATTTTAATTAATTAATGAATTATATTTTAATTAGTTATATTGTAATTAACTGATATTATAATTAATTAAAAATAATATTTAATTAATTAATTTTTACAATATTGTAATTAATGAATGAATTATATTTTAATTAATTATATTATAATTAATAATAATAATATTATAATTAATTATATTGTAATTAATTAATTATAATACAATAAATAAATAAATAAATAATATTTTAATTAATTATATTTCAATTAAAATATTATAATTAATTAATTACAATATTTTAATTAATGAATAAATTATATTTTAATTAATTATAATGTAATTATTAATAATATTATTTTAATTAATTATATTTTAATTAATTAGTATTAAAAATATTTTTTTAAAAAAGAGTCAAATGAGTTTTATTTCTCTACTAAATAAAAGATATGAAAAATTCTCTAAAAACAAGATATCAAACTACTACTCTCATAATAATAATCAACAATCAACCACTTACTTCTCTCTTTTTTTAACCCATTAATTCCTTCCCAAATCTGCACCCACCGACTCTTTTTGCTCTTTTAAAAGCATCACCTCCTAACCTCGTCTCGTCCATTATTACCGTGACAAAGAGGAAGAGGCTATGTAAAGCCACTAGCACTGAAAGCGTACTCGAATCCAATGGGGACATAAATATAATGTGCAATGGCTGTTTACTTTTCTTCCTTTGATGTGTAGTTTTGTTATTTATTCATTAATGATTTCAGATCAAAATCTCTCTTTTCCAATCAAAATTTCATGCTTTGAACTTTGGAGGAAGCTGCAGATTCTATTTTTGAAATTTAAGAGGGCTTGATCAGGTAGCTATAAGGAGAAAGCTCGTTGGATCCAAACTATTGTTTTCCGAAAATGATGATCATATAATATCCCATCAGAGGTGAAATAATTGTTTGTTTTTATTTTTCTCTTCTAACATCACAGTTATTAAGTCTTAATCTATGCTTTCAAATGTGGGAAAATTAAATTTTATATACTTTATTTTTATTGATTTCATTTTTTAATTATCTTATTTGATTTCTTCCGTTGTACCTCTTATAATGTTTTTTTTTATATATAAAGTCATGATATCATTAATTTTAAAATTTTGACAAATTGGTTGGTTACCAAACTTATTATCATATTTTTAAAAGTAAGATCTAGATTAAAATTTTAAATTTATGGTAAAAAGTAAGATTGAGTAGAAAATTTTAATTAACGGAAAGTTTGATAAAAGATTCTCTTAAGCATATAATAGATTTAATGAAACAACCTAACTGACTTTTTGTAAAATGTATTGAAATAATTTAAGAGATTAAAAAAATAATTATTTCCAAAAGTCTGAAATTGCGGGATGGACTTCTCAAAGTTTGTAATATGAAAACAATTTACGTAATGGATTTTTATCTACTCACATTTTTTTTAAAAATTAAAATGAATTGATAAAAGGTGATTACATAAAAGAACAATAGATATATTGGTGCCTATTTTTCTAAGAAAACAGCCGATCAAACATTCGCCTGCAATTAATATTAATGGCAACTTTGTCACACCCTCAGGTTATGTAGGATAGGGCCTAATATTTAGAAAACCTTAAAATTTAACCCCATGATAACGACATTATCGACACTAATTTGACACTTTTAAATGTTTTTTATTTATTTTGCAAGCCCTACATTGTCACATCAAATCTTAGTGAGATCCAATTTTTTTTTTAAAAATCAAAATCTCAACTTATCTTCTTTTTTGTTTTAATTTCTTCTTCTCCTTCTCTTCAATTGAAAACCAAATCCCAACTTTTCCACCACCACAGCCACCGTCATCACTCAAAACTTACAAACTAACAACCTCGTCGATCTCCTATATAAAATCTTCTGGCAAAAAGATGATAAATTATAGATGTTGGAAAATCAACGCAAGATCAAATTTAAGCGCAGCGGAATGAATTTAAAATTTTTTTTCACAGAATCAACTTTAACAGAATTAAATTCGAAACATAAAACAAGAAATTGACAAAGTTAAATTAACCTTTTCTTGATTTCC
>JANVCQ010000232.1:53838400-53852969 GCA_025531925.1 Erythroxylum plowmanianum | reverse complement strand
AATACTCGTTCAAAGTTTATCGTCTATTTAAATCCATCAAGATTAATTAAAGCATTAATGCATGAACTTGTGTAATGTTTACAACTTCTACTAATTTGTTTGTTTTAAATAATGGGTTAATTAAGTTCAATAGGCTAAACTATGTGGACAAGTCTGAGTAGATCTAGTTTTAGCTAGGTGTTATAAATTTAGATCTAGCAGTAGTTTCTGTTGACAAGTCTGGAACCATTATTGAGACCACTACAAAAGCTTACAAGTATTTTTATGAGGATTAGGAGTAGTTCAACAGGATAAGCTTCAACTTAATGTGGAAGACGATAGTTAAAAATGACAAGTCATCAATGCCCAAAACTAACAATGCAAGCCATAGTTAGTTTTCAATTTCTGCATTATTTTTCTAGGGATTTTTCGAATTTCTAAGAAAGACCAGGGATGGAGACCTTACAATTGGCTATTTCCTTGTTTATTTTCACTTTTGTTATGAGTAGTTAAATTTCTTTTCTTGATTGAGGGGAACCATGTTATCATCTATTATGTGTGAGATGTTCCAATAAAGTTTGCTTTGTTGATGAACATTGAGTGTCTTCCGAATTACTTTTTCTAATTGAATTGGTTGATTTCTAGATGCACAACTAGGAATTGATTCGTTAACGGCTAGACTGATGAAATATGACATTCAATTTTGTTAATCACAAGTGACAATTAGGATTACATTCTTTATTTTAAAGTAGAAAATTCAAAGAAGAAACTCATCTTGATTAAATGCATATCATATATGTGTTGTCTTGTTCATTGATTTCTTAGTTCTTAAAACTATTACTCAATTGAACTTACAATTGTGTGTAAGTTGTCGATTAATAAGAATGCGTAAAATACATGTTTCTATTCATTTACACTTAAGAGAAAGCATCACCTAATGAATGTTTATTGATGAACTTAGTTTTATATCAAGGATTCATTTTAGAGTGATAACATCGGTGACTCGAAACTAAGGTTTTTTCTATTAAATTTTCAGATCCAATTACTTTAGTTGATTTTCGATTTTGTCATTCTTTTCTCAATTGTTGTAAATTAAAGCCAATCTCCCCTTTTCAGGGCCAATTCTGGGCAAGGGCAGGGTGGGCATCTACCTAGGACCCATCTTTATAAATCATAAAATAGGACTTATTTTTATTCTTATAAAAAAATGAAACAAAATAGGGCCTATTCATAACCTCATAAAGAATAACAAAAAAGACCTATATTTTGTTTATTTTTATTCTATAAGAGGGCCCAAAAATAAGCAAAAATAGAAACTTTTTTATACTTTGCCCAGGGCCTATAAAATATTAAGAACAACCCTACTCTTTTTTACTTTGTTTTAGTTTTAAACTCGTAAACTCTTTACTGTTAAAATTTCTACTGGGAACAATACCCACTTTCTACTACTATATTGATTTGTATTGACAGAAGTTGGTTTCTTTTTGGATTTGGTTGTAGGCGATAGCAATACTAAATTTTGGCGCCATTGTCAGAAAATTTCTCAATGGTATATGTATGTTACACGAGTAGACAAAACAACACAATTGTTATTTGATTTAGAGATCAAGAAAACAGTCAAAAGGCTACAGAAACAATCAAAACAGCAACAACAAATGCAGAAAATGGAACAAATGGCAGCAAACCGAACTCTTCGATAACTAGCCACGCCAATGGACGCTCAACAGCCCTGTTGCATTAACTTTTTAAATTTAGGTGATAATAATACTTTTGAATTAAAATCTGGGCTTTTTCAAGGATTTATCGGGAGAAGATCCATACAAATACTTGAAGGAATTTGACGTGGTTTACATGAGAATGAACTCGACGAATGTGACAGAAGAGCAGATTCAGCTAAAAGCCTTCCCATTTTCTCATAAAAACGAAGCTCAAGATTGGTTGTATTATTCAACCGGAGAAAACGTGCAAACATGGGCTGAAATGAAGAGGCTCTTTTTTTAGAAATATTTTCCGGCATCAAGAGCAGCTAACAATCGAAAAGAAATATATGGAATTCGACAACATAGGGAGAAACACTCTATGAATATTGGGAGAGCTTCAAGAAACTTTGTGCTAGCTGTCCATAACACCAAATAACCGACCAACTATTGGTTGAAAACCTCTCCGAAGATGTTTCAATCACAGATAGGAGTATGATCGACGCTGCAAGTGGTGCGAGTTTAGTTGACAAATCATCGATAACAGCAAGGGACTTGATCGCAAATATGGCTTGCAATACCCAACAATTCGAAATACATACTGGGTATGGAACAAAAACTGTGAATGTGACCACATTGAAGAAAAGATTAGATGACCTTACATCCTTGGTGCGACAAATTGCGGTTACGAAGAAAGAAGAAGCAAAGGCATGTGGAATATGTTTAATGTTAGGGCATTCCACTAATGCATGATTGGTTTTGTAGGAAGAAAACACAAAACAGGTGAATGTCATGGGAGGTTTTGCTAGACCAAATCAAAGAAAATATGACCCATTTTCAATACCTATAATCCGGGGTGGTGTGATAACCCGAATTTGCGTTATAGAAATCCTCAAGGGTAGCAAGCAATCGCGAATTTCCAGCAGTATAGACAACTACATGTGTCTCAGCAACATCAAAATGCAACATCCAATTCCGAAGGCAAGCCCTCTTTGGAAGATATAATTCAATCTTTGGCCACTAACACTTTGATGTTTCAGCGGAATACTAAAGCAAGTATCTGAAATATTTAAAATCAACAAAGAAATATTGAAAATCAAATAAGCCAAATGGTAACTGTCATAAATCGATTGGAGGCACAAAATTCAACACAACTGGAGATCAATCCCAAACAAAATGCGAAGGCTGTCACATTGCGGAGTAGTAAGGAATTGCAGGAACCACTTTTGAAAAATTCTAGAAGAGAGGTAGAAGAAGAAGCAATGCCAAAGGCACTTCACAACTAGAAATGACGCAAAATAATCTACAGAATATGATGGTTTCGCTCCCTTTTTCGAGTCGATTTGCTAAAGCAATGAAGGAAGAGCAAGAGAAGGAAATATGAGAAACTTTCCAAAAAGTTCAGGTAAATATTCCTCTACTTGATGTGATTAAACATATTCCATGGCATGTGAAATTCCTTAAGGAACTTTGCACTTTGAAAGAGGAAATTAAATTTGATGAGAAAGTGCAATTGAGGGAGATATTTTAGCTATTTTGCAAAAGAAAAAGCTTCCACATAAGTGTTAAGACCCAGGTATGTTCACTATCCCATGTCAAATTGGTGATTTGCGAATTGAAATAGTTATATTAGATTTAGGTGCGTCCATAAATGCCATGCCATATGATATTTATAAATCTTTAAATGTTGGACCTTTTAAGGAAACAAATGTAGTGATTCAATTAGCAGATCATTCAAATGCTTATGTGAAGGGTGAGTTAGAAGACATCTTGGTTCAAGTAGGGAATATGCTTTTTTTAGTTGATTTTTATATTTTGCAGATGGGCACTGATGATTCATCTTCTTCCATTTCGACTTTATTTGGAAGGTCGTTCTTGAAAACTACTAGATTGAAAATTAATGTTCTGATGGATCTTTGACTATAGAATTTGATGGTGAATTAATTAAGTTCAATATATACAACACCATGAAAATTCAGGATGATGAATAACCTATTGTTTCTGTGGATTTTATTAACATATGGGTGTAGGAAAATCTAATTTTGGAGGACAAAGATGTGCTTGGAATAATCTTGGAAGTGGAAAATACATCATGGTGGAAGGATAGCCAAGAATTGATTTTGCCCAATTATCAAATGGAGATGCTAGTGTACAAAATGGAGGACACCGAACCATTGCTCCAACAGTTGCGATGCGTGGAGATGTCCAGAAATGATGCCAAGTTGCTGCCATCGTTAGTCTAGCCAGCAAAAGTTGGAGTTGAAGAGCTTGCCTAGTCATTTAAAGTACATCGTTTTAGGTGAGCAAGATACATTGCCTCTTATTATATCTAATCAACTTACGGTTTTGCAGGAAAGCCAGCTGATTAACGTGTTAAAGGAGAATAAGGAAGCTTTCAGTTGGATAGTAGCTAATTCGAAGGGTATTAGTCCCACTATTTGCATGCACTAAATTTTGATGGAAGATGAGGCGAAGGAGGTGAGGCAACCCCATTGTCGTCTAAATCCACCTATGATGGAAGTGGTGAAGAAAGAAATTTTTGAGCTTCTTGACACTGGCATTAAGAAAATTTGAAGCTTCTTGACACTGGCATTATTTATCCAATTTCAGATAGCAATTGAGTAATTCCAGCTCAGGTAGTTCCGAAAAAAACTGGGATAACTGTGGTTGAAAATAGCAATGGTGAGTTAATACCAACTCGTATTCAAAATGGCTGGAGAGTCTGCTTAGATTATAGGAAGCTTAATTCGGTTACTAGAAAAGATCATTTTTTGCTTTCATTTATTGATCAAATGCTTAAAAGACTTGCAGGTAAATCTCAATATTGTTGTTTAGATGGCTATTCAGGATATCACTAGATTTTGCTAACACCAAGGATCAAGAGAAAACAACCTTCACATGTCTATTTGACACCTTTATTTACCGAAGAATGTCATTTGGATTGTGTAATGCACCCGCGACATTTCAAAGATGTATGGTAAGTATTTTCTCTAATCTTGTGAAAAAATGCATGAAAAATTTTATGGATGATTTCACAGTCTATGGAGAGTCTTTTGAAACATGCAACCTTGAAAAAGTGCTTAAACATTGTATTGAAACTAATTTAGTTTGAAATTATGAAAAATGTCATTTCATAGTTGATCAAGGCATAATTTTGGGTCATAATGTTTCTGTTAAGGGAATTGAAGTCGATAGGGCTAAGATAGATTCCTTCTTGATACTGGCATTATTTATCCAATTTCAGATAGCAATCGAGTAAGTCCAGCTCAGGTAGTTCCGAAAAAAACTGGGATAACTGTGGTTGAAAATAGCAATGGTGAGTTAATACCAACTCGTATTCAAAATGGCTGGAGAGTCTGCTTAGATTATAGGAAGCTTAATTCGGTTACTAGAAAAGATCATTTTTTGCTTTCATTTATTGATCAAATGCTTAAAAGACTTGCAGGTAAATCTCAATATTGTTGTTTAGATGGCTATTCAGGATATCACTAGATTTTGCTAACACCAAGGATCAAGAGAAAACAACCTTCACATGTCTATTTGACACCTTTATTTACCGAAGAATGTCATTTGGATTGTGTAATGCACCCGCGACATTTCAAAGATGTATGGTAAGTATTTTCTCTAATCTTGTGAAAAAATGCATGAAAAATTTTATGGATGATTTCACAGTCTATGGAGAGTCTTTTGAAACATGCAACCTTGAAAAAGTGCTTAAACATTGTATTGAAACTAATTTAGTTTGAAATTATGAAAAATGTCATTTCATAGTTGATCAAGGCATAATTTTGGGTCATAATGTCTCTGCTAAGGGAATTGAAGTCGATAGGGCTAAGATAGATGCTATTTACATGTGATTTACCTGTGAAAATAGAACATAATGCTTATTAGGTTATGAAACAGTTGAACATGAATCAGGTAGAGGTTAGTAACAATAGGAAATTACAATTGCAAGAGTTAGAAGAGATTAGTAATGAAGCGTATGAAAATGCAAAAACTTATCATGATAAAATGATTTGTAGGAAACAATTTTTAATCGGACAAAAAATTCTTCTTTATCATTCAAAGTTTAAGTTATTTTCAGAAAAATTACGATCTTGTTGTCTTGGATCGTTTATTGTTACTAACGTTTTTTTTCATGGTGCGGTAGAAATTCAAAGTTTAGATGTCTCTAAGGTATTTAAAGTTAACGAACATCGTCTAAAGCCATATTATGAGAACTTTTTGGTTGAGCGAGTGGAAGAAATAGAGTTGATATCCCCAACCTATTTCTGATTCGGTAAGTGACGAAACATATCCAACTAAAGACTTTAAAGAAGCGTATTCGGGGAAACTCGTAACAATTTCAGGATTGTTTATGCTTTTTATTTTTTAGCAGTTTTTATTTTCATTTATTTGGGATTTACTTTTAAGATTGAAAATGATGTTTTTCCATTGTATAAACATAAGTACTATTATGGTTATGATACTTTAGTTGATTGTTTATATCGTATCAATCTTGATATTAATTTTGCTAAATCTAAGTTTTATGTTAAATATAGTGTAGATAGTAAATGTAGTGTGTATGATGAGTATTTTATTTTATTATGCCATTAAAGGTTAGGTCTCATATTCGAAAAAGAATGTTAATGTTAGTAAAAAGTGAAATCTTACCTCAATTTGATTTTTCTAATTGGGATGTGTGCATGGATCACACTAAAGGCAAGCAAACTAGATTTATACCAAGGATTCTATTCATAAGAAGTAGTCTAAAGTATGCCAAGGAATCTAATCATAAGAAGTAATCTCACTCTCTGAGTTAATACAAATTGACATCTATGGTCTTTTTGAAGTTCTAGCTTGGGATGAAGAAAAGTATTTTATAAATTTTATCGATGACTTCTCACAATATTATTACCTGTATCTACTGTATAAAAAGTCTCAGTTAGTGTACATCTTTAAGGTGTTCATTAACGAGGTGGGAAAGTAGCTAGATAGAAAAAGTAAAAGTAGCGAGGTCTAGAAAAAGTGGTGAATATTATAGTAAATTTGATGATATTGGATAATATGTTGTCCATTTACGAAATTATTTGAAAGTTAAGGCATATGGGCACAATATTCAACACTTAATACACCATTACAAAATGATGTAGCTGAAAAGTGAAATCGTACTCGTACGAATATAGTTAGGAGTATGTTAAGTTAATAAAATTGTACCTTTATCCTTATGCATACAGGGTAGCAGGAATTGATTGAAACTTTAGTATAGGCTCATGAATGTATCCCTTTAGCTAATTTGATTCGATGAAGAGATAAACCAATAATGCTTTTATTGTGTAAGCAAGATCGATTGGATCAACTTTATTTTGATTTTGATTTGTTTTGATACTGAATGAACTGAATTTACTTGAGCACAAAAAAATTGGAAAAAAAATTTCTTTCTAATTAGTCTTATATTATAAGACAAGAGTTGAGATCACTGGGCGATAACAAAGTCAAGAGACTAATTGAGTTGCCTAAAGGGTCAAATCAAATCAGATATATATACACTGAAACAAGCTTTCTAATAATGGTATCTTAAGTTTAGTGATATCATTACATCATATAGTCTTATAAAGTATACTGTTGATTGGTGCATCTACATGAAGGTTAGTAAGAGTAAGTTTAATATTTTGGTTCTACATGTTAATGATATCCTTCTTGTTGTTAATGATGTTAGCCTTTTCCATAATGTAAACAAGTTTCTCTATAAGAAATTCAAAATGAAAGATATAAGTGAGACATCCAATATGATAGAAATATAAATATTATATGATTAGATCACAATGAATATTAGGATTATCCAAAAAAATTATATCAATAAAGTATTAAAAAGATTAAAAATAAAAGATACTTAAGTCAACACTAAAGTAATCTTGTAATGGACCACTAAAAGTTGTAAGGGAAGTGTTTAGATACTTATAAGGCACTAAAGATTATATACTCATAGTTATAAAGGAAATATCTTAGGTATTTACAAGATATTAAGGGAGGCGGTTGGTTCGTATAAGGAAATGGTAATAGGAATGAGAATAAATATAATGAAGAATGATAATGAATATTATCATTATAATTATGATGGTTGGTTAAGAGAAAGGAATGATTACCATTACAATTGATAGTGGTTGATTTGCAAAAAATATTGAGAATTAAAAATTTATTATATTTAGTTATTTTAATTATTAATTATATTTTAATTAAAATAGTGTAATTAATTAATTACAATATTTTTATTAATGAATAGATTATATTTTAATTAATTATATTATAACTAATTAGTTAATTATATTTTAATTAATTAAAATATTGTAAATTAATTACAATATTTTAAGTAATTGATTGATTATATTTTAGTTAATGATATTGTAGCAATATCCAAAAATTAGGAATGAAAATATAGACTATCAAATTGTAACCTCTTACTAAGCTTTATTTTTTATTCTATAATCATTTCTCTCTTCTTATATCCATCAAACAAACACACCCTTAAGTATTACATGCTCAGATATACAAGGTTAGATCACCTAGAATGGTCTTGTTTCTCTTCTTTTTCTTTATTGGAAGTTTGGAACAGAGATCAGTTAAGAGAGCCCACATTTTCCATCAACTTGAGCCCTTGATCTTAAGATCCGGGAGTCCAAGAGCCTACTAAATACTAATCCCGAGTCTTTTAAACGATACGAGCGTGTAAATCTGGGGACGTATTTACCTGTACCCCATTACTCTGGATCTCATGCCCCCTTTTCATCCCAGTCATTTATTCAAAGTGAGTGAATAAATGGCTGGGATGAAAAAGGGACAGGGGTCCAGAGTAATGGATTGAATAAATGGCTGAGATGAAAAGGGGACAGGGGATTCAGAGTAATGGGGCACAGGTGATTTGAAGTGGTAAATCTGAGCATGTTTCCCTCAAATTATTTATGTCAGTAAAGGATGGTTTAAAAATTTTAAATTAATTTAACAAAATTAAAAAAGACACTGAAAATAAACGTTAGAATACTATTTTTTGTTTTTTTGGTAGAAAGAATACTATTTTTTCTAGCACTTGCTAATTTCGCATCAGAAGTATCAAAAATTGATCGTCCTAGTTGATATTCTTAATAGCTTAGATGGCAATGAGATCCTTCATTTTGTAGTCTAATATGATAGTCTACACTCCATGTTTCACATTTCCACTCTTAATTTATTCATTTATATAAATAAAAGGATTTTTATTTAACCAAAACGGCTGACACCTATGCCGTACTACTAGTCTGTGCCAGTTATCTATCTCACATCAAATCTATCTACCTCCTACCTCCTAAGTCTAACTCCTCACGTAACATCTCACATTATTACGATATTAATTAAATCTCATCCATTATTTTTATACGATATTTGATAAAATATTATAAAAATCGTGATCATAAAAAGAGTACACAAACAGAAAGACCTGTAAGTTGAAAAACCAAACACAACGCTGAAAATGTGCACTTTAGAGAAACGAGGCTCAATCTTTTTTCTAACCCTCACCGGCGACGATGACCACCGCTTCAATCCCACAGTCATCGGATCTATCCTCTCCGCCCTCCGCCAGGCCAAGTCTGAGGCCACTCGCGGCTCCGTCCTCATCACTACCTCACAAGGGAAGTTCTTCTCCAACGGCTTCGACATCGCCTGGGCTCAGGCCGCCGGCTCCCCGTCCAAGTCTTTCGAACGACTCAGCCACATGGTCAGTCTGTTCAAGCCGGTGGTGGCGGAGCTAATCTCGCTCCCCATGCCAACCATCGCCGCCGTCCAAGGTCACGCAGCTGCCGCCGGGTTCCTCTTCGCCTTAAGTCACGACTACTTTCTCATGAGAAGCGACAGAGGCGTGCTGTACATGAGCGAGATCGACATAGGGCTTTCATTGCCGGATTATTTCGTAAGCACGTTTCGCGCCAAGATCGGGTCGGTTATTGCTCTGAGAGATGTTCTGTTGAGAGGCGAGAAGGTGAAAGCGGGGGATGCGGTGAGGCTCGGAATCGTGGACGAGGCGCACAGGGACGAGAAGAGATTGGCGGAGGCAGCGATAGGGCTTGGAGAGAAGTTAGGGGCGAGGAAATGGAAGGGCGACGTTTACAAGGAGATAAGGAAGAGTTTGTATCCTGAGTTATGTGAGACCCTTGGACTGGGTGCTGAGACAGTGAATTCTAAACTGTGATTTTTGTAACTCGTTATTGCTGCCAGGAGAATAAATTGAATCGTAAGAATGAAAAAGCGGGTAGTTTTAGTTTATCCTTGTTATTATTTTTTAAAGTTTTGAATAAATTCATAATGACTATACAAAAGAGAACTTCTTATAAAATATTTTTTGAAAATTTTAATGGGGTTTTGAGGGTCGGCTGAGCGAGCCAACCCTGTGGAGTTCCACAAATTATGTCGGCCATATGTCTTGATAGCCATACGGCACCCGTCAATACAGAACGGGCATGGCATATTTAGCCAACCGACCCTTTTAAAATTCTTCAGCTTAGCCAGATGAATTATTTATGGAATTGCTTTTCTCCTCCTTTCTTCTTACTTTCGATGTGGGAAAGGTAATTCAATGTCTATTTTGTGCAACCCATCAGCTCTTTAATTAAATATTTCTCAACGCATACACGTTGCTGAATGCTTGTAAAGATGGTCGAAACTATGAAGGCTCGAGTTCACAAGTAGTAGTTAATTCCAATCCTTAAAGCGGAGTCCTGCCTGAGGGAACCTATCTTTGTTACAACCTCTTCATTGGGAGAACAGAATCTCAAGCTTCATCCCACATTATGACCTTATGCACTTCCCAAGTTTCTGTCCACAAAGACGACGTATGGTTTTAGATACTCAAATCAGTAGGGTTGCTTTACCTTCTACGCAAACTGTGCTGCTTCATTTGGCAGACGGGCAGATCAGAATTTGAATATTCGACCGTATATATCAGTCCTCACAGATCCCGTTTCCTGGAGAGCAGGCTGTATGTCATCTCTTCAGAACCTGAAAGTGAGAGGTAGAGCTATAAATACTGCGGATAAAAAAAGAGGGAAGAGGGAATAGAACTTTTTTGAATCACTCTTGACCATTCTTTTAGATTTCATAATTTCCAGAAGGATTACTTTTCATTTCACAAGATATCAAATAAGAAACTCAGTTAACGACATAATTGCTACTTTTGAACCAGAACAATAAATTTCAGTCACCTTTTAAGAATTTATATAGCACATTGCTTGTGCCTGAAGATAATAAGAGTCCTTGTATTTCCTGCCACTTCCAATGTAAATTCCATTACGGATCCAGTCTTCCCTTTGTATCCAAGCATCCCGACCAAAATCAAGAATTCCAAGGATCTGACATCATTGTAAGGTCCGTAAAGTTAATTAGACGCTAGGCCAATCTATCTGTTAAAAGAAAGTAGCCACACAATCGATGAAAATTAAAGCGCATGCTAAAGCAAATGACCCAACTCTGTTTAGGAAGGAATCTCTAAACACTGAAAAAACAATACAACAAATTCTAAGTTGCAGTTTGAATGACATAATATTCAAGCAATTTTAATACATGAGTATTACTCCAAATATCTGAGTACCGAACCTGGGATATGACATATGCTCAAACTAGAACCAGGCAGTACTTTCATTTAGGCCAATAGATACACCCTAAAGCAAAAAGTATCTAGGATTTCCGTTACTCTATGCTTACCATGTTTTATAAGCATCCGTCTAGCCAATAAATGGGATGAAACAGGGTAGGCACAGAGTAATGAGAATAGTGATCTGTTCCCTGCCATCCGAGTTTCTAAACCTGGCATAAGTACACATATTGACACAACTGAACTTTCATTTTCCAGAGACATTCTCTCCATGACATCTATTGTACGCCACATTGTACGTAATTGACTTTCTTAGTTTAAGGCAAGCAAGCTTAGTGATCAAGATCCACAAATTTAGAATATTGCAGTGCTATGACCTCACATCTAAACCCCCCACTTAGCATCAGTAAACCTTGATTTTCAATAAGTGCTCAACTTACCACACCGCCTTTCCAGGGCACAAAAGTTGGGTTTGTTCTTGACTGCAAAACCTGTTTAAGAATAGAAACAGTGTATAAACATTAACAAGCATTAGAATTTGATATAAGAAAATTAACAGCACTTGAAATGCAAAAAGACTTGGGAATTGGAATGAAATTGTTAGATTTCAGTATGATTATGTCATGTAACTTATAAAGGAAAATTAATTAGATATCTTATATTGAAAAGGTTTCTATCATATAGTAAAACATTAGAGGTAGCTTGTATTATCCTCCTACAATAACTTACTGAAGGAGTCAAAGGCAAAAAAGAAAAGAAAGTATATAACTTACTGAAAAGGTCAAAGACAACAAACAAAAAGAAAGATATCATGAAATGATGGGCGATAGGCAACATATCTATGTTGTGCAAGCTAACCTCCACAGTGTCTATTGCTTCATTTGAAGGAATTGCATGTAATACTCTGCAACAGAAATGCAATCTTCTTTCAAAAAAACAGAAATGCCATCTACGAATAGCGAAAAGAAAGTTGAGGAGACAATATCCGGAAAAAACTGACTGAACCAGCTTGATTCAAATAGTATCTAAACGAAGTGATTCTGGTCACATTTTTAGCATTGCATTCTGAAAGTTTTATTACATAATTCTGTTCACAATATATGCTTCAAAATACTATTTTCTCATCCGTATTTAACTTTAGTCTGCCAAACTGAACAGACCACTGTGCTTCAAGTAACATCCAAATGAAGTAATTCTGGCCACGTTTTTTACATTGCATTCTGAAACTTCCAATACATAATTTCCTTTACATTATATGCTTCAAAGTTCTGTTTACTTATCCTTTATTTAACTTCAGTTCGCCATTTATCATAGTCCTCTATGTAGCACATAACAGCTATCACATCCAGACGTCCATTCAGAAAGCACAACCTTACTGCTAACAAAGAACAAAACCAACCTCTCTTCCATAGAAGGAATAATGCCAGCTGTTAGAGCCACTCCACCAACCTAGGGTAGAAAATTGTCATTCTAGTTTTTTTTTTTTTCACACAAAAGAACCATGGAATTTTGATTTTCTACATCCAAAACTCACCAACTGTATGCTGCAAAATAATTTTCTCTGGAGGTCAATACGGCCTGTTGATACAGCATAATAGAATCAGTATCAAACTCAAGATCAATGCAAGATGCAAGACGACATGCAAATCTCACCTGTTGAAAGGATGCTGTTGGTGATAGCTTCTGCGAGGCCAACTTTCTCTTCCTTCTTGGGTTTAGAAGCGAAAACTGGATAGTTGTCCCACATTGGTAATCCAACATTAATGCCAGAAAATAAACCATCTGACATGTCAGGTCTCCTCGGATATTCAGTGTGCAACGTATCTTCCAGCATATCATCATAGTCATGAAACCTGTTCGGTATTCCATTATGGTACACAATTAATTCAGTAGATTTCCTTTAAAAGTAGAAGAAAGAATGTTACAACACTGCAAGAAACTAAGAATCATCCTACCAAGTCCGAGGTGGCGGAGGATAAACATCTGGAATTAAAAGTGTTGGATAGAACAGACCCATTGGAGGTACCTGTCAACAATATTTGTCAAGGTTATAGATCTGCTTGGCTCCTCATCTCTCCAAAAAGCAAAAAACAAAAACAATAGTGAATTTCTAGCATACATACATTTAGAGCAGTTAGCCTAGTCTTATGTGAGCCAGGCTGTGTACCATCCTCATAAGAATGAACTATAGCAACAGCATCAAGTTCTCCTTCCTGTGTACAACAAACAAAATTGCATGGGGATAAGACCAGAAGGTCGAACAAACTTCTGTTACTAGAAATTGCAATATATAAAAATCCATTTTCTAGTCCAAGAATCAGGGTCTATGGTTGGCCTGTTTACATACATATTTTGGTATTAAGTTGGGTCTATTCAATATAAGGATTCCAAAAGAAGGAATGGGTCATTTTATAATTTAAGAACATCATTGATACCTTTCACCAATTGGCATAATAAAAATTAATCAAGGACATAATATGACAGGTTTAGCTTATCACCACTAATACAACCAACAAGTGACGCGATTAATTGTTCAGTTATATCTGTACATGAAACCGTGTTCATATGGAGAAATATTTTACACGAAGCCTTGTTATCTCTTGATTTACAGAAATTGGATTTTATAATTTATTCTAATTCTAACAAATCAAGGATGATTATGGTCAATTCTAAGAATTCCGATAAAACTTTCATGGAGATTGGGTAGCTTACAAAGATTAGAGTCTATTAATATTGCATCTCACAAGTGTCAATAGAAAAACATGGAGGTAAAGAGCAATACTTATTCAGGATAGCAGAGATGGACATTAGATGACTATGCAACATGCAACTTGATTAACAAAATGAATCTAAACTTGCAATGCAGACATTTGGACTAAAAGAGAATGGAAGGGGAAGGTGGGAAAGCTCACTTTAATCTCACAGTAAGACTCTTTCAGTCTGTTAAGCATCAACAGATCCATAGGCTTTGTCAGAATGTCAGTTCGAATTTGGGGCCACGTCTGATGATGTCTTTGAGTCCAGAGAAGGCATCTTGATATATCCTGATGTAATAATCTTTGTAACCAACTACAAACAAATTCTTGGCTATGGAAATCACATAACTAACAACAAGAAAGAGATGCTTAATAGAACTTATTTTTATGATACTACAAGAAAAAGGGTTGCCAGCCAGAAAGGCAAAAATGAACAGAACAAGGGTAGAGATGGCATGCCTGGCTGATAGAAACCAGAAAAGAAAGACAATAGAAGTAACTGAATAATAGAACTTTATTGATAAATTTGAGAGCAAGAA
>JANVCQ010000232.1:53759526-53780469 GCA_025531925.1 Erythroxylum plowmanianum | reverse complement strand
TGCCTTCTTTGTTTTGCAGGGATCTCAGCGTAGAAGACAACCAACTCATGGATCCAAACGGCAACATTCCATCCTGCTAGAATCCGGCTGAACCAAATAATAATAATAATAATAATAATAATAATAATAATAATAATAATAACTATTGAACCATCAAAAAACTAAACCACTGAAACCTTCAAATTGTTAAACCGTTAAATCATTAATTTGTAATTAATGAGAAATATAGTCGACACCGATGGTTTGATTTGGCTTGAAAAATTGTTAAACTAAACCCAAAGCGGATTATATACATTGCTATCAGTACAAACAGTCTATGTAATAGACTTCCAAAAAACACACATTTATACTCTAGATAAAGTTCAATAATAAGATATGTGTAGAAAGAGAGTAAAAACTGGAAGGAAATAAAGAAGAACATATTTGCTCAACATTTTTAATGGAGACAAACCCTTTTACTTAATAAAACCTTCACATTCTTTTTACTTTTGAGATATCTTTACTTAATATAAGACTCGTTTTTTTTAATGTGTATGTTTATTTTTATAATGATAATGCTTTAATATAATTGCAATATTAAAGAATGCAATAAAGTTATATTACTTAATAGTTTTGCTTTAGTAATTATTTTTAAATGAAAAATGTTATGGCACAAAACATATTCTATTTTATTAATTTGATTATGCATAATATTATTTATGATATTAATATACTTATAAAACAACTATTTCACATATTAAAACAAAAATTATGTATTAATAATTTATTTTTATTAAGATAAGATTTAATATCACAATTATCTATAACAAAATTAATTTTTTGTATAAACTAAAAGAGTAATTTTTAAAATTTTACTATGAAATTCTACCCTTTTAATACTATATTTGGAATCATTACAAATTTCCATTAACGTGTCTAGAGAAAATTAATATATTTATTTTATTGTAATATTTTTAAATCAAACATATACCATAACTTTATAAAATTGAGCTTATTTTTAAATTTCAATTAATTTTAATTTATTATTTTTAACGAATAAGTTTAAATTGATCAAATTATAATTAATTTAAATAATTTAGTTTGAAGTAATTTGAAATTTTATATGATTTGATTTAGTTAAGAAAATAAAACTTCAAAAATTTTATAATTAAAAAAAAGAAAAATTATCGAGCTAAAACTACCCAAATGCTTGCGTGTGAGTGAAATGTACAGGATAATGTTGTTTACATTTCAGAACATTCAATCCAAAGAAGTTTTCTGTAAAATTTAAAGGTTTGGTGATGTGGAACGCAAGTTTTCGACCCGAAATATCCTTTAGAACGTGAGTTATAGATTGTTTTTCTAATTTTGCATTATTTTAGGGTATTTTTGTAATTTTATGTTTCCTATTTCTATTAGATTTATTGTCCTATTTAAATCCTTTTTTAGGGACGTCTTAGACAGATTTTTAATATTTCGAATTCAGATGCAAGGTTTTTCTATTTTGTGTAACTTTTTTCGTTTTCTCGCTGCATTAATTTGGCATCAGAGTGGTTGTTTGACAACTCGAATTTAGGAGGTCCCAGTAGGGTCAATGGCGGTTCTTTCGACGGTGATCGGAGGGCTGAGACCTTAAATTGTAGGGTGGAGATTGATGAGTTGGCAGCTCGAGTTGATCAGATTGATCTCAAGCTTCAACGTCATAAGGAACGTTTCAATCGCTTAGAAGAGAGCTTGATTTGGCTAAAGGAGCGACTTGACATCCCCAACAAGAACCAGAATGATGGCAGGAGAGTGCCTAGTGGTGGCACAGATCATAGGCAGCCTATCTTCTTACTTGTTCCTGGAATTCATAGGTGTGGGCAACAGACCTGTGTATTAGATGATTCTGAAGAAGATGAAGAAGAATACTCAGAAGAACCTCTTAGAATACCTACGGATTACTAGAGAGATAACTATGGTGACAGAGAAATGGAATACAAATTGGAGGCAGATATTCCCCATTTTCATGCAATTTAAATATTGAGAGTTTCCTGGATTGGATAGCAAATATAGACCTTTTCTTTTAGTATATGGAGATTCCAAAAGAAAGGAGGGTTAAATTAGTTGCATGTAGATTAAGAGGGGGAGCTTCTACTTGATGGGAGAGGTTAAAGTTTAAGAGGTCCCATGAAGGCAAATTACCTATCAAAAAGTGGGGAAGGATGAGGCAATTGTTATACAACGAGTTTCTCCCTCCAGATTATAAGCAAATTTTGTTTCAGCAATATCAAAGGTGCCAGCAGGGCCAAAATTTTGTACATGAATTTTATGCGGACTTCACCAGGCTAACAACTAGGAATGACCCAAGAGAAACTGAAGGGCAATAGGTAGCTAGATTTTTGGAGGGCTTGAAATCAACCATTAAAGACATAATTAGGGTGCAAATAGTGAAATTTTTGTTTGAAGCTAGAAATTTAGCTTTAAGGGCTGAACAATTGATGTAAGAGAGCAACAGGGCTGAATACCCCCTTAGAAATAACAATATAAATTATGGTAGAGATACCTTTAAAACTATTATTGATAAAAGCAGAACAATCACAGAGAGCAAAACCCAGGAATAAAGAGTTACAGGGAAGCAAAAGGTGGATGAAACAAAAGAAGCACCTAAAACTGCTAATCCCTATGCTAGGCCAATCTTAGGGAAGTGCTTGAAGTGCAATCAACTAGGTTATAGATCTAGTGGTCAGAAAAGCAGTCCATATGGTAGAACGTGGGAATGAGGAAGAAGAGGTATAATGTGGTCCATATGGTGAAGAAGAGTAGTATGAGTTTGTTGGTGAAGTGGAGAATGAAGAAATATATAACTATGTGATCATGAGGATGATGCTCACCCCAAAATAGGAGGATGATGCCCAAAGGCACCAATTATTCAGAACCAGGTGCACTATTCGCGGTCGTGTGCTTGATGTGATTGTTGATAGTTGTAGTTGTGAAAATATCATAGGGAGAGATGCTATACAGAGTCTGGGATTAAAGGTGGAGAAGCACCTTAACCCGTACTCAATCAACTAAATTAAAGCAGGAGACAAGATCCAAGTGACGGAATGTTGCAAGGTACCCTTTTCTATCGATCAGTATAAGGATGAAATGTATTTTGACGTGGTAGACGTGGATGCCTGTCACCTGTTATTTGGTAGACCTTGGCCATTTGATATTGTAGCACAACATAATGGCAAGGCAAATACATATAAGTTGCAGAAGAACGAAAAGACATATACCTTGCTACTAATGAACAGATGTTTTAAACCCAAAGCTTCTAAAGTGGAGGGTAAGGCTTTCATCAATAACTCATTCTGAGGCTGAATTTGAAGAGGCAATAAAGGAGACTAGAGAAGTGCATGATCTGATTATGAGCGAAGTGTTGGTAATAAAGAAGTAGCACGCTGCATAGAGCATCCAGATGCTGAGAGTTTGCTACTGGAGGAGTTCAGTGATGTTGTGCCTAAAGAATTACTAATAGGGCTTCCACTTATGAGGGACATTCAACATCATATTGATCTAGTTCTTGAAGAATTAACTATAGGACTTTCACCTATGACTGGATGATAAGCTAGATGTACTTTATGGTGCAGGTCTTCTAAAAAATAAACCTCCGTAATAGAAACCATCATATCTAAATCAGGCCTAGGAATGAGTGGAAGACAACCTTCAAGACAAAAGAGGGGTTGTATGAGAGGCTTGTGATGCCATTTGGATTGTCCAGTACTCCTAGCACATTCATAAGGCTCATGAATCAAGTACTAAAACCATTTATTAACAAATTCATAGTGGTGTACTTCAATGACATTCTGATATATAGTGGGGGTTTGCGGCAAAAATCTACAATGTGTGTATTGTTTAAGGAGCATTGGTCATGTGTGGAATAATCGAACAAAAAGATCGGCTGCTCATCTTGGTTTTTGTATGAGCTGAATATTGTGTCTTACTTTGAGCATATAGAAAAAGGAGCCTGCGTAAATTATGTGATTAAGGTGAAGATCACATGGGTCTTGAAGTCAGTGTGTGCGTGAGCTTATGATGAATACGCTTCTGTGGATCGTTGAATATAAACACTGCTGTTGCGTATATCAAGGAATATAGCGACCGATTTTCATGAAGAAAGTTTTATGTTGTGTTATTTTGAGAAGACAAATCTATAGGGAAGTCTTCGTTTGTCTCAAGTATTTTGTTATTTTAATTTTCAGTTGATTAAATACTTGAACTATTTCTATTTATTATTGTTTTGAGTGAAAGCAGTTAGAAAAATTTTCTGTCGAGGTTAGTACGAGGCGGTTGTACTATTGGATGTGAAATTCTTTTACATGAAGTGAGATTGAGAGATAGTGTCAAGGATTAAGTAGTATCGGCTCAGTAAAACTTTGGGTAAAACTATTGTACTTCGGTGAAAATGATTAAGCTGGGTGAGGGCCCCGCAGGTGTAGGTAAGGTGTGCCAAACTGCGTTACCAAATTTCTAGTGTTTTTATTATTTCAATTTTGTTTGTATTTATTTTGTTGGTACCAAATAAGTTTGCAGAAAGTTTGTGAAATAATTAACCCCCTTCGGTTTTTCAATTAGTATCAGAGCAAGGTCACTGATTCAGAATTTAGTAACAAGTTGGTGTAGATCCTAGTTTTGCAAACATGGCCATAAGAGAAGGAGCATCAACTATCAAGCCACCACTGTTGAACGACTTTAACTATCCTACATGGAAATCACGAATGAGAGTCTTTATCCAAGCTCAGGATAACAAAGCTTGGCATTTGGTAGTACATGGGCGTACGCATCCAACAATTACTGACAATAAAGAAGAGACAGTTCAAAAAGATCCATCTGAATGGACAAGAGCTGAAGAAAGTGCAATTGGAAATTCATAAGCAATGAATGCGATATTCAGTGCTGTTGATGAGAGACGCTTCTCAATGATATCAGCTTGCGAAATAGCTAAAGAAGCATGGGATGCTTTGCAAACTATTCATGAACGGTTAAAATCCGTGATAGCGTAGAAACTACAGATGTTAACTGTACGGTTTGAAGAGCTGAAGATGGATGATAATGAGATTATTGGGGACTTTCATGAAAAACTACGAGATATAGCAAATCAGGCACATCAACTAGGAAAGAAATACTCCAACATAAAATTAATCAAGAAAACATTGAGATCACTGCTTTCAAGATTTATTCCGAAAATTACAACAATAGAGGAAGCTCACGACATTGATAATCTGTCATTGGAAAAAGTTATTGGAATCCTCACAAACTTTGAAATGAATCTTTTGAGAGGTAAGTAAGAAAGAAGCAAAGGATTGGCACTACAGGTAGAAATTGGAAAAACTACGAATGATAAAGAAGATGAATATGACGAGAATGAGGATGTAGAGCTATTAATAAAAGAGTTCAGTAATTGGTTGAAGAGAGTGAAAAAGGACAGACCCGAGTTTAAGTAAAAAGGAGGGAGCTTATCGAACAACAATTTCAAACAAGCCAAAACTTAAAAGGGAGAAAGAAAGGTAAAGATAATTTAATGCCATGAGTGTCAAGACTTTGGACATGTTCAAGCGGAGTGAGCTAATACTATGAAGAAGAGAAAAGGAAAATCTTATACGAGCACTTGAAGTGATAACGAATCTGAAAGTGAAGAAGAAGTTGTGAAGAATGGTACTTTAGTTACTTTGTACAGCAAAAGTCCAATTACTTGTTTAACAGTAATCGAGAAGGAAGTAATTGAAGACGAAAAAGTGAGTGAATCTAAAAATTTTAGGAAAAATGCACACGATTCAGCTCAAAGCTTGATCTTAGATTATGAAAGTGATGAAAGTAGGTCAAGTGATCAAATAGAGAATATTTACGAGGCTTACGAATTAATGTATAAAAAATTGGTGAAAATATGTAGAAAGAATGAAAGATTGAAGGAAGAGAATCTCACCTTGAAGAACACCATCCAAGAGTTAGAAAAGAATTTGATATTGACATCAAATGAGTTTGGTGAAGCTAGAATGAAATTAGTAAGTACCGAAAAGGGATTGAGAATGCTAAATGGAGGTACCGAAAAGCTAGAAAAGTTATTGAAAATTGGTAAAGTTAAAGGGGATCTTCAAGGCATTGGCTAAAAGAGTGAGTGCTCTAAAGTGAATGAGAAGAAATATGACATATCCAAATCTGTCCGAGAAGAAGAAACATCGAGAAAGAATCGAAGATTTATACCCACATGTCACTTTTGTGGAGTCATTGGACATATAAGGCCAAGATATTATCAGTTACTATAAATAATGTTTCAAAGGAGTCAAAACTGAAAATTTAGACATTCTCCATTAAATTTCCAGCAGCATCCTATGGTATCGAAGCAAGCTTGAATTAGAAAAGATCAAGTACAAGCACAAAAATGTAGTGAAGGAAAAACAAGAAAATGCCCAGATTTGTAGTTAATTACTGCTGAGGAAGTAAATGCAGAAACTGATTTGCAGTTAGTTACTACTAAGGAAGAAACTGCACGAACTGAAGAACTTTCAGTTATTTCGGATGATAAACTAACCAAAATAATGGAAGTTGATTTGAGCCGAGATTTTTTTATCTCGAATCCAAAGAAATCATTCAGCAGAAAATGTTATTGGAGAAGTGAGCAAAAGAAAAAAAACACGAGAAAGAAAAAGGGTTGGTTATCGAGAACTTGCAAGTTACTTGTATTATACATCTTCATTCGAGCTAAAGAAAAAGATTAGGTTTGAATTTCTTCGAGGAGCACAGGGACAGTGTGCTTTACATTTTTAAAGTATTTTTTGTTGTTAAAAAGAAAAAAAGAAAAAAAACGAAACGAAATGAAATGAAACGAAAAAGAAAAGAAAAGATTTGTTTTTTTGTTTTTTTGTTGCTATTGTCGTCTCTATTTTTTTAGTAATTTGTATTGTGGCTTCTTTTTGGCTCTACCAAAGACTCTTCAGCTCTCGCATCAGTATGAATCTCTCTCGGGTATCTTTATCTCTTTTGACCATATCTCTCAGTGTTTTGAATGGTGGTAAATTGTCATATTGGTGTTCTTATGATTCTTCCGCTGCATCTATGGTTGATTATTATGATTATGTATTTTGATACTGTTTTATCTCAAGGGGGAAGACATCAGATTGTTTATGGTGAATGTTCCATTCAAGGGAGATTTTAAGATTTACGTGTGACTATTCGTCGCGCTTTTTCACATCTTTTTGTCCTAAGGGAGAGAAATTTGAATAATTGGATAATTGTGATGTTGATGTTTGATTAAGGGGCAGTATTTACAATATAGATTGTGCATTTGATTTATATGTTCAATTATGTTATTTAGGGGGAATTTCATATTTGTAACAAACAATGTCAAAAAGGGGAAGATTGTTAGGATATATTTTATATATTTTTTATTTAATTTTGGCATTTTAAATTGAACATATAAATGAAGAAAATAAGATGTGTATTAATTGGATGTTGCGTTTTGGTTATTGGAATATTGCAAATTTGCGTGGATAAGATTGACATCTTTTGATTGAGTTCACGTCATACATATGTTGCCCATGTATTAGATTTAAAATAGAAGTCTATTACTACACGCAATTGGGAAAAAACCTACTGGGGGTTTGCGGCAAAAATCTGCAGTGTGTGTATTGTTTAAGGAGCATTGGTCACATGTGGTATAATAAAAAAAAAGGCTGGCTGTGCATCTTGGTTTTTGTATGAGCTGAATATTGTGTCTCACTTTGAGCATATAGAAAAAGGAGCCTGCGTGAATTATGTGGTTGAGGTGAAGATCACGTGGGTCTTGAAGTCAGTGTGTGCGTGAGCTTATGATGAATACGCTTCTGTGGGTTGTTGAATATAAACATTACTATTGCGTATGTCAAGGAATATAGCGACTGATTTTCATGAAGAAAGTTTTCTGATTTGTTATTTTGAGAAGACAAATCCATAGGGAAGTCTTCGTTTGTCTCAAGTATTTTGTTATTTAATTTTCAGTTGATTAAATATTTAAGATATTTTTGTTTATTATTGTTTTGAGTGAAAGCAGTTAGAAAAATCCTTTGTCGATACTAGTACGAGGCGGTCGTACTATTAGGTGTGAAATTCTTTTACAGAAAGTGAGGTTGAGAGATAATGTCAAGAGTTGAGTAGTGTCAGCTCAGTAAAGTCTTGGGTAAAACTATTGTACTTCGGTGAAAATAATTAAGTTGGGTAAAGGCCCCGCAGACGTAGACAAGATTTGCCAAACTGCGTTACCAAATTTATGGTGTTTTTATTATTTTGGTTTTGCTTGTATTTATTTTGTTGGAGCCAAATAAGTTTGTGAAAAGTTTGTGAAATAATTAACCCCCTTCAATTTTTCAGTATTTATTTTAATGTTTTCTATATGTAGATTTTGTTTCCCTACAACCTCATTAAAGAAAGAGTGACCCAAAATAAATAGATAAATAAAAGTAGTGATAAAAAGCTGGAAGTGTGGAGTGGCTCTATGCCTAACATGACCTATTGTACCGCCAATTTTATTTCATTGTAAAAGCAAATTATATCCAGAAAATGTCAAGATAATCGTGGAAAATAAATAATTATGTAGTTGTGCAATTGCTCACGGAAAATCTTATTGTGAAAAGCTGATTGAAGCTACTTTAATTTCGTTCAATAAAAAGAAATCAATATTTATGTTTTCATTTAAGTGGGCATCAATTATGTCCAAATGATTGAAATCTCAGAAATATATTTGAATTATATAATAAATAATTGTGTTTTCCTTCCCTATATTTAATGATGAATAGAAATAATAATGAGCAGTAGTTTGTTATACGTCCCTATGAACTTTAAATTTATAGTGGGACTCCAGTGGTACCCTGCATAATCATGGTGGGAGTCTTGGTCATCTTCCACTTAACTCATGTATAATAAGCTTATTAAGCGAGATTAAATGAACTTAATACGATAAGTGGTGTTCTGTGGCAATCAACTGGTCCTTCAAGTTTGTGACCGGAAAAATCAGACGAAGAAAGACGACAAATAATAAAAGTAAGGTGCAGGAAAAACGCACCTTAAGACGTATACAAAAGCGAATTCTACACTTTAGATGAGCAAAATAATTCGTCTCTTAGCTTTCTCTTTTTGTTTTCTGTTCCTTCTTTTAAGAGTCTCATCGCCATGAAAAAGATGGCATCTTCCTTCCCACTCGCTATAAAAACAAGCTAATCAGATCAAGTATGCGTAAAGGATAATGTAGATGGAAGCTGCTCTCCTGCCCTTGCTTCCTCCATTTTACTACTATCCTAATAAGGTAATTCTTCATTTCTTAAACTTTTTTATATGACTAGAATTTGTAGTCACTCTTTGTCTAACACGATTAAGATGGATTTACTTATTTGTTTTATGGATGAATAAGGATGCGACAAAGTAGCTAAATCACAAGAGTACGTAGTTGCCTTAATTTAGAGCGCGCAGTACTGAACCGACTCTGTCTCTCATCTTACAGCCTTAAGTCACTTCTATTATTCCTTATAATAGAAACATGAAAAAGATGATTTGATTTCATTTTATTCATGTGTTTACTCAAAGGCGCTTCAGGTATAAGTTGCATGCACCTTACAGGCTAGTCCTTGTCTACAGACTTTGAACATACGGTTGCCAAGAGCCTCTTCGAATAATAAAGATGGTCGAGGTACATTAAGAACGAATTGTTAAGTAGGAGACGAGGATTTCTAGCCTATGTAAGGCCTTCGATTGTTTTATATCTCTAGCTAAATAACGTCTTCATATACACAATACTTGATTTGTTTATATATCACTACTTTGATGACCCTAAACTTGGTGAAAAAAGAAGGTTTAAAATTTCATTAAGTAAAATTTTCAAAATTAAGGAAGATTTATATTCTAAGATTAAAAAAATTGTAGCATGTCCATGCAAAAATTATCTCGGTTTAATTTCCAAGGCCAATAATGAGAAAAAAGAGTAGTAATAATTTGATAATAAATAATCTCATGTCAGCATATGAAAAGTGTTAAGGACCTACATACATAATAATGTTAAGGACCTTATCCAATTCATTTTAATTATTCCCTCTATGATTTTCTGTATTCCACAATTTAAATTTAGTCATTCCTATATTTTTGAACTTCTCCTTAATAATTCATTCAAACAAATATTAAAAATATTATTTTGCATTAAATATTTGATTTAAAATTTCAAATTCAAATTAAAATTCTTTTGCTTCAAATATTTTTTTGCTTTCTACTTAATAGTTAATTCAAATATATACTTAGTTATTTGTTAATGCATTCCTGGGATATTGGATCTTACTACCAAAGGAGAGAGAATTTTAATATCTTCGTTAGGAACCTTCCGATGTAAAAATAATAAAATGTCCATTCTTAAAAATCACTTCAGTAAACAAGGTTTGTTTTTTTATTTATTTATGAAATTTGGTAAAAAGCTTACCTTCTTTTTAGTTCCGAATTCAAAATCATACACTTTGGTATTATTAGAGGTCAGTTGGCCCCTTTTGTGTTTTACGTTAACTATAATATTTATTATAAATGTATTTGACCACACATTTAAATATTTCTAAAATGTTTTTCCAATTAAAAACAAAAAAGATTGATACCCATATTTTAATTTATCAAAAACCAAGAAAATCTTACTATAGTCTATTAAAAAGGGCAAACAGTTAGCTAGTAAAACAACAATAAGTTATATTATTAAAAGAAAAAGGAAAATAACTATGTAGAATTTTTAGACTATTTAAAATTTTAAACAAAAGTAAAAATACTTAAATATCGACTATACTAAATCGTATTATACTAAATAATGGCTTTTTTCATGTAGATGACGATCACCATAAATGATAAAATGATTATTTGCTTACAAAATCACATACCGATCGATTACTCGTTTTCATTAGCACTTGATTTCTTCATATTTCTTACAATTACCATCTTTTTAGACTGGACTATTTACTTCTCCCTATGGAATGACCCTGGTTTTCACAGATTGACACATAAAAAAGTAAAGTGCATTGAATTAGAACGATCCATACACACACTCACAAAGGCATTTTCGAATTTATTCTTTGACTGAAACAACAAGCTACCTCTTAACGTTGATAGTGAAACGACTTCGATTGGCTGGGAATCATTAATATAATGACTGAATTAAAACGTTGAGTGCCACAAAGAAAGCCGGATGAATTGCTTTGTTTATGACTTCTCTTACAAAGAGTAATGATAATTGACTTTATTGTTTTACGTACAAAGTCCTATTACTTGCAACTTTTATCATTTTCATTTACCAGATAATCAACTCCTATTTTTAGCATCTCTTTAATTAGTCTTCACGATCTATTTTAACTTATATCACTTAGTCTCAAGTATTGAGCACGACTAATTTCACTGAAATCTCATTAAGCTTCACCAATCATTACTTGTAAGTACTTGGTAGTTTTTAAGGTACTTTCTTTTCCTATGAAGCCAAAGATAACTTACAGAACTAAAACTCTAAACCAAATACTATTTTATAAGCATGGATGTTGTGTTAGCTGCAGCTAGTGAAAAAGGAAAAGCTGATTGATCAGAATTAGTGAGGAAAGAAAGACAAAATGGCATTGAAATATAGCGGACTAAAGAGCTTCTACATAAGGTTCAAGCCACACTTGCTAATGGGTTTCTCACAGATCTGCTATGCTTTTCTCAACTTCATCACTGAAGCTTCCCTCAATCACGGGATGAATCCTAATGTCTACATAACTTATCGGCATATTGTTGCTGGTGTGTTCATGTTCCCTTTCGCATATTTCCTTGAAAGGTACACAATTATGTGCTGATTCTTTGTATAATAAGTTGACGTAATGATCATGATCCATTTCTTAAGCATCTGCTATTGATAATTTTACCTTATATTTCTCCACAGAAAACAAAGGAGGAAGCTGACAATAACGCTTTTTGTAGAGATTTTTGTCATCTCTCTGCTCGGGTAAGGATCAACTGAAAACTTCAAGATCGGTCATCCAATCATGAAAATTAACTAAGAACTGTGTCATATAACAATTATTTACAGGGTCGGATTGTCCTTGAACTTGTATTTCGTGAGCTTGAAATACACGACTCCAGCTTTTGTTACATCTATGGTCAACACCATATTTGCTATAACCTTCGTTATAGCGGTTCTAATGAGGTTAGTACCAGATTTATTGATTATTATTCCAAACAAAACTCTAGATTGAACTACTATCTCCTTGCTATTTCTGATTAATTAATAAATCATACCAATTCCAGGTTGGAGGCTCTTGATCTTGGAAATCCTCGTGGGATTGCTAAAGTTCTTGGGACATTGTTTTCCTTGGCAGGAGGATTAGTAATGACACTGTATAGAGGTCAAGCATTGAAAAATCCATGGCCCCCTTTAATCCATATTCATGGAAAAGCTGGAAACTATCATGAGGATTGGGTAAAGGGTTCAATTCTGATATCTACAAGCTGCATAACGTGGTCTTTGTCATATATTATGCAGGTACCCTACTTCAACTCAAACTTCTATTTGTCTCTGCTTATATATTTATCCCTACAAGTTAATATTTCTCAAAATATCTCAGGCATTCACCTTACGAAAGTATCCTGCTCCATTGTCACTAACCACATGGATGAGCTTTCTTGGTGCTGCACAATCAGCTGTTTTCACCTTAATTATAGAACATAGAAGAGCCGCTTGGACAATTGGTCTCAATATCGACTTGTGGTCCACTTTATACGGTGTAAGTAGGATTAATCTATACCAGAGATGTTTTGCTAGATTTACACTTCTTAATAGATTATTATTTATGTGGTCCATGGCAGGGAGTGGTCATTTCTGGTTTAATCATCTTTATTCAATTATGGTGCACTGAAGAAAAAGGACCGGTATTTGTGGCCATGTTCAATCCATTTTTAACAGTACTGGTGACGGTTCTAGCTTACCTTGTGGTTGGTGAAAAACTTCACGTAGGCAGGTATATTGAAACTTTAACATTATCCAGCACAAATTTACTTTGAAACACAAATATTAATTTCAAGTGGCTCCATAATCAAAACTTTCTAATGAAATTTTAAGCTATCCAAATTTGCTAGGTGAGCCATTGCATGGGATGCATCCTCAATAATTACATATATATGCTGAATAGTGAATACCAAGAACAAGATACACAAAAAGGAGGGGGAAAAAAAAAAGAAGAAACTAAATAATGTACTAAAATGTTTCAAAAGTTAAGAGGCGTCACTTGATAGGTTAAAATTTTCTATTTTGAGTATTTAAAAAATGCCTAGAAATTTTTCATGCTAACTCCTTAAACGTGACTCGAACAGCATAATTGGTGGTGTTACGGTAATCATTGGCTTGTACATGTTACTATGGGGCAAAGAAGGTGATGTAATTTGTGAAATCAAGTCAAAAGATCCAGAGTCGCTTTCTGTGGAGAAGCAGGGTATTCAGATTAATTCACCGGAGAACAAACTGTCAGCAGAAGAAGTAAAAGCTTAAGACTTGCACATCATTGTTTTGGTAAAGCAATCATGAAAATGAAGCATCACCTTCCAAAACGTGGGCTGGATTCCCCTTTTCGATATTTGCGGATCAAATCCCTGATCAACACGATAATCACTCGGGCAACAACCTTAAGTTTGACAGCATGCATAATAGTTGCTGCGATTGGCCTCTGTTAAACCAAACAATAAGTGAATGGTAAAAGTTTGTTGTATCACAAGTTTACCGGAAAGAATCACTCACTCACCAACATACATGGAAGAAAGGATCGCATTTTGGATTTTAAGTTTTTAACTACAAACCTATTAAGTGTTTGACCTCCATGTCAATAATTTAAGAAAATTTGAGGGAATTGCTTTTAATTGATCTTCGACGACAATTTCAAGAAGATATCAAGAGAAATCTTGTAGCATACTTAATTATAGGTTCGTTTGACCCTCCTTTACACGACCGACCATGTTAAAGAGAATTTTTATATTGAAAGAGGGGAAGTTGTCTTCACCAATTATTTAATTAAGTTATTTTATATATTTATTTGCTCCATGTTATAAATTTTGATAACAGCATCTCTTTGAGATAGATAGACTTTACAATCTTTAAATAAAAATTAGGCAATAATCTAAATACTCTCATTAGCTAATTCAAATTGCTTTTGAAATGAACCAAAACAAATTAGTCTTTTTAAAGTAGATAAATTAGATTCATTAGTTTATATTTGTCACATCAATCACGTTGGGAAAAATTACGAATTAAATCCCACAGGTAAAATAAGCAAAGAAATAACACGCAGAAATTTAACGTAGTTTATCCTTTAATTTGGGCTACGTTTATGGGACAAATTCCAAATAATGACGCTTTCACACAAGGTGTTTCCCAAATTTACCATTCCTAGAATAATATCCTCACCATTTTGTCACTCGCTATTTTTAGAAAAATGTTTCCTAACAATACCCCAAAAATCACTCTCTTCTACAAAATGGCTCTCTAAAATTCACTATCAAATTCACTACACATCTCGTGTACGTTTGATATGCAAATGTTTGTTATGAGAGGAGGAAGGGAGGGTCTTTTATAGACCCTCCACCGTGTGACAACTTGAATAGCAAGCTATTGTGTAACGACTAACAGCTTGCATGCAAGCTGTTGATAGTCTTGCATGCAAGTTGTTGTCAACTTGCTTTTTACTTCTTTTTTATTTTTAATACATAAATCTAAAATGATAATATCATGTATGTCAGTACCGTCTTACAATTCTCCCCCTACCGACTACATAGAGTTTACTATCATTCCTGCAGATGATCGACAAAATTCAAACTTTCCTTTGTGTAGAACTTTTGTCATCATATCTGATCCATTCTCATTCGTATGAATCTTCTCAAGCTGTAATAGCTTCTTCTCTAAAATCTCTATGATCCAATAATATCTCACATCAATATGCTTTGATCTTGAATGGAATGAAAAAAATTTCCCAAGATAAATAGCACTCTGACTGTCGCAAAAAAATTGATAACTATCTTGCTGAAAACCAAGTTCATCTAAAAACTTCTTCATCATAGGAGCTCTTTACATGTTTCAATTGCAGCAATAAATTCGACTTCAGTGGTAAATAGAGTAACACATTTCTGCAATTTTGATTATCATAACATGATTCCCCTGCAAAGATAACTAGGTAACCTGAAATAGACTTTCTCGAGTCAATCACTGACTATGTCTACATTTGTGTAACTAACTAACATAGGCTTGGTAGTTCTAAAACATAAGCATATTTTAGAAGTACTATGTATATATATGAGAATCCACTTCACAACATCTCAATGTTTCTTACCAGGATTCAAAAGGAACCTATTTACTACTCCAACTGTGTGAGGAATATCTGGCTATGTACATACCATAGCATACATCAAACTTCCAATTGCAGAAGCATAGGTGACTTTCATCATCTCTTCCTTCTCTTCATCCATCGAAAGGCATTGTTTAGTACTCAACCTAAAGTGATTAGCAAAAGGACAATTAGCCACTTTAGCTCTATCTATGTTGAACCTTTAAGGTACTTTCTTAATGTACTTCTCTTGTGATAATCATAATTTCTTGGCACCCCTATCTTTAATAATCATCATGCCAAGAATCTGTTTTGTTGGCACCGCTTCTTTCATGGCAAAATTCTTGCTTAACTGCTTCTTTAAACTATTAATATTGTTGATATTTTGGCCAACAATCAATTTATCATCAACATAAAGTAAAAGGATAATGAAATCATCACTAGAGAATTTTTGTATAAAAACACAGTGATTTGAAGTACTCTTTTTGTAGCCTTACTCACCCATAACTGTTTCAAACTTCTTATACCAATATCTCGATGCTTGTTTTAAACCATAAAGGCTTTTCATCCATCTACACACATAGTCTTTCCCTTTTATCTTGAAACCCTCTAGCTGCTTCATATAATATCTTTTATTCCAAATCTCCATAAAGAAAGGTTGTCTTGACATCCAATTGCTCGATTTCTAAGTCTAGACTTGTTGCTAAACCAAGCACTATACGGATGGATGTCTTTTTCTTAAATGGTGAAAATATTTCGTCAAAATCAATACCTTTACTTTGGTTGAATCCTTTAACAACCAATCTAGCTTTGAATCTTAGATGAGAATTGTGTTCATCATGCTTAATCTTGAACATCTACTTATTTTTTAAGGCTTTCTTACCTTTTGGCAACTTCACCAACTTAAATTCTTATGCAAGGACTTCATCTCATCTTGCATGGCTTCAACCTATTTCATCTTATGTTCATCTATCATAGCCTTTTGAAAATTTTCAGTTCTCCCCCATCAGTAAGTAACACATACTGATTACTGGAGTATCTAGTAGTGGCTTGTCTTACTTGTGTAGATCTCCTTATTAGAACCTGAGCAATCTCTGGTGTTGGTGGTTGATTCTGAATATCATCTTCATTAGAATCTTCATCTAATTGGTTTTGAATGGGAGCATCATCATTAGATACATTCAGCTGGCGATTTTCAACTTCATCTTCAAATTGTCTTGGAACTGTTTTTGGAGGAATTAACTCTAAGTCCACTGGTTCACCATCAGTTCTTGGAACATCATTTTTCACTTTGCCAAGATCTTTAATGATTTGATCTTCAACAAATATAACATCAAGGCTTCGAATCAACTTCTTCTAGACTGGATCATACATCCAATAATCGAATTAATCTTCTCTATAACCAATAAATATACACTGGCGAGTCTTAACATCAGGCTTGGATCTCTCATCTTTAGGGCTATGGACATAAGCTTTGTAACCAAATACCTTTAGATGATCATAGGAAACATCCTTTCCTAACCAAACTTTCTCCGAAATATCAAACTGTAAAGGGATGCATGGTGAGCCATTTAATACATGAAATGTTGTGAATAGAGCCTCACCCCAAAATGTCTTAGGCAATTTTGCATATGAAAGTAGGCATCTAACTATCTTCATCAAAGTCTTGTTCATCCTCTCAGCTAAATCATTCAACTACAGTATCTTAGGAGTAGTTTGACGTCAAATACCGTGCTTTTTGCAATAGATGTCAAATGATCCAGGGTACTCTCCACCATTGTCTGTTCGAATGCATTTTAACTTCTTCCCTGTTTGTCTTCCAATTGAGGCATGGAATTGATTGAAAACATCTAGCACTTTATGTCTTCAAGGTGTATACCCACATCTTCCTAGAATGGTCATCAATGAAAGTCACAAAGTATTGAGCACCACTTAGTGACTTTGGCATTGACCCACATAGATCTGAATATTCCAAATTTAACACATTCTTCATTCTGAAAGGAGGGGAACTTTTGAAAGCAACTCTATTTTGCTTTCCTGCAAAACAATAAGCACATTTCTTTAAATATACCTAGTTAACACTAAATAATGCATTCTTTTTCACCAACTGAGTCATCCCCTTCTTGCTCATATGACTAAGTCTCCTATGCCACAATTCAATTGCATCATCTTTCTCCACTAGATTCACAAAATCATTGGAGATCTTTTCCTGCATCACATACAACTTTGAGCACTTCTTACCTTTGGCGATTACCAATGAGCCTAAAGTTTCCATTTTTCATATTTGAAGTGCTACAAAAACCTTCATCATCAAGTATGCCAACCGAGATCAGATTTAGGCGAAGATTAAGAAAATATCTGACATCTTTTAGAGGCAGTCTTATGCCATTGTCTGTCTCTAAGTAAATATCACCTTTTTCGAAGATACTAGCCAAATCGCTATTTCCCATTTAACAACATTAAAATCTCCTTGTGTATATGATAAGAAAAGTTCTTTATGTGATGTGGCATAAATAGTGATACCACTGTCACCTATCCAGTTGGACTCACAGGATGCATTATTCACATCATTATCATATGAGACGATATGACAATCATTAACAGTGGTAGTCATCGATGCACATTCATCATCAATATTATCATCTTTCTTGACTTCTTTGCCTTTGTTCTTTTCTTCTTTGAATTTCCTACATAACCTTTTGATATAACCTTTCTTTTTGCAGTGATCACACTTAACATTTGCAAATTTATTTAATCTTCCTATGCTCTTATCTCTAAAATTTAGATCTCTAGATTTGCTCCTCCCCTCAGAACCTATGACCAGAACTTCTGACTATGTTGAAAAGGTCGAATTTTGTGATCTCCGTCTCATCTGTTAATTCATAATTCCTTCTTTTATAGATTCCATATTATCAACACCATCAATTGTAGAATTGGCAGTTGAAATCTCTAAAGTCTCCTAAGACTTTGGCAAGGAGGTAAGCATGAAAAGAGCAAGCACTTTATCATCAAACTTTATGCCCATTCTTAATAATTGATTCACGATCCCCTTAAATTCATTCAAATGATCTGCCACAAAGGTACCTTCTTGACATTTTGTTTGTACTAATTTTTTCAAATAAAATAATTTATTATTACCGATTTTTAAGGCATACAACTCCTCGAGCTTCTTCCACAACATCCGTGCATGAGTCTCGTTGCAGATATGATTATATACATTATCTTTAACAAATTGTCGAATAAAACTATATATCTGCTCATGCTCAAACGCCCACTCCTCATCCTATTTATTTTCGGGTTTTGTTGTGTTAAACACCTGTAAATGCATATTTGTGATGAGCAAAAGACCTTTCATCTTGTTCTTCCATATGTAGTAGTTGGAGCCATTTAGGCTATTCATTTTGCTTATTTTTGACTCCATCTTTGATGAGAAATGCTTGGATTAGAACCAAACCTAGCTCCGATATTGCTTGTTGGGAAAAATTACGAATTAAATCCCATAGGTAAAATAAGTAAGGAAATAACACGCAAAAATTTAACATGGTTCACCCTCTAATTTGGGATACGTCCACGGGCCAAACTCTAATTAAGTCTTCCACTAATGAAAATAGTAGGTGCAGAGAGTGAAAAATGATACAAAAAAATAGTGACGCTTTCACACTAAGTGTTTCTCAAATTTACTATCTCTATAATAATATCTTCACTATTTTGTCACTCACCTTAATATCCAAAAATTACTCTCATATAAAATGGCTCTCTAAAATTCACTCTCGAACTCACCACACATCTCATACACGTTTGATATGCATATGTATGTTAAGAGAGGAGGAAGGGAGGGTCTTTTATAGACCCTCCACTATGTGACAGCTTACATAGCAAGCTATTGTGTAGCAACTAACGGCTTGCATGCAAGCTGTTGATAGTCTTTCATGCAAACTGTTGTCAACTTGTTTTTTACTTCTTTTTTTATTTTTAATACATAAATCTAGAATGGTGGTAACATATGCCTTACAATCACTTATTTCTTAAATACATTATATTATTATTTCGATAAAAATTGTCGCTACTATAAAATTAACTATTTATGCATTTTGGTTCAAAATTAATTATTAGTTCGATTGGAAATAAATTTAAGAGAGAAATACAGCTAACATGAGATTGAAGTAATGCAAGTATTTAGACATGTTTACTTTTAATCTTAATATTTTCACTAAATACAAGTTAAATTAAAATATTTTGAAGCATTCAAATTGATTTTAATTTTTTAAAATATTTAATTTAAACTTTAAAATAAAAGATTCCTTAATAGAATTATGCTCTAGAGTTTAAGTAGTTCGACCACTGGTTAAAAGTTGTTCCTTTGTGACCATAAGATCACAAGCTCAAATAACGGAAATAGTTTCTTTATAAAAATTACAAAGGGAAGGCTATGTACATCGATGATCCTCTTTTGACCCTCGCAAAGCGGAGAGCCTTGTTCATCTTATATGTTAACTTTGACTTTTTTAGTTCAAGTAGTTCGATTAAGCCAATAAGAGCAATGGAGTTATTAAACTTTTAATTATATATATAAACACTTGTATGTCTTTCAAATACACTCATGTGGATTTGAGGTGATGATAGAACCTATATAAACATTAAAATAATAATTTTGCATCACATTATTGTTGATGTAATACATAACGGATAGAGGCATGATTTTGTTGAGGGGTTAGTTATTTTATTATCTAAATTGAATATTTTGAAAACGTTAAAACACAATTAAATGCTTTAAAAAAGTTAATGTCATATATGTATTTTGATGAAAATGTTAGAATGCAAATGGTTAGCTAGACTTAGTCCAGATCAAATAGCCTTACCCTGTGATTAGTTTCACAACAAATCTTATCGTATTTGATCAGATATGAACTTATCTCTAGCTTGATATTTTATAATAGTTCCACATATATAGGAGTGTATATAATGTTGATGTAATAACCTCTGAGATATTTGTTGTATATGTTTCCAATCAAGCTATAAATACAGACATCCACGCATTGTGGATGATCAACCTTTCACATTATATCATTTGTTTTATGGTATCAGAGCAATATAAAGAGGGTTACTTTCTATGTGAAGACACAAATAACCATTATGTTTAGAACTATACCCCAAAAATACACATGGTTTTGATCAGTATTCAAGCTTATGAGTGTTATATGGACGAATGAAGGAATAATAGAGACACCCAAATGTTTTGAGAAACTTGTAGTTAGGTTCCCAATTGTATAGGCGCTAATGTGGAGACCTTTTGCAACAATATCTTTATGTCTACGATCTGGGGGACCATTTTGCTCCAAAGTTTTTGGACAAAAGGGATGATGGAGTGCCCTTAAAGGATACAAAAAATTTGTAATGGTCTAATACTCACCACCTCAATCAATTTGAAGGATTTTATGTTGGGCCTCGATTCGCATTAATCATGTTTTATTTATTTTGAGGATCAGTTTGCTAATTTCCTTTTAGTTAGAATAATTTGGGATTTTTAGTGCTTAATTAATAGAATTTAATTGAAGGGATTTAGTGAAAATTAGAATTTTGATAAGTTATTAGAATTTAAAGACATAAGTTGGTGTAA
>JANVCQ010000232.1:53740068-53759426 GCA_025531925.1 Erythroxylum plowmanianum | reverse complement strand
GATTGAGACGATTTCTGATTCTATTTGACCTAGTGACATGGAATTTTATTTTAGCTTAGGAATCGGTTTTTAATTATGAGCCCTAAGTAGATCAATTTTATTGGAGGATAATTAGGGTGGATTTATCAAGTTTTGTTCGGATGACGTTAAATTAAGTTCGCTTTGAGGTTTCTTTCGTAGTGAGGAATTCCTCCCTCGTGAGATGCGCGTCCAGATGTCACGTAGGACGTCAGGCCCGCGACTCATCGGAGAGGGGTTCCAACATTTTAATTTTGTGCCCAATTTGAGTTTGCATCATAGCATAAAACTGCTTGAAAATATCGAAAACTTCATCACGATGACATATAAGAAAGATCCAAATATATTTAGTACAATCATCCAAAAATTGAACAAAATATCATAAACCACTAACTAAAGTGATGGGAGTAGGGCCCCAAACGTCACTATAAACAAGTTCAAAGGGAATTTGAGAACTTTGATAAGAAGATGACAAATGAAGTCTATGGCTCTTACCAAGTTGACATGGTCCACACAAAGAGTTCTCTTTATTCATAACACAAGGCAAATTAAATTGAGAAATGATCTTTCTAACTATTTTGTTGTTGGCTTGCCCTAACCTACAATGCCAACCAGAAAGAGTGGTGCATTCTCTAACAAGAGCAGAAGAAAAAGAAAGACATGATAAGGGCTGTGTAAAAAGAGCACATGAGATTCTCTGTGTCCATTACGACGTTCTAACATTGTGCTATTTAATTTTATCCACATATTTGTGTGAGTCATATATAAATGTGTAGATGAGATTTAATGGAATAGGTAGGAATTGGTTAATGGAACAGAAGATCTGGTCCTCGAAAGAGATGGAGATGATATGCTGTAAAAGGTTGATCATCCACTGTGTGTGTATTTCTATATTTATAGCTTGATTGGTAACAAATACAACAGATATCTCGGAGGTTATTACAACAATATTATATGCACTCTTATATACATGGAACTACTATAAAATATCAAGCTAGAGATAAGTTCTTGTTTAATCAAATAAGATAAGATTTGTTGGGAAATTAATCACGGGATAAGGCCACTTGATTTGGACTAAGTTTGGCTAACTACTTGCATATCCTGAGAAGTGATTTCCTTAACAAAAGTACACTTTTTTTCTAAAAAATTAACATGAAATAAGAAAACTTATAAAATTATTAAAATAAATATTTAACAGATGCACATTACATTCAAAGTAAGATTACGATGAAAATGGTAAAGAGTAAATTGGAAGAAAAGTTTATGGGAACGAAAGGATAAAAGAAATAAATATTTTATATGGTTTTCATTTTTAATGTAATTATATATTTTAAAAATATTAAAAATATTTATTAATTTTAAAAAAATTGATATAAATTATTATATATTTGACTCTTATACATATAACATATAATTATTAATTATGCATAAAAATTACAAAATTTTAATAATTGAAAATTTGAATATTGTAAAGTATTTTTGTTAAGATATTCTATTCTATTTTTGGCATTATTGTATTTTAATTTATTTGGGATATCTCTTGCAATAAGGAAGTTGATTTGGTATAGGATTCTACTATATCTTTTGTTACAAGAAAATTGATTTGATATAGGATTTATCTACCTTGAAATATGTAGAATTTTTGAAAGTTAAGATAAAGTCGGAGGAAGAAATCCTAAATGAGATAGAATCCTAAAGAAGGAAGAATTTGTTGGAGATAAACATACAGGAGATTCATCAGAGATTCATTGATTTTTCGGCAGCTGCGTGTTTGTATACGCGGATGAACAATTGCATGATCTATCTATCCATTCTTTGCTACTGCTCTGTGTGGAGTTCTCAGCGATCAACTTAAAAAGTTCACAATAGATTTTTATTAGACAACTCCCTAAGATTATGGTTTAATTCGACTGCACACATAGTGGAGTGTTCTATAACTCAAGTGTTCTTTTATTTCTTGTAATTCTTGATTTAGTCACATGAGATATTATTTTCTTTGTTTCATTCATTATTTCAAAAATCCTTTATTAAGATTAGCATGAGGAGATCATGCTATTGAGTGTGAGATAACTTTTAAGGGGATGAATATGAGTGGATAACATTAAAGAGTGAGTGGTGTTGGCTCTATAATAACATTATATAAGCCTAGTGTATTTTGGTAAAAGTTTAATTAATTTGAGTGAGGGCCCGTAGACGTAAATTATGTATGCTAAACTGCGTTAATAAATTTCACGTGTTGATTTATTTGCTATGCATTAAGTTTTTCTGCTTGTGATAAACTCTGGAAATATTGTAGTAATTAATCCACTTACTTTCTGATAAGTAACTGTTAGTTTCTGTTTGAAGCAATTATGACAAAACAGATATTTTGTAGAACTTTGACCTTGAGGTTTTTCAATTTTTACTAATCTTGAAATATAAAATGTATTTAGAAAATAACAAACCACGTGAAAAGTCTAAATCCTCAACTCAAAACAAAAGGTATATCGCAATTCACAATAAATAAAAAAAGTAGTCAATACCTAAAAAAATGAGTAGTTAAGTCGGATAACAATAAAAGGCAGAAATTAAACACTTTGATATAAGAACATGCTAAACAATTGAATTGACATGTAAACCAAATAAAGAAAGAAAAGAATGTTTAAATTGTAATTTAATTCTATTATTTTCATCAGGATATAGGTGTAATATTTTGACGTGTTGACCTTTAAACCTAAAAATAAGGACCATTTAACGAGGTTAACTCTTTATTAATTATATATCACAATAGTGATAATGTGAGTTTCACGTACTTACATGGATATTTAAAAAAATAAAATGTTGTTTTGTCAGTACTAAAATGACATAATAACTAATAAAGATATAACTTCATTAAGAGATATGTTATTTGAAAACCTAAATTAAATGTTGAAGTTTAATTTAAATATTATGTATATGTGTGTGTCTATATATATATATATGTGCGTGTGTGTGTGAATCTGTTATGACTAAAAATAATCTTTTTTGCCCACGCCATTATTCTTTTATTTAATTGATCTAAAAAATTCTTATATTAAAGTTGTATCTTAGTGATTTTTCGACCAGGCATATTTTCCTCTTATTGTGTCATATGCATTAATTATTTATTAAAATATTGTAATAGCAACAACTTGCTTACCTTTAAAAGTTTAATTAATACGTAACTAAAGGATAGGTAAATAGTATTACATTTTTATTACTAACTAAATTTTTGACATAATTGATAATTCGTGACTTTTCATATGAAAAGCCCTATGTTATAATGCTAATTGTCATTAACAAGGATTTGCAGAGACAGGGAAAACATATTGGGTAAATAATTGTTAAAAAAATAGTCTGTATTATATGGAGTTGTTAAGGATTTAATGTTGCTTGGAACTTTTTCTCAACCTATTACATAGGATATAACTTTTATGGCATGATAAGTGATGATGTTGAAACTCGGGTTCTTACAACAAAAATATGAATATAAGCTGTAAGCATCCTCTTTTAATAAAAAGATAATTAGTATCATATGGCCTAAGGATAGCTAAAAGGTTTAAGTCTAAGTTGACTTAAAATTAATGAATTAATTAAAAAATTCAAATTTAGATTAGATATAAAAACATTCAATTCAAAATTCGAATCATATTCTAATTTAGATTATTTTTGTATAATTTAGACTTAAAAAAATTTCAACTCAAGTTTAATGAATAGGAACAAACCTTTTAAATATATTCAACATCACAATAAGTTTGGGCTGAGACCTACCAAATTATTTTCAGGCTCGAGCTCATGTTTAATGGAGTTAAGACCCGGCCCAATTTGTAATAAATATGCCCTTATTAAAAAAATGAGTCATAAAATCAGTATCTATTAATTTGTACTTGCGGATTAATCAGTATATAATTTTATAATCAAAATTTACCGGAGCCACATAATGTGTGCAATTAGGCATAAGAATATAGAAGAATTAACACATCCAAAATAAAAGAGCAGACTTTAATATAACGAGCACGAACTGTACTCCTTGAAACATAGATGGCATATCGTCTACTTACGAAGTAAGGTTAACATGCCAGAGAGCTCCAACTCTTGAAACATTTCTTATTCAGGTTGGAGTCTTCAGAGCTTAGAAAACAACATAAATCCCCACGAGTATTAACCCTCGAAGTGAAATCCAGTTGATGGCTGTTAATCTCATCAAATTGGTTGGTTGACCTTGAACTTAAACCAGAAGCAAAAACATGAAAGGACAAAGAATGCTAATTTATTTGGTGCAAAGCATGTGTGAAGAGGTTAATGAATTTCTCTGACTATTCGACACCACCTGACCAACATTCACACTCTCTTCCACGTATGCTTCCAAGTCTGTTAAAAGTTAGAAATAAGTTTGTGATGACCTTCCTTAACCTTATAGACTTGCTCAGCATCCCACAACAATGACGTTAAAAAACTGGTGATCACAAGTTAAAACCGAACAGAGATTGTAAAGCAGAAGAAAAGAGCAAAGCAAAGCCGACAAGAACCACCACAAATTCTGCTCCCTTGTAAATTAAGTGCAAGAACTTATTAGAATTCTCGAACTGTACTTTACCAACTTTGTTCGTATTATTTTGTTTATTCTATTGCCATCAAATTCGCATGTTATCATTTGGGATTTCGTTCGGACAAAGATTTGATTGAACCCAACACATTATATGTCTTTAAAGCACAGGAAAAAGAAACTGTCGGAGGAGGTTTATGACTATATTTCTGCGCACGTATTGCGTCAGTTGCCACTAACCAAGACGGCAAGTCTGCTTCCATGGTCTACTTTGTTGAGTTTTAGGGGAGAACAAGGCACAATTTAGAGACTCAATTAAAAGGCTTGATTGTTGAAATCTAACAAATGGATTAACGCAAGAGAAGGCATCATCGATTGAGCAATTTGGAGAACCAATTGGTAGGAATTATTCCTACTGAAAGAAAAGAACAAAGCTATCTATCTGTTGTTAGATTATGCCGCCCACTTCATCATCAACTTTATGGAACCAAATACGAATAGTTTCACATGAAACCCCATACCAATTTACCAGTCTCGCTCTGCCATTCTAGAATAGACTATGAAATAAGACAAATTGCGTTTGTTTAATCTCATCAAATTGTATATGGGAATATAACGCCGGAAGCCATAAGCTTAAAGATTCTTGGTTTTCATGAAATTTGCCTATAAATCAGATGATCACACTGTATTTCATGTGGCTGATGGAATAAATTAAAAAGAATAGTGCAACTACCATACAAGAATCAGCACTGTCTTTCGCTTTCTTACGCGATTTTCAAATTCTCATTCTCTTATGGCAGAAAATAACTGGAGAATATTATTCAATTGTGTGATTTCAGATGAAGAAATCAAATTCTGGGGAATAAAACTTCAATATTCAATATTCTACTGTTTAAAGTTTTACTGTGAAGCACATGGATAATTAGTGGTTCATTTTATTAAAAGTTAATAATAACTGATGTCATGTTAATGTCAGTTATCCGTTACAAATCACAATTATAGAACTTTCCTTCTTGAAATGGCATACTAACTTTTGCTGAGTTAGAACTAATGATGTGAAGAAAAAAAAAAACTGCATTGGCGGTTTGAGGATGAAATGCATAAGAATTTGAATAAATCGAAAGTGATAAACGCACAAATTCCTGAAGAAATCTTTTCCAAGAATACTAGACAAGACTTCAACAAAGTGGAGCAAAGTAGTATTCTAAAACATGACACGACTCTTAAACTAATGGCCAGTAGATGGCCTACATCATTATATCGAAAATCCTAGTTGCTGGATGCTGGAAATTGTGAGCCTACGAGCTAGTACCTAATTCCTGTTTTGATTTTTTAAGCAAGTTCTTCCCATTTAAGCATATTCCCCAATGGAATTCATGGACATGAATGTCAATATCAATTTACCCCTTGTAGGAGCAGTCATGCTGGAGAATATTTCCCTTGATCTGTTAGACCACTACCACTAGACAAGGAATTAGATCTATGTCGCACACGATGCTATAACATGAACATGCAATAAGGATAAAGCCTTAACCATCCTTTTATCTCCTAAATTGAGTACTGTCCTTCTCCTTGCTCAATTTTAGAAGAAAGAAAAGAGGGGAGCAAGAGCCATGAAGGAACGCAGCATGAGTGACGTCTACAGGAGGTACAAACCACACTTGCTTATGGTTCTGTCACAGGTTGCCTACACATTTTTGTACTTCATCACTGAAGCTTCGTTCAACCATGGGATGAACCCTAATGTGTACGTAACATATCGACATATCGTGGCTGGTGTGGCAATGCTCCCTTTTGCCTACTTTCTTGAAAGGTACATGATACATCTCCATTTTAACAAAATCCTTTACATCTACCAATATAGAAGAAAAGGTTGACCTTCATTTAAAAGTTGGCCAAGAGTGATTTCGAAATGGAACATTCACTGGCAGCAAAAACTGTTCGAGTAATCTAGATTTTGCCTGTGGAGACTGTTTTGTGTCATGGTTTGTGCACAGAGACTGATGTTTTCTGTGTTTACTGCAGAAAACAAAGACCAAAGCTCACAATGGCTCTTCTGTTAGAGATATTCGTCCTCTCTCTCTTGGGGTAGGGGCATGTACAGAGTAAATATAACACAGTTTCGGGGAAAAACGTACTAATTTGAAGTGTGTTCAATGGTTACAGGGTGGGTTTAACTCTCAATATGTATTTTTCAAGCTTGAACCTCACTTCTACAACGTTCATAGCATCAATGATTAACACTGTAGCTTCTTTGACATTTGTAATTGCCATTGTACTAAGGTGAGCTTCCTATATAATTCAAAGGGCAAAAACTAGCATATTCATATACTTTCATTTTGTAACACAACTGTTAAGTGCAGGTTGGAGTCTGTTAATCTTGGAAGTACTCGTGGAATAGCTAAAGTTCTTGGAACTTTGGTTTCCTTGGCTGGCGTGATGACTATGACATTGTATAGGGGTCCTCAACTGAAAAATCCATATCATCCTCTGATCCACATTCAAGGAAACACTGCAAACCACCATGAGAGCTGGTTAAAAGGTTCAATACTCACAGTTGCAAGCTGCATAACATGGTCTCTGTGGTATATTATGCAGGTGGTACCAAACTAACACTTTTCTACTAGATTGTAGACATGCATGGATATGAAATCAAATGCAATTTAACATGTGGACCAGTCACTTTGCTCACAATTATAAACAATTTTTGGTCCAAGAAATGAAATACGAGCGAAAATCATTCTTAATAACAGATGAAGCAGAAAAATACTGTCTCAAGTTGGTAAATTTATGCAGGCACTTACTCTGAAAAGGTACCCGGCTCAATTGTCGCTGACAACGTGGATAAGCTTTGTTGGTGCTGCACAATCAGCTGTTTTCACAGTGATTGTAGAACATAAAAAAGCTGCTTGGACAATAGGATTTAATATCGACTTCTGGTCCACTCTATATGGGGTAAGAAGGGTTAATCAACAATGACAATATGCTACGTTCTTAACATTGACTTTGGTTGTGATGATGCATGACAGGGGGTGGTAATCTCGGGCATAGTAGTCTTTGCTCAACTGTGGTGCACAGTAGAAAAAGGGCCAGTGTTCGTGACCATGTTCAATCCCCTTTCGACGGTATTAGTAGCAGTTTTGGCATACTCTGTTCTGGGTGAAAAACTTTATTTGGGCAGGTAATTCTATTTTATAGTGATTCAAACTAACACATACATGTCATAGTGCACCATCAAAGTTTAATTTCAGAGAAAACGAAATTCAGAACTAGTATATATTCAAAGCATATGATTTTAACATTTTGATGTGCAGCATAGTAGGGGCTGTCGTCGTAATCATTGGCTTATATGTGCTGTTATGGGGCAAAGAGGGTGATCAAGTTGGTGAGCAGAAGGATCCAACACATATAGTTGATTCAACCGAAAGTAAAGTATGACCGGGTAAATCACTGGTGAAAAAGCACCCCTACTGAACTTGATCATACACACTCCAGTGGATATCCAGGAAGACAGTGTAAAGGGGGTGCCGTAACAGTTCTAGTGCATTCTAAGTGTGTGTGTCACACCCAGTTTTCTTTTTTATCTAGAAGCAGAGATGTCTCTGGTTATGATGAGATGGACGCATGATCTAGAAACAAACCATTTCAAATGAGCAAATAATTATAACCTTAGTTTCCACCTCAAATCCTTTCAAAATATGTTTGCCACGTTATCCTACATCTAAAATATGCGTGAAGTGCAAAATATCTGCCCAAAGCATCGACACCAAACCCTATCACCATAAAAAGCCAATTCTTTATGCCAAAATCCCATATTTAGGAAACAACCCATACGCATGCCTAACAAAGAATAACTGCCACATAGAGAATGAGAAGAAGCATAAAAGTACAGAGAATAGAGAATAAACACTTTTTGATAAATGAAATAATTGTCATGTAATTACACCTTAATAATCAGCAACAATGGTACTAGCCAACAATCTAATGTCAACATCATGCAAATTGACAGTGTCGTTATATTTACATGTGGCAAGACAAAATTTTGTTGAATGAATCCAACACAAAGCATCTTGAAATTAGCAGCACTAGAGCAAAACGAAAATTATGCAGCTGGAGGCCTGAGCTCATGATCACGGGATGTATCACAGGCAGCTGGAGGTAGATATTGCCACATTGGTATCAGACCATAGCTGGGGAAAACTGCCATCTTATTAGGAGCAGCCTGATAAGCAGCTGGATGAGCATGCACAAATCCAGAAGCTGGAACAGACGTTACTTTCAGTTGTTGTTCCATCCTTTCTTTATCTGCCTTGAGTGTTAATTTCTCTTCACGAAGTTCATTCTTTTCAGTCTGTTCAGGTGCAGAAAGCCAAGAAGGCTATTACTCAAAAAATACCAGAGAAGTAGATCCAATTATCAGAATACTAAGCAGCATTAATCAGCCTAAACGTACAAGCACGTCTAAAGAACTAAACCACAATCAATAATATCGAACATCAAGATGTACCAAATAGATCAAACAAATTGTGCAGTTAAGTGGTAACAATGTTTTAGGCCAACAGTAGACAATTACTACTAACTAAAAACCATGACATATCGTACAAGTCATGCAAAACCAACTGACCTGTGTCACTACTGTCATTAATATTGTTGTAATTGTTACTAAATTTCTAACAGCTAAGGTCAACAACACTAATTGCAAAGTTTTAAATGATCATTTCCATACATTTACCATTAGTGTGATATGATTATATGCCCATAATTTCCATAACTAAGTTCTCCCATCACAGGCACAAAATTTAGATTAAGTTAAGACATTCTATCACATCAATGCACTTAAAATGGTTACCTTCAGACATTTAATTTCTTCAACTAGCTTTTCATTCAATTCTTTGAGTTCCAGAGCCTCAGCTTTAAGTTGGCTCAGGACTCTAATAGCATCATCAAGTATAGCTGGTTTGTCCTTCTGAGCAGCTCTCCCAGGATCCAAAACAGTACTCAAATCCAGAAATCTGACATCATATCAGAAGGCAAATCTGCCTTGTCAATTATGCACCGATTAACTCATCTTATCCGCACACACAACCACACAAGCTTAGAAAGACAACTGAGAGTTACAATGGTAAACATTATCCCTATTCCAAAAGATTGCATAGAAAGAATTATCTTATCAAAAACAAACGGAAGCACTAATTTTGTTTATACAGAATTTTAAAATCCAATTTAATGTAGCCTTTATATAACAAACAATCCAAGATAAAAGTATATATGCCTGTCATTCAATCTCTCCCTCCGCAGTTTCTCACGACAAGCTTTGGTCACAGGCCTACTAGATGAATCCACACGTCCCCTGTAACAGAAGATAACAATACCAATAAACAGAAACATATGACAGCCATGAAGGAAGAAAATATAGAGAGTAGCATTATCTTAACGTTTATCCAGAAGCCCCAAAAACTAAAGGATGCGTCATCAGGGAACTGTTGGTCTTCGTCACTACCAAACTATGCATTAACCAAATAAAATTAACAACATTCTTTCTGATCCCAAGGAATTCTTTTCCTCCAAGTATTCATTCCCACTGATGCTAATACGTAGGATAAGAGAGAAGGGAGAAAAAAGAAATGCATAGAATGAATTGATAGATGTTATGCTCTTCACAATAGTGTTTTCAAGAATTTATTCCAAAGAAGGAGATGCATAGGGAAGCCGAGTAACCTAATCTTTGAGGAATCACCCACCTTACGTCACTAGCATTCCAAAAGTAACAAAAATACGAAACCAGGTCAATTGAAAAAGGAGATGGTATGTAATTTATCCAGAATTGAGTTTTTTGTGCGTCATATTAGAAAGATTTTTGATAAACTAAACAAGATGGGGTAGTGAGAAAATATTGCATCATCCTTTTTTTTTTCCTTAATAATTTTTTGCAGCTATAAAGAGAAGCTTAGTTACCCAAGAGACGCTATCCCAAACAATCCATAGAAGAAAACCAACTCTATCACTCCAAAACCACGCTGTAACTTACAAATCACAATGAAACAGGAAAATAATCCTTCAGCAGTACATCAGACAACTGCAAGTGAAAGGCCATGATCCATACACAAAATTCAAGAGCAGGACAAAAAAAAAATTCTGGTTCCGCCTTCAAAAGCAGACCACTTCAAATCATTACTTGAATCAGAAAACAATCGAGTAAAATAAGTACCTCTTTCGTCCACATTCCTTGTCTTGAGACAATTGGCTGCTGGATGAAATGCCAATTTGGCCACCATTACCACCACTGCATGAGTATAAAGATACAAAAATTTACAATCGTTAAGACTAAACATTTTTCCCTAATTACTACTCAATTCAAACTTAAGTAATTTCAGATGCATCGAAATCTCTAAGCAGCCAAGTTCAATTTAAACAACCTCAGATCTCAATCTCATGTACCAACAAATCATCGAAAGAATTGAAGAAAAAAGAACTATTCTTTCACTGAACTACAATTAGAAACAGTGCATAAAAGCCCAAAAGTAACTTCCGAAACCCTATCATAACCAAACACGAAATCTCCAATAAATCACAACAAAATTGCAAACATATAAATCAATTTCCACCAAAAAAAAAAAAGATTTTAAAGAACCTGAGAAAAAGAAATGAAAGGGCAAAAACATCACCTGTTGGTATTCTCAATATCATCATGAGACCATAAGAAATCAGAAGAAGACGCGCTTTCGTTGATGAAGGTGTAATCCAGAAAGTCCCAGCAACTAGGGTCCTCTAACGAATCCATTAATTTCTCTCTTCGCAAACTATTCCTTCTTCTGAATCTGATTGTGTATAAATTGAATCGAAAATTTTAGAAAAAACGAAATGAACAGTAAACAAAATCAAGTCCAATTAGGAGATTCTGTAAATAATTGGTAGGTAAAGTAAAGGCAGGGAGTATGAAAGATATGACTTTTATGGTTGGAAGAGAGCAGCCATTGGGATTCGAACACGTGGAACAAACCAATAAGGATTATGTTAAGTGCTGCCGCGTCATTTTCTGATGCGCTCAATTAACCGGTCCCGTCCACTGCGCCAACCCACTCAATCGCTCGAGACTCACTAAAAAGTCAAAGATTGGATTTTATGCTTCAAATTATTATATTAGAAATAGAATATAGTAAACAAAATTATAAATTAGTAAAATGATATTTTTTAATTACTCTTATTTTTAAAAATGAATTAATTTGTTAGTTAATTAGTCAATTTTTATAAATTAAAAAATTTTTATAAACCGAAACAAATCAATTATTTTTTATTTAAAAATATTTTTTAATTAAACTTCAAATTATTCAATAAGAAAATAAAATCTCTTTTTATCATATTTTAAAATCTTTAATTTTATTTAATTTTTAGCTAGATTTAATATTGATTGAAATTTTTAAATTTTAAATCACATATCTTAAAGATTTAAATTGTGATCCAATTTTTAAAAGGTTAAGTTAGTGGCTTGTATGGATTGTATCCTTTAGAGGTATCTATTATCCTGGAGGCTTTTGATAGGAATGGCTTCTAAAACTGTTATAACTTTGCGAAAAAAATAAATTATTTTTAAATTATATAAAGGCTTAACAAAGAATAGATGATATAATCTTATGACTTAATATGAGAATAGTTTGTAAATTTAAAGTAAAAATTTTATTTTTTAAATTATAAAAAAGCTTAACAAAGAACTCATCATGATGTAATCTTATGACTTAATATAAGGATAGTTTGTAATTTTAAAGTAAAAGAATAGTTTTTGAACAAAGTAAATTATCTAGTTTTAAAATATACAACGTGAAAAAATTAAGATATAACAACTATCAGTAATAATTAGAATAACCTTATGTTATTATGCATTTATATATATAGGTATGTTTTATTTATTTTAAAATTTTAATTTGAATATATGAATTCCCCTCCACTTATTTAATAGACCTTAAATATGTCTTATAATGTAATTTAACTATCATCTTTTATTTTATGTTATGGCAAACACTATAAAAATTAAATATAAAATGTTGAAAAATTTCCTTGATTTTGTTATTCGTAAGTTACCCCTAACAATTATTAGCAAACTAATGGCATGTAGGAGGCCATTAGTTTGCTAATAATAGTTAAAATTGGAGATAAAAATGGATAATGGAAAATATTAATTTAGGTACAAATATAAAAGTCAAGGTAAATACATTTTATCATTGATAGCAGAAAAAATAACAATTTATTTATTAAAAATAATTTTAACAAATAAATATAAATATATTAGAAGGCATGTTTGAAATTAAAAAAATGATTAAGGTGTTATAAAAATTTATTTATTAATTTATTATTATAATTTTATTAACTTAAATAAATTTAAACTATTTTCTATTCATTAAAGTTACATGACTTACACCTCTTCTTATGTTAATTTTAAAATATTTTAAAAGAAATAAATGTCATAAAATATATATATAATAATTTATTTACAATTTAATTAGATAGATACTTGAAATATTGAAAGATAAAAAATTCAAATTACTGAAAAAAATTTAAATGGCCACCTCTATTAGTGACTACATTTTGATAAGTCCAGTATATTTCAACAATAAAACGACAATGGATCTTATCATATAAAACTAAATGAGGAAATAGAACAAAGAAAAAAAAAACAAAAGAACGTACTATTTTACAATAAAAAAATAAAATTTTTAATTGTCTAGCTCATTTTACAGAAATATTTTATTGTTTTAAATTATTTAAAAATATATTGTAATATTAAATTTTATAATATTTTGAACAAAAATAAGGCAAGTGAAACGATTTAACAAATCCCCAAGAAAACATTCAGCGGCAGTTCTAGTTTAGTGTTGTAGACCAATTAAGGAAGCTAAACATAACATAGCTCACCAAGGAACGTGTATAGATTATGTCTGCCCATACATGAAAGCACAAGTATGGCCTGAGAAAAGTCGGAGGCAATAGGCCAACTGGATAAGCGATATAGGCTTAATAGTTATGTTTGAGGAAATATGAACATTGAAGATATGGGTTATGTAGTTAGATTGTCAAAGGGATTGGTAACAAGCAAGCATGGGATTTTAGCTGTGGAGTGTCTCGCTACTTGCAGAAGTGGGCAATGTCAGTGACGGATTTGCGACAGAGTTGAAGATGGTTAGAACCAGCCTGCATATGCCGCTTGCTTATTCTTAGTTTATTGTCCACGCTTCTGCTACTTGCAACTCACATGATTGGTGTGTTTTTAGTTTTACCCCTCCCACCCCACACTTGGGAAGAGGCATTATTAGTCAAAGTGTCTTTCGTTTTTCCAAGTAGGGCCATTGAAGATTTGAGATAGGAAACCAAATCTGACTCTGACGACCATAATCGATTGGAGGAGAAAGTTCTAAAGACAAAGAACCAAGGAAAGAATGGATCCTTCTTCAAATGAGGCAAAGAGTGATTTTTAACCCAGAAGCAAGCCAAGTAGCTGGTTCCTTCCTACTTTTAGTGCCTCCTACATTGTCTTTTGGTATGTGTACAGATATCAGTTTTTTTTGTTAACAAAATTATTCATATGATTCCTACAGTCTGGAAGCAATTGTTGGTTAAGGTTCTATACCAACCCACGACCAGACAACGTACCTTCTTCAACCAACATTACAAATTATTGACCCAAGAAGTTGGTGGGAATTGGCATCATTATCTCAATTCATGACCTCCTAAATCAACGCCTACAAGGGACCTCTCTAAGTTCCACTTTTCTCTATTGTACCTTTTTGTATTATTCTCTTTTTTTTTTTTCTCTCTTTCACATTGAATTAAACTGGATTGGCCATGATTTTCTCTACGCAAGAGGACCCTTTCCTTGAGCCTTAAATCAATGGGAGGGGGACCTATTTCCTTTTTGTCTGAAACTTTTGAGTCTTTCTGGGCTCTCTAACTTATTCCTCATTCTCTTGAGTAAGACCAAAGTGCACTAATTGACAATTAAATTAAGAATTTGAGAAGAAGTAGTGTTGGTCATGCCTGTATAAATTCTATAATGACACAAATGGAAGAATCAACCAAGAAGAGCTCCAGTTGAATGCTGTTATATCATAAATCCTATGCCTTTGGACAGCTATAAAAATTTCTACATCTTCGGAAAAACAAGAAGAAAAAGAGACGCGCATTAAAAAAAATGATATAAAATGATTTTCTCCAATATTTATGGTTCCAAATAAACAGGTAAAACTGCATTTCTGGAACCTCTACCGTGACCGAAAGAAAAGAAATTTCTCCTGCTTCTACTGCTGCAACTTCCAACAGGACTCACCTCTGTGACATGCCTGCTTTGCTGCACAATCTCTTGAATCGACAAAAACAAATGTCGATCCGTCGAAGAATCCATTGAAAAAGACCTTCTAATGGGTTGGATTGCGAATTGATCATCTTTGCCTCTAATGTCAATACATTCATCTCCCATGCTCGTAACTTTGTTAAATTTCCTGCCTTTTTTCTGAAGCACTCTTTGCTCTGTCCTCCTGGGTGAAGGAGTACTAATTGAACGAGCAGATAATTCTCCCGAGTTCAGCCTTTCTTGAGCTGAAACCAGTGTTTGATTTGTGGAGTTACGATTTCCCAATTCTATCACGACATAGTCTTCATCCCCACCAATGAGACTTTCTGTGTAAGGATGTGGATCTTGTGGCGTGGAGCTTGGGGCAATAACCTGGTCAATTGAGAACGGTCTTGTGGGGCTTGAAATGCTTGTTCTACAAAGTGGGCAATTTGCATTTCCTTGAAGCCAAACATCGATGCAATCTATATGAAAAACATGGCCACAATTTGGTATTCTTTTTAGCTTCTCATCTTCCTGAAACTCAGTTAAACAAACCGCACAATCACCGAAGCTCTGTTCTTCAAGGTATCCGCTGCTGTTGATGACTACTCTCTTGAACTTGAATACTGGGATTGACCTTATCACTGCCTCGTCTAAGCCTCTGGTATCGTGTGCAGGTGCATAGGCCATTAAAGGGTCTTCGTGGTTTCGGTTTCTGGATATGCCAAATCTCCTCAGAAGATCTATTCTGTGCCAACTGAGACAACACTTGATGACAAAGATGTAGTAGCTAACGAGCAAGAAAGCTGTGGCCAAAATCCCTATAACAGCAATGGCTATGATTGGGAAACTTGTGTCAGAGGAATGTAGATGAGGACCAAAGATTGAGCTACTTGGAGATGTATTAATTGGTGGAGGAGACTGTGAAACAAAGCTTCTGCTCACAAGATCCATAACGCCTCTATGAGTTCTAGAACAGTATTCAACAACATCCAAAGTATGCCTATGATGGTATGGAACAGATGAAGAATCTCAAAGACGAGAACTTGTGATGTAGAAGACAGATTAATTAAGGGTAAGGAAAGATTTAAGAAGCGACATGAATGGTATGCAAGAACATGGACAAGGAAGAGTAAGAAAGACGGGAGGAAATAGCACAGGTGGTATAAATGCGGGTGGTGTCAAACTGGGGACATGAAAGCCTTGAAATTTGATGGAAATTTGTGCCTTTCATGCATATTATAATAGTAACTTTATAATATTTATTATAAATATTATATATATATATATATATACTATAATATAGAGTAGAAATTGAAGTATGAGGAGTCAGAGAACAAAGCTGCTGAATTTTATCTGGCTTCTGTTCCCACGAGAGAGTCGTAAATGGCCTCGGTTATTGTATTTCGGGTGGACTAATATGAATATAGAAATATTTTCATATATTAAAATTAGAGACACTTAAAAATGAACAAGAATTGTTTGAACAAAGTTTGATATTTGATTCTAAATTACTATTTTTTAAATAATTTAGTTAGAATAATAATTTATGAATTGTTTTATTTTTTGATAATTTATATAAATTGTCAACTGAAGTGTCTCTCTCTCTATATATATATAAATTGTCAACTGAAGTGTCTATATATATATATTGGGCATATCATATGCAATGAAACTGAAACTGACAGCAGACAGCAGACAGAAAGCTAACACTTCGCATTACATATAAAACGAAAAGACCTATTAAATTAAACCGTAAGAGAATGGTAATTGCATATTTAGAATAGCAAACAGTGAAAAGTGACTGACGTGAAATTTGTACAACCTAAGTTTTCACTTTTTACGCTTATGGTGATATCGATCAATTTCAATCACACGTGAAGTAGCTTTCTATCGGTGTTCAAACAAAGTCATTAATGGCTAAAAATCATAACATAAAACCTCTTGCTATTGGGGCTGCAGGACAACTTGTAAAGAAGACTCAACAACATATACAATGAAAGTGGTTGATCTCAATCATTGGTGGTGGAACAGGAACAGATGGTGCATGATGGTACCTCCCGCCAGAACGGAAGAAAATAAAATTATTGTGTCATGAATTTACTCCAGCTTTTATTCTTAAGAGTCTATAACTTGTGGTACTGAGTTTTTTTTTTAAACTCAATAATGGTGTCTTTTATTCTAAACTTTATAGTTAAACAAAATAATGATTGAATTATTCTTAAAAACTAATTTAAGCTATTTTTTGACTTTCTTGCTAACAATAATAATATTTATCAGTTTTGAATGAGTTCATAAATGTATGACGTTGCTAAAAATACTTCCGTTTAGTTACATGAAGATGTGAGAATGAGTTTTAATTTACATCCCTTAATTTTTTCTTGTTTAATTACTAGTAATAGACAAGATAAGAGTTGACAAATTTAAAATATACTTCTTTTCTCTTTTTTTGTGTGTTTAAACTCTCTATTTGAGAATTTAAAATTAGTTTATTTATTTAAATCATACATAATTTTAATTGATTCTTATTAAGATATTATCATCCACGTCCTACGTTACTTTATTTAATTTATTTAATTTTATTTCAATGAATTTATTTTAATAAATTTATATCATAAAATAAATTCATTATGGTTCTTTAATTTTATTCTTATAAAAAATCATACACGATTATTTTAAAGTTAATAATTTATTGGATCATTAAAAATAATTGTAGTCATTTTTTTATTAAATATAAAATATTTTAATTAATTATTTACAAAATCAATCACATAAAATAATCAAATATAAATTACCATTCTTAATTAACATTTGATATCAAACACTAATATAACTATTAACTTCTATAATTTCATTTCTAGTACTAACATGCTAAATACATATAATTAGTAATTTCATTTATATTTCAATTCTTAGTTTTCATTTATATTCTCATTTTTTATTCCAATTCTTTTGGTTATCAAACGATACCTAGTAAGATGTAATTTATATATATGTATAAAACAATAAATTAAAGGTTTGAAATTTACACAAATATGTATAACAAGCCACCCTAAACCTAATTGAATAATTGGTCAATGCTTGATGAAGCGCTAGTCTTGACATAATTTATTATAAATGAAGAAACATCAAATTGACATTTTTTCACACAATAGAGAAAGAAAACGTAATGAAATATATAACAAACAAGCGGAAGGAACTTGACTTTTTACACATTCTTTTTCAATCATAATCATCATCAATCACGTAGGGGGAAAAAAAATCTAAACTGGCACATGCAAGCCATTATGTTAGAGCATAGCCAACCTTCCAACGATAGACCACACAAACTTGCAATGTGCATTCACATCAATTCACAAAATATAAAACCCATGCACCGGTCGATCAGTTGGGGAGCCTTTCCCTTCTGATGTTTTGAGTTACGATATCGAAATTAACTTGGGAATTTTTAAGTAATATATGATTTGAGCATATTACTTAATTTGATATTATTATTTTTTAAAAATAATTTTTAAAAATTATCTAATATATAAAAAATAATGAGTGTAAATTGAACCGTTATGAGACCTCGGCTTGCCGCTCCATTTCTGGTTTAAAAATCTTCCTACGAGTAATTCCAAAGGCAATTTTGTAAACGTGGGTCCAAAGGAAAGAAAACCCTTTTTTTCCGTCGAAAAAGTGGCTGATGATATCACTGGAAGGGAAGGAAAGTCAAATCCGCGTGTGTAGAATCCTATAAAAGAAGACACAAAATAAAGGCAGATCCGACGCTGTCCATACTTGCGTGTTGACAATGAGAAGAAAGACAAAGGAGCATTTATTTAGTTTTAGGTTAGATTTAGAAAAACTGCGTCCAGGATTCTAAAGAAATGTATATTTTGCACAGTCAAACTTTTAGTCTCTGCCACATTATACGTTTCGTTTACAATTCCACCAACAGGTACAACCTCCCGTCTTCTTCTTTTCCCATTTTGAAGGATATTCGAAATTTAATACGGTTTAGCTAATCCTAAACGTTAACAAGAGTAAAGTAATGTGGTTTGATGATTGAAGGCACTACGTAAGGCTTTTCTTTTTCCAATCATGTCGTTCTTTTCTTGTTAATAAGCAAATCATCATTCGTCAGTACACTCTTTTGAAATAACTCAATTAATTTGCACTATGATGCCATAAATTCTCGAGGCTGAGGTATACCTAACCATGTACTACAGACATTAATGTCATGGCCCTGTCTTGACACCATCAGGACTGAAAGACGCGCGCTGATTCATCCACTCTTTTCCACAACTTTTTCACCTAGAAAGGTGACCTGGAAGTTGGATACAAAAACTTAAAAAATAAAACGTTGCAAGTTTAAATTTTAAACAATAGAGCTGAAGACTATGAAGAATACGAAGAAAGAGAAAAAATATCTGATTCTCTGTTATTTCGTAATAAACTCAAAAAAGAGCTTAAATACAGTGTTAAACTGTACAA
>JANVCQ010000232.1:53714936-53726597 GCA_025531925.1 Erythroxylum plowmanianum | reverse complement strand
GATGATTTGTTCGCTTGGAAGAACTGTTGAAGTAACTTTTGATCATCGATTCTCCATTCATCAGATTCTTATTATCACTTCTATGAGCTCTTTGATTCTTGATATTACAAATATATTGCTGTCAGAATCCACGCATAAGTGTATAAAAATTTAGGCTTGTTAACCCCCATCATGGGTTTGCATCTACTTTGGATTTCCATGCTCAATCATTAGTAACCTATCTACAATGAACTCTCTCCCATTCTCTCTAAATTTTTGGCAAATCACGCAGGGCCTAATCCATCAAAAGCAAGGAAATCATTTCTCTGAGCAACATAACGACACAAACTGTTGATACTAGCAGCCCAGTGATTGGTCAATCACAACACTGGCAGAAATTTTGCGCACTTTGTTTAAGGTAGCATCTCCTTAATAAACTAGGAAAACAGAGAATGTAACTACTGAAATCGTTGATACAAGTTGAAGTGTACTAACGCAACTTTGAGTTACTCCATTGCAGTACCGCTTAATTCAGTAGCAATGTCCAAATAGTTTAGAATTAGCGCAAGTAATGTATAAAATACTGAGAACAGTTTGAACGGAGGTTGCGAGATATCTAATCAAACGAATAACTGACGAAACTTATTAATCATTCACCAGTTCGCTACCTCGTTTATTTATATTTAAGGTATTGGTACTAAAAGCGAAGGTCATAGAAGGGCGAAACGAAACTCAATCTTGTGAACGTTTACTTTTCTCCTCTTCTGATTCAAGAAGCTCTTCCAAAAGACTGTCATCGAAACACTCGATCTCGAAAACTTGGCTTCCTTGTCCACTCGACGAGCTTCCTCGACCAAAACCGTCGTCGCTGCCAATATTACCAGATCTTGAACTCGAAGAAGCAGCAGAAGAAGAAGAATAAAACGATGCTTTAGGACGAGGAGACGACCCCATAATTTGTGAGTAGTAATCATTAGGGAAATTGAGGATTGCAAGGTGACCTCTCATATCAAATGCAGCTCTGTCATATGCACGAGCTGCCTCCTCCGCCGTGTCAAATGTTCCTAGCCACAATCGTGCCCCTTGCCTCGAAGGGTCCCGAATCTCCGCCGCATACTTGCCCCATGGCCGTCTTCTAACTCCCCGGTAACGTACTTCGTCTCTTACTCTCTCTTCCTTCTTCCCTTTGCTAGACCCTTCCATGTTAAATGTTTGCTTGCTTTCTTTCTTTGTTCACGTTTAAGATGACATCAAGTTTAACGTACCCTTCTTTTTGGGTTTCAGGTTCGGTTGCTTTTAGAGGCTTGGTAGTTTTACCTTTTAATGTACCTCATCCATTGGATGATCGTTATATATAGATTTTGGATGCATATTATGACATATCTGACCGTTGATGGCTTTCACAACAACGTGGATTGACCATGTGTTTCAATTTCGTTGACCTAAAAAAGAAGACAATTATATTCATACTAGAACAAATTCATATTTGATTTCTACTTCTAGGAAGTTTCCTTTGTAGCATTATTTTAATTCGGTTTGGTCCTTATGCCTAAATACATACTTGTTTTCCAAGATAGTACGCTTCATAGGTTGATTTGGATTCTTTTTTTTCCCCCCCTGAAAGAATAAAGTGCTTATTCATTGAAGTAATAGTGTATGTCACTAGGGAAGGTGAATTCATATATGCTGACTAAGCAATATTGAATCACTCTTTTACTTTGATACCGATATCGCTTTTTAATAGGTTATAGGGACTCGCTTTGTTAATAATGGATTTGGTAGCTGGGAAATTGATGGAATCATGAGATTTGTTGATATTCTTTGCTTATACCATTGAAGATAAAGCTTGTATTTGACATTAATTAATTAAGATATGCCTAAAGGGTGAACAATTGTCATTCGGATCTTTAGATGGAATGTAAATGTAGAAGTTTTGATAAAGTTCCACCACCAAATCGACTTACTGAGACCAAATTGAAGATATAAAGAGTTTGATTCTCAATTTGATTTGTGCGAATCATAATCAATCGTTTTTCTTGCAACTTTCTATAGAATCTTACTGGATCCCTATAAGAAATCAAAAAGATATAAAGGAAACAGGAAGCAAGCCATATTAATGGTGAAACTCGTCGTCATGTTTCTCTGCTAGAGATTTTAAAGAACCCAATTCTCAAGAGAATCCAACTTGAGATAGGGGAAAAAACCACCACATTGTACATACTAATGATATTTAAAAGTCAGACCCGAAGTTAAACCAAAAGAACAAGAAATTTAAGATTTAAAAAGTTCAACTGGTATTAGACCGTCATATAATCGATTAAATATTAATTAGAATTAAAAAATTTTGAAAAAAACAAAAAGTTATTAAAATAAACTGAACCGTAAAATTAAAAACTAAACAACAAAGTTTGTTAGTTCACAATTTTTATTATTAAAGTAGCTTAACCAGTTTGGTTTTTAAAATATTGGGACTCAAAACCTTAATAATCTTTCTCATACAAGATTAATTGGTGTTAGCTCAAGGTTTATTGATAAGTTGTTATTTTTGTGCTAACCTTTGGATATAAGAGAATCCGAAGAGCTGCTTCTGTATCGGTCAACCAATTTGGATTTATACCTGGTAGGTCTACGACAGAAGCGATTCATCTACTCTGTAGACTCATGGAATGCTACAAGGAACGAAAAATGGATTTGCATAAAGTTTTTATTGATTTAGAGAAGGTGTATGACATGGTTCCTAGAAACCTCTTATGGAGGTATCTGGAGGCCAAAGACATTCCTATTACCTATATTAAAGTAATTAGGGATATGTATGAAGGAGTATTGACTAGCGTAAAGATGATGGGAGGCGACACGGAAGCGTTTTCTATTAGTGTTAGACTCCACCAAGGATCTGTGTTAACTCCTTTGTTGTTCACATGAGTGTTAGATGAAATTATCAAACATATTTAAGGAAAGGTTCCTTGGTGTATGTTATTTGCTGACGATATTGTCCTAGTAGATGAAACCAAGGAGGTGGTTAATTCCAAGTTAGAATGCTAGAGAGATAAGATAGAATTGAAAGGTTTTAAAATAAGCATGTCTAAGATCAAATATTTAAAATGCAACTTTTCGAAAAACCAGATGGTATAAGAGGTGGTGGTAGCAATTGGTACCAACGTCATACCATAAAGGACGAGTTTTAAATATCTCGGGTTCATCATTCAGAGTGATGGTAATATCGATGCTGATATAGTACATCGTATTAGATCTAGATGGGCCAAATGGAGAGGTGCATCAGGTATTTTATGTGACAGAAAGATTTCTTTAAAACTTAAGGGGAAGTTTTATAAAACGGTGATCCATCAAACTATGTTATATGGGGCAGAGTGTTGGCCTGCCAAGCGTAGGCATACAAGATAGTTGTTGGTAGCAGAAATGTGTATGCTTTGGTGGATGTGTGACATTATTCGGAGAGATAAGGTCCAGAACCGGGTGGTGAGAGATAGACTATAGGTAGCGAGCTTTGCCGACAAGTTGAGAGAGACTAGGTTTAGATGGTTTGGGCATGTGCACAGGAGGCCCTCTGATGCTTCGGTACGAAGCTGCGAGGGAATAACACTTAATGAATACAAGAGGAGAAGAGGGAGACCTTACAAGAACTGGCGGGAAGTGATCAAGGAGGATATGTCAGAGTTGGTTCTTAATAAGGTAGTGGCTAGTAATAGAAAAGTTTGGTGTGATTGGATAAGGGTAAAGGATTAACCTTTAATGCTAGCTGAAACAGTAAAGTGGTTATTAGGAGATGATGATTCACGACACACAAATTAGCACGTCGGAAGTTATACCTAATGTCCTCTCTCCCTTTTATATGGGAAAGCATCGGACAATGCTTACGGGCATTAAACTTGGCTTCACAGGACAGGTTTAGGGGGGACAGTAGGATGTCATACCTTTAGGGTCTCTGAGGAAGGTCACCTAACTGATTTAGAGACAAAAGGGGTCAGACTTTGTGCCCTATCAGGTTCTCGCAAATCTGGACTCCATCAAGTATTTCACTATTTCTTGTATTTATTGAAATTTTAGTTACATAGAAATTTTCCGTGCTAGTTTTACCTTTTCTTTGTCACTTGCATCATTCTTATATTGTCTCATTTGCATGTGGGTCTACCAAAACAACCTCTTCACTATGTAGGGGTAAGGATGCCTACTATCAGACCTCTTCAAATCCTACTTCATTGCGGGATTTTGGACTAGGTAATGATGATAATGATGATGATGATGGTGATGATGAGATGGTTTTCAACACATGAGAGATGAATTTGAATCAAAAAGATGCAAGGAAAGCAAAGACAATTCAAATTCCTAGATGGTAGGAAAGTTTTTGACTAAGTATGGGCACGTGTAAAGGGAAAATTTATATGTAGAATTTGATTTGAATACATATTCGATACACTTAGAATTTTAATTATTTAGAGAATCAAGTTATTGTCTTTTAGGTGGGGATCTATTGCCTGATTATGTGGAGAGTGTATTTGATAAAGATAACAATAAGAGGGAAGAGAGGACACTTTTAGTTAGATCATCTGTACGTTTTTTGTGGTTTTTTTGTTTTGGGTTTAGAGGATTTTCGTATTTTTCTAAAAAAGACCAGAAATGGAGACTATATGTTTTGCTATTCTTCTGTTGGGTTTTACTTCTGTTATGAGTAGCTAAATTCTTCTTCTTGGTTAAAGGGAACCACATTATCATCTAGTATGTGTGAGATTTTTTGAATAAAGTTTATTTCATTAATGAATATTGAGTGTTTTTTTGAATTGTTTTCTATAACTGAATTGATTGATCTCGTGTGCACAACTAGGAATTGTCTTGCTCACTGGTTCTCTTAGTTCTTAAAGCTATTAATTAATCAAACTTAAGATTGTATCTAAGTTGTTAGTTAATAAGAATGATTAGAATACATGTATCTATTCATTTAATCTTAAGAGAGAACATCATCCAATGAGTATTTGTTAATGGACTTAATTTTATATCGATAATCCATATTAGTTTGATAACGCAGGTGACCTAAAACCAAGGTTCGTTATTAATTTTCCAGATATGAATATTTTCATTTATTTCAAATTTATTTCATTTTTAATTTCTTTAAATCACGTTAATTCAACTCCCCAATTTGTTTTAGTTTTTAACTCGTATAATATTTACCAATAGATTCCTCATAGGAATAATCTAGTTCACTACTATATTAATTTGTGTTGTAGGAAGTTGTTTTTTTTATATATTTGATTGTAGGAGATAAGATTACCAAATTTTGGCGCCTTTGTCGGGAAATTCTCGACAGTATATGTACGTTACACGAGTAGCCAAGACAACTCAATTGTTATTCGATTCAGGGATAGAAAAGACTACCAAGAGGTTATGAAAGTAAACAAAACAGAAACAACAAGTGCAGAAGATGGAAAGAATGGTTGTGAATCGCACTCTTCATAGACTAGCTGCCCCTACAGATGCTCAACAGCCTCATTGCATCAATTTCTAAATTTGGGAAACAACAACACCTTCAATTGAAGTCAGGGCTGATTTAATTACTACCAATTTTTTGAGGTCTACCAGGAGAGGATCCTTACAAGAATTTGAAGGAATTTGATGTGGTCTGTATGGATATGAAGTCAACAAATGTGACTGAGGAGCAAATGAAACTAAGAGCCTTCTCATTTTCTCTCAAAGATGATGTTCAAGATTGGTTGTACTACTCTGCTGGTGAAAATGTGTAAACATGGGTTGAATTGAAGAAACTATTCTTTGAAAAATATTTTCTAGCATCAAAAGGTGCCAATATTTGAAAAGAAATTTGTGACATTTGACAACACACGAGGGAGACACTATACAAACATTGGGAAAGATTCATGAAGCTTTGTGCTAGCTGTTTCCATCACTAAATAAATGATCAATTGTTGATTATATTTCTATGAAGGTCTTTTGCTTACAGATAGGAGTATGATTGATGCCGCAAATGGTGGAGCTTTGGTTTACAAAATATTGACATTCACAAGAGATTTGATAGTGAATATGGCTTCTAATACATAACAATTTGGGATACGTTCTGGTTGTAGTTCAAAAGACGTAAATGAGGTGAATGTAACATCATTGGAGAAAAGATTAGATGATCTTACATCTTTGGTGCAGCAACTTGCAGTTACATATAAAGAAGCAACGGTATGTGGAATATGTTTGATGTTGGGACACTCCACTAATGCATGTCCGGTTTTGCAGGAAGAAAGTGTAGAACAAGTCAATGTCGTGGAGGGATTTGTTGGACAAATTCAAAGGAAATATGACCCATTATCCAACACCTACAATTCGGGTTGGCGTGACCATCCAAATGTGCAATTATGGGAACTCTCTTGGTGCTGTAAATTTTCAGCAATTTAGGCAACAATATGTACCTAGACAATATCAACAAATGGTATCCAATTCCGAAGGTAAGTCTTTTTTGGAAGATATAGTTAATTCTTTGGCCACTAAAACCAAGATATTTCAGCGAGATACTTAAGCTAGTATTCAAAGTCTTGAAAATCAATTGAGCCAAATGGCAATAACCATCAATTGGTTAGAGGCACAAAGTTATGGAAAATTTCTAGCTCAACTAGAAATTAATCCCAAACGACGTGCCAAAGCTGTCATGTTTTGGAGTGGTAAGGAATTGAAGGAACCATCTCCAAAAATCTCCAAGAGAGAAGTCAAAGAAGAAGCAACAAAGGAAGCACCTGATCAGCTAGAGAAGACACAGACAGGTCTACAGAATTTTGTTGTACAAACCCCTTTTCCTAGTCAATTCACCAAGGCAAGGAAAAAGGAACAAGATAAAGAAATATGGGAGACTTTCGGCAAAGTACAGGTAAATATTCCTTTACTTGATGCCATTAAACAAATCCCTATTATGCTAAATTTCTTAAGGAACTCTACACTTCCAAACAGAAATTAAAATTTGATGAGAAAGTTGAATTGGGGGAGAATCTTTCAACCATATTGTAGAAAAAAAAAACTACCACCAAAGTGTCAAGACTCAGATATGTTCACTATCTCTTATAAAATTGGTGCTTTGAGAATTGAAAAGTTATGTTAGATTTAGGTGTATCAATAAATGTCATGCGTTATGATGTTTACAAGTCTTTAAACTTGAGGCCTCTCAAAGAAACTAATGTAGTGATTCAATCAACAAATTGTTCAAATGCGTATCCAAAAGGCATGTTAGAGGATATATTAGATCAAATGAGTGAAATGCTTTTTCTAACTGATGTTTAATTTTTGCAGATGGGGAGTGGTGATGTAACTTCTTCAACTCTAATTTTATTTGAAAGTTCGTTCTTGAAAACCAATAAAACAAAAATTGATGTTCATAATGAATCGTTGACTATGGAATTTGATGGTGAATTAATTAAATTCAATATATACAATACTATGAAATTACTCGCCCCTCTATAGCCCCCGCCTATAGTCACCAGCAACCTACAACTAAAATTGGATCCATTTGAAAACCATATATATGTTATACAAGATGCTAAAATTGGATCCATAAAAATTCAATCCATACAAAATGGAAAAGACAATAAGTTGCAGAATTTTAGGCACATGGTGAAATTAGAACAAGATCGATCATAAAGTGGGAAAGTGAAGTAGAGGAGGTAAAAGTGAAAGTTTGAAAAGAAATCTTTGAAAAGTACCAGTGATTCAGTAGGGTTATGGGTTTTTTTGAAAATAACTTTCACATGTGCATTTGGCATGTTTGCCTACCGAAGAATGCCATTTGGGTTATGTAACACACTAGCGATATTTCAAAGGTGTATGGTAAGTATTTTCTCTAACCTTGTGGAGAATTGTATAAAAGTTTTCATGGATGATTTCACAGTTTATAGAGAATTTTTTTAAATAGCCATTATCAACCTTGAGAAAGTGCTTAAACGTTGCATTGAAACTAATTTGGTTTTAAATTATGAAGAATGTCATTTTATGGTTGATCAAGGGATAATTTTGGGTCATATAGTCTCTTTTATAGGAATTGAGGTCGATAAGGTTAAGAGTGATGTTATCAGATCTTTACCTTCCTCCACAACTGTGCGGAAAGTTTGCTATTTTCTTAGTAATGTAGGATTCTATCGGCGATTTATCAAAGATTTTCTAAAGATTGCACAACCCATGTATAGACTACTCCAAAAAGACATGAAATTTGATTTTGATGAGCCACACAAGATTGCATTTGATGAACTTAAGGAAAGACTCACTACAACCCCAATTATTTAGCCATCGAAATGGGACATTCCCTTCGAATTAATGTGCGATGCCTCAGATTATGTAGTTGGAGTAATTTTGGGGCAAAATGTGGACAAAGTACCTCATATCATTTACTATGCTTCTATGACACTTAACGATGCTTAGAAGAATTATTCCACGATAGAGAAATAATTTTTGTCTTTAGTTTTTAAGTTGGAAAATTTTAGGTCTTACCTATAGAGTACAAGGATGATCATTTATTCAGACTATGCAGCTCTAACATATTTGGTGACTAAGAAAGAAGCAAAGCCAAAGTTGATTCAGTGGATCTTACTCCTATAAGAAATTCAGTTGGAAATATGAGATAAGAAGGGAGCTGAAAATTTGGTGGTCGATCATCTCTGTAGGATCACTTCAACCAATGCACCTAATGTTCTCCAAGATGAATTTTTGGATGAAAGTCTCTTCGCAATTTAACAGGTAATTCCATGGTATGCTAACATCATAAATTTCTTAACAACTAAGTCCTTACCTAATGATTTATTTAGAGTTGAAAAGAATAAAATTAAACAAGAGACTAAATATTACATATAGGATGAACCTCATCTTTGAAAATTTTGTGCTGATTAGATGATTAGAAGGTGTGTTCCAAATGATTAAATTCCTTCCATGTTAAATTTTTGTCATTTATTTGTGTGCGGGGTACAATTTAGCCCTAAAATAATAAATTGTAAAGTTCTTCAATTTAGATTGTTTTAGCCTAAGCTATTTTATAATTCTTACATGTTTTGCAAGTCTTATGATCGTTATCAAAGAACAGGTAACTTGGGATCAAGATATCAAATGTCACTTACTAACATTTTGGTATATGAGATTTTTGATGTCTTGGGAATAGACTTTATAGGTCCTTTTCTCTCTTCCTTTGGTAAGAATTATATTTTGCTTGCTGTGGATTATGTTTCGAATGTGTTGAAGCCAAGGCTACTTTGTCTGACGATGCTAAAATTATTATAGATTTTGTCAAATCTAACATTTTTGTCAGATTCAGAGTACCATGAGCTATCATTAGCGATCAAAGGACCCATTTTTGTAATAAAATTTTTGAGGTTTTGATGAAGAAATGTGGTGTCACACATTGGGTTTTTACAGCATATCACCAATAGACAAGTGGACAAGTTGAGGTGCTCAATAGGGAGATTAAGTCCATATTGGAAAAAGTGGTGAATCTAAACAGAAAAGATTGGAGCTTACGATTAGATGATGCTTTGTGGGCGTATTGAACTGCTTACAAAACTCCAATAGACATGTCGTTATATAGGTTAGTTTTCGGTAAACCTTGTCATTTACCTGTGGAAATAGAACATAGAGCCTATTAGAATGTGAAGCAGTTAAATATGGATTTGGTACAGGCTAGTAATAATAGGAAGTTGCAAATGCAAGAGTTAGAAAAGGTCTGTAACGAAGCTTATGAAGATGTAAAATTTTATAAGAAAAAAACTAAAGCTTTTCATGATAAGATAATTTTTAGGAAGTAATTTTCAATGGGACAAAAAGTTATTCTTTATCATTCAAAGCTTAAGTTATTTCTAGAAAAATTACGATCTCGCTAGCTCAGACCATTCATTGTTACTAACATATTTGCTCATGGTGCGATAGAAATTCAAAATTTAGACACTTCCATGGTTTTTAAGGTTAATGAATACCGTCTGAAACCATACTATGAAAACTCTCCAGTTCAGAATGTAGAAGAGATAAAGTTGGTAGCCCCAATCTATCTTTGATCAGGTAAGTCGGTGAATATGTCTAGCTAATGACTTAAAAGAAGCACATTTAGGGGCAACCCAAAATTTTCATGTTTAATGTCATTTTTTATTTTTCAATATTTAAAAATTTTTTGATTTGTTTTGTTTCAGCTGTCAATTTTATTCCATTCCCTTAGTATTTTCATTTATTAATATTTTCAATTCTATTTATAAAAAAATTCCTTTCTCGCCACCCACTGTTATTTTACCGCCCATCCAATTTTTTCCTCCCCACTTTCATTTATTTCTTGCTATTACCTTCACTCACTCACAATTTCACACACCCATTGTCGAATTAGTGAACATCCATATCTTTCTAACGAAAAAACCAACCTTTTACCCTTCTTCTCATCATAACCCACTCATTTCCCAGTCAATTTTTTTTAGTTTTGTGTTTACATTTTCGTGTTTCAAGATTGCAAAAGCACAACGATTGGAACCTTGCCAGGAAAGAAAAGTGATTCACCCATGTTAACTTCACCAATCACGTCATTTGTACATACCCAACCTCCATCAGACACCACCGCTACAACACCAAATCCATCAATCCTTCCAATATCTGAACCAATACCAAGCCCTTCAATGAGGAATCACACTTGGAAAGGTAAGCAAGTCCAGAACTAAAGCCAATGGAATTCAAGAAGTGGAACTTTTGCTTCTTTTCGATTGCCAAAGGATAACCGAAGATTTCAGTAACTAAGCTAACAAAAAATCTATCCTTGTAAGTATGTTCTTATCGATACTCTTGAAGTTTTACAAGTTCGTGATTCTTTTGAGCAACTGGTTGGACAAATTTGTTGGAATGTGCTTGTTAAAATTGACTGTCCTGCATATGTTGAATTAACAAGAGAATTTTACTGCACATTTGAATTTAATTCTTATGAAGAATTTGACTTGCTTACTGAAGGAATTATGGAATTTAGACATATGGGTAAGAAATTTGCTTTATCTGTTGCTGACTTTAATGTGGCCATGGGTTTTATATCAGCTGATGATTTTAAAAATGAACCATTTGTAAGTTCCTACTGTTAGAATATATTTTATATATTCCTTATTTAGTTTTGGCATTTTAAATTGGACATATAAGAAAATTACAATTATTAATTGGATTGATAAAGATGGGTATAGATTTTGTTTTCGTCAATGGGCTATTGTGCTTTGTTTATTGGACTTTTGACAAGATGGACATATTTGGTTGAGTTGAGTTCACGTTACATGTATATTGCTCATTTATTTTATTTTTAAAAGAAGTCCAAGAGACTACACACGTGATTGAAAGAAAACCTAAGGGTTTTTTATTTGTATAAAACACTGTGGCATTGTGGAAGACGTGGTGACTGCGCACATGCTCTGGTTAATTCTCTTTAGCTGACGAAAATAGAAGTTGTGCACTGCTGAAGTCGTGCACTGCTGGGTATTTTTGGCTGCTGCACTGTTGAGCTTTATTCACTTGATTGAGTTAATTTTTGTGGAGTGTTTTTGCTGCAGCACAGTGACGTTATCTTCATCTCCAGCAAGCAGTCGAAGCGTAATGGGAGTTGACATTTTGTTGAGTGATTTAAGTTAATTGATGTGTGCAGCACAATGATGGCTTTGTCATAGATCAGTGCATATATTGTTGGTGCTGCCT
>JANVCQ010000232.1:53701176-53714836 GCA_025531925.1 Erythroxylum plowmanianum | reverse complement strand
AAGAATTTAATCTGGGTGAGGGCCCCGCAGACGTAGGCAAGGTGTGCCGAACTGCGTTACCAAACGTCGGTGTTTTTTTGGTGCTTTGCTTTTACGATTATCCGTGTGGAAAAAATTAATTTTGGACAGTCTGCGATTTTATTCACGATTTAATTTTCTCACCTACTGTGACTATCATAGTGATTTTCATGCATCTAAATTGTGAACTCAATGATCCGTCGACCTCATCCATATAATGCTAGTGCATCTAAGAGTTTGTATTTAAAAAATCATGTTTTCAAAATCATGCATCGTACATCAACTCTTAGCATACAATTTTTTAGGATGTCATGATTCTATGGGTACACTTTCTAAGGCTTAATTTTATTTTTTTTTATGGTGTATGGATAGACAAATTCTTGCTAATTTGAGTTTTTGGTTTTTGGCGCAATTTCAATTTGTGTTAAACAAAAAAATCCAAACCATTAATATTAGGGTCCTATGATTTCGGCGCAAGCTTTCTTTTCTCTTTTCTTTTTTAATGATCTTTCTCATACAAGATTGATGATAACTCAAGGTTTATGATTAACAATTTGATAATAAATGTTTAATATTTCAAAATTCAAATTTGATTTATTTCTTTGTTCAATTAATGGTCTAATTCTCAAAAGGAAATAAAATCATAAGAAATTCCTTCCTTTCTTGCAGGAACCTACTTAGTAAACTTTCTTTATTAACATTTGGAAAAATCTTACCATTTCGAACAATTAGCTCCAAAAATTTTGTCTCAACTTAGAATTACGAGGAAGCAACGACTAGTTGAAGAAATTGATTATTTAAAGAAGAGCATCAACACTGGTGAACTAACAAACTTACTCAGACTTTCGAAACAATTAAGCAACATCTATATCCTCGAGAGTCATATCATTCATATTGTACCTTAGAAAGTGAAATTACTCTATTAAGAGATAAATTATTAGTTGAGAATTTACTTTTGATTTTACATTTTATTTTTCTATGAGCTTTTAGAAGTTTGTTATATACTTCGAGTGTGGAGGGTTGGACAACCTTGAAAAATATGTAATTGTGAACTTGGAGAGGCTCGTTAAATTTAATTCTTGAATTCTTATAGTGAAATACTCAAGTTGGATATTTGGAGATTGGACGTAGACTTGGTTGTTAGCCAAACCAGTATAAATCTACTGCATCCTTCTTCTCTCTCTTTAACTTTTAAATTTTCGCATTATATTGTGTGTATGTTCTTTTTAGCAAGAGGCTCCTTTACTTTTAAAAGAAACTCCTTCTATTTTCAAGTTGCAAAAAGTTCCTTTTAGTTTTAATACGCGTCTTCTGTTTTTAAATTGTTTTAACGTCATTTATCATTCAGGAGGCTCCTTTCATTTAAGCAGGGTCCTATCTTGTAAAAGACTCTTATTGCCTAACAGGTTCCTCTTGTTTAAAAGGCTTTATCGTCTGACAAGCTCCTACTATTTTTATTTGTTAATTAGTATTTGTTTATTATAGGAAGTGAAAGAACTTGCGAAATTTTTTTTGTCACAAATAATTTACCCCCCTCTAGCGTTTGATTGCTTTATCAATTGATATCATATTCGAGGAAAGAATTCAGTTGAAAGAGTTATAGTATAAACACAATTTTTTAAATTGATAAGCAAACATAATTTTAATCTAAAAATTTTAGAATAAAAATTTTCAAAGAAAACTAAATTTTATTGAAGAATTATATTAATCTCTCTCAAAAGTTATTTAAATAGGTTTATATAAATCATAATTCATCATAAGAAGAATTGCAGATAGAATAGGAAACTTTAATTTATCTTAAGAAGAGTTCTAAACAAAATAGTAAACTCTAATTTATCTTAATAAGGGTTTTAAATAAAATAGGAAAGGCATCAAAAAATTTGTGTAAAATAAAAAATAAGAAACAAATAAGATAAAATAAAAATTGTTCAAAATCGCAAAGAAATATTTTGATTAAGGCGTAATCACGTGCTAATCAATCTCACATTTTGCCCAAATAGAAAAGAAAAGAGAAATGTTGCATAAGAATTAATCAAATACTAGTGAATGTCTCAAATCTGTTCAAGAATTTATATGCCTTATCGAGTTGTAGAATGGAGGAAAAAGTTCATTTAGGGGCTACAAATGGTTGCCAAAAAAATGAATAAGGTTGTTTGAAAATATCTCAACTTAAGAATACTTTTAAAAAAAACTCTACTTAAAGACAATTTGATGTAAAACTAGGAATTGAAGATTTCATTTACAATGGTAGTGGATATATGTTAAAGAACCAAACTCACTTTGAGAAGTTTTTTGTACCTTAAATGTGGTGAGAATGAATACATCTAGACATCTTAGTACAATCTCTGCAAATAACAGCTCTGATCAACTCAAGAATTGCATGGAGCAATGGAGGTCAAGAATGATCCCATCTCTAATAAATTGATCAATTTAGTAGTTTTGGGTTGGATCCTATGTAATGTAACGTGAGCCAAAACCTTTTGGGTCTAACCCTTAGCTTGAAATCGAAATTCTCAAAAGACTTCTTTTCCAAGATTATAATCATCCATTGCAAAGGATGTTAGTGTTGCTGATACATACTCTCTTCAACATGAAATAAATACTCGGAAAAATGATTGCATGAAATCCTTCAAAAATTGGGAGTTACTTGATAATTTACCTACTTTACATGTACTACTGAAACTTTTCTCTCTCAACTCAAAGGAATGATCTTTCACAAGAAATTAACTAAAAGATGGTCTACAACAGTTCAAACTTTTCTTTGACACATTTGCTTAACTGGACATGCTATGATCTCCAATAGCAATGATCAAAATATACATGAGGTGATTAATAGCAATTTCGCTGCTTTAAGCTGAGGAAAAAAAAAGGAAAAGACATGAGGATCTATTTGTTTATAAAACTGAATAATAAGAATATTGCGTAAACTTTAATGATCGTAAACTTAGCACTTTCCATTATGAAAGGTTTGGACGAAATTAATTTATAATCATTGCACTAACTATTAGCTATGGCTTTTATGTGCATAATTCTGTTTTTCATCGAACACAAACCAAGATGCAAATGAATACCAGCTACTTAAGATTTATAGAGATAAGAGGTAGAAACAAAGAAACTGAAACCTTTATCACTAATTTGCAAAACTATAGAGACTACTATTTTAGTGATCATATAGTTTTCCTGTTGTCTTTTTATGAAAAAGCAAAGCTTAAGGATGTCTTAATTCCATGGCAAAAGTTGCGATTTATTCTTTAACATTTCACATAAGATTTAACATAGTATTTAATCTTATCCTTAGTACAAATTTATACCTTAATGTTTAAGTTGTAATACAATTTATAATTTCATTAAATTTTTGCTAGATCTCCGTAAGAACATTATTAACTTATTGTACTTAACTTGCAAACTATATAAATTTAGGGATAGTTTAGTTTCAATTCTATTTTTTGGTGGTAATTTTTAGCTTTTATTTCTTATTTTTAATTTAAAATATAAACTTGTTTATTTAAGATTTCTAATATAAAAATTTAAAAATATATTTGATTTTATCGTGTAGTTTCCTTTTTTAATATACTCTTATATTAATTATTTTTAAAATAATATATTATATTTTAAAATAATTAATTCTCATTATTTTTAATTATAGTCTTTGTTAATTATTTTCAAAGACTGTCTCGAAGAAATGTTAGATCTTTCAATAAATAATTGAATGTTTCTAAAACAAACATTAAAAAAAACTCCAGTTCCTCTCAAAATTTTAAATATCGTTTTGTATCGAATCAAAATTGTACGAAATAAAGGGTGGTCATATCGGATGGTACCGGTCAGTATCGGTCCGTTTCGGATAGTACTGGTCGGTATCAACCGGTATTCAAAATACTAGTCAAATACTAACTGGTACCGAAAATTTAAAAAAATAAGGGACCTTTTTGCAAAATTTTCAAAAAATTTTAAAATCTCCCTTCCTCTCTTCTACCTCTCCTTTCCCTCTTTTTTTAAAGTTTTTTAATTAGTTATTTTATTTACTTCAACTTTTATAATTTTTATAATTTATAATTTTTATTTTTAAAATAATAATAAATATTTTTATTACTAATAATAAAAATAAATTATTTTTATTTGAATTTATTTAATATTTTATATAATATTTATTAATAAAATATTTTATTTTTAAAATAAATAATTTAAAAATTATTATCTATAAACTAATATTTATTATATATTTTTAATTATTAAATCAAAATTTATTTGAAATTTATATATTTTAAAAATATATTTTAAATTTAATTATATTTATTAATAATTATTAAATTAATTTTATAAATTAAATTAAAATTGTTATTATTATTTATTATTATAATTTTTGGATAAATGGTTAAAAATATATAGTATAACTTTACATTATATTTTATAATTTAAAAAAACTTAAAGATTATTTTATATATTTAAAAATTACCTAAATCGATATTTGATATTAACCAGTATTAATATATTCTCGTACTAAAACTCAATCTGTTACTAAATTTTGTAAATTACCGTTCTTCTGCATCGTAAATCTAAGCTTCTCAAGTACAAGTACCTTATCATCATTACCCTTGTAGCCTCTCTCTTCCTTGCCAAGATTGCCCACCACCTTAGCCTGCGTTTGGCCTCACTTCGTCTCAACCGCTCTTTTGTTTTGCTACTGTCATCTTCTTTGGTAACAACGGAGACCACCGACGAAAAGGTAACGAGGACCTCCTGACTTATGTTGCTAGGCTACCCCATGAGCATACTGTAGAAAAATTCAATCTTGAAGAAAATAAGTTGATAACCAAGGAATAATAACGATATGTGTAATTTTTATCTTGACATTAAAATGAACAGATCCAATCTTTTTGTTGTTTTCTTCGTAATCTTTTTTCTGTTTTCTTCCCTTTACTTTAAAATCGTGACTACTCATGCCTCAACTTTTAAGAGATGATGGAAAACACTTTGCCGAACTAAATTTGCGTTGCCTTTATTGTTGACCTTTTTTTAAAAAAGAAGGTGTTGTGTTAATAGTCGTAAAAGCAATAGAATCAATCAAATCAATAAGGAAAAATAGTAAAAGCATACAGAATTTTTACATGGGAAATCCGACTGTTGGGGGACAAAAACTACAAGGTGAAGAGAGCCCAAAAATACACACTATGTCAATAGAGAAAAATTATAAGTATTTTTCTCTCTCACATGCACAAACTTTAGGACTAATGAAGAGTACACTAATATTATATTTTAAAGGACCTCCAAGAAGTGTTAATATAGTAGTATAATCCTAGGGTAGGAGACTTACCCAGAGTAGAAATTTGAAATAGTGTCACATAAAAAAAGAAAACCTACATAAAGTAGTAATCTACATAGAGTAAAAGTCTTGAAGGCTTGAGTCATTATCTAACAAATCTCCAACTTGACACAAGATCGAAAATAGGAACTTTCTTCGTCGTTAGCCCCGAAGGGAGCTCAATTATCAATAATATTGGTTAAGCTCAGGCAATGCCTGATCTTAGCAATAGATAGTGGCTTGGTCAACATGTTAGCAGGGTTCTCAACAATGTGAAACTTCTCAATAATAACTTCATTCGCTTCAACAATATCCTGAACGAAGTAGGGTCGAACATCAATCTACTTAGTTTTAAAGTGATACTTACTATTTCTCGTGAGGTGCACAACACTTTGATTATCACAAAAGACAACAAGGACATCTTGTTGTACACCAAGCTCTTTCACTAAACCTCGAAGTCAAATAACTTCTTTCACTCCTTCAGTAGTAGCAATATACTCCGCTTCAGTGGTCGATAATGTCGCAATGGAATGTAGAGAAAAATATCAACTGATAGTGGAACCATAAAGAGAAAAACTATAGGATGAAAGTGACCTTCTCCGATCATAGTCACAGCCATAGTCGGCATTAACATAGCCAACTACACTATCGTGATCAGAACAACTTGTCGAAGACCAAACCAAGCTCACTAGAACCTTTCAAGTAGTTAAAGATTTACTTCACACCTTCCCAATACTCCTTGCCAGGATTATGCATGTACCTAGATACAACACTAACAACATAGGCCAAATCTGGCGTTGTACATATAATAGCATATATCAAGCTACCAACGACACTGGAGTACGAAATGCGAGACATAAGTTCCTTGGCTTCACTAGTAGGTGGGCATTGTTCAGCAGATACTTTAAAGTGTGCAGCCAATGGAGTAGTAATAGGCTTACAGTGAGCTAAATTGAAGTTGGCAATCATCTTCTAAATATATTTCATTTGAAAGAGCATAAGCTTACCTGCTTGACGATCCCGAATAATCTCCATCCAAAAAATCTTCTTAGTAGAACCCAAGTCTTTCATATCAAATTCATTACTAATCAGGGCCTTCAACCTACCAATAAGAGCCTTACTAGGTGCCACAATCAACAAGTCATCAACATAAAGCAAAAGATAGATGAAGGAATCATCAAGAACTTTTGAAAATACACACAATTGTCATAACTACTTATAGAGTAGTCTTGCCCAATCGTAAAAAAGTCAAACTTCTTATACCACTATCTCGGATATTGCTTGAGACAATACAAAGATCTCTTCAAATGGCAAACACGGTCCACCTTTCCTTGAACCACAAAACCCTCGAGTTGATGGAGGTAAATTTCTTCTTCAAGATTACTATGTAGAAATGTAGTTTTTACATCCATTTGCTTAAGCTCTAGGTCATAAAGAGAAATAAGAGGTCATAGTACGCGAATAGAAGTATGATGAATAATAGGAGAGAATACCCATTGAAATCAACTCCTTCACGATGACAAAACCACGTACAACAAATTGAGCATTATGTCTCTTGCTTTCCACGACAGGGATGCCTTTTTTAAGCTTGTAGATCCACTTGCAACTAATAGCACGCTTATCCTTAGGAAGCTTCACCAAATCCCATGTCTTGTTCTTATGAAGACTTTCAATTTCTTCCTATATAGTACCAATCCAATTCCCAGCATCTACACTAGCAATAGCCTCAGAATAATTCTTTGGCTTAGAATAAGTGTCAACTTCCTGAAACTAAAGCATAGGCAAAAAGATCACAATCATAGTCCTACAATCTCACTAGCAATTGGGTTTGTCTCCTAGGATGATCTCGGGCCAACACATAATCAAGTTGCACTAGTGGTGGATCAACATATATAGTGGCATTAGTCTGAGTTTTTTGAGATTTAGAAGTAAGTGGGACTGTCTCCTTATGGGGAGTAGCTGGGATGACGAACTCTACCATCTGCCTTATACTAGCCTGATCATCTTCAAACATCTTGAGCGTAAAGAGACGAAGTTTGTTGGCCAGACTCTTGGTCATGTAAAGGGACTATAATTTCAACCAGAGTCTTGCGGCAGTTGTCTCATGGACTACTTCCTAGAGCATTTCACATGTCAAGTATAACTGAATAGTAGATAAGATTTTTTGGTCCAACTTTTCCCAATCCTCATATGACATATTGGCAAATTTCTTTGTCTTGCCAGACAAAGCTTTCTTCAATTTATATTGTGTGAGAATGACTTGCATATGGATCTTCCAAATAGCAAAATTAATTTTTCTGTTGAACTTATGGATGTCGAATTTGGTTGAAAGAGACATGGTTACAAGACTTGATTGACTGAAATAAACCCTGCTCTAATACTAGTTTGTTGTGCTAGTAGTCGCGAAAGCAATGTAATCAATCTATAAGGAAAAATTGTAGAAGCACACATAATTTATACATGGGAAACTCAAGTGCCGAGAAAAAAACCCACTAGGCAAAGAGTCCTAATATATACACTATATCAATAGATAAAAATTACAAATGTTTTTCTCTCTCACACGTACAAACCCTAGGACTAATGAAGAGTATACCAATACTATGTTTCAAAGAGCCCCCAAGGGTTGTTTATATAGTAGTATAATTTTAGGATAGGAGACCTACACATAGTAGGAATTTGAAATAGTGTCACATAAGAAAAGAAAATATACAAAAAGTAGGAATTTACATGGAGTAGAAGTCTTAAAGGCTTGGGTCATGATCATGAAAAAAGGACATAAAAGATTATAAAAGATAGAGAAAAATGGGAACATATTATTTTTACGAAAAATGTTTTAAAATATACAAAAACATCTTTTGTACATTTCTATAAAATTGTTGCATTTTTTTATTTTTGCAAACAAGAAATGATAATAATACTCAACTAAACATATTTTAATGACATGTTTCTCTTTTTCTGAAAATCACAACAAAAAAATTGGAAAAGAAAAAGAAACAAAGAGGCCTTTAATTAAGTGGATGCTTAGGTGTCTATTATTACAAACCTTTAAAAGGCAAAAAAGTGTAATTCGCTCTCTAATGTTTCCCGTAAGGTCTAAATAGCTCTTATGGTTATCTCTAATACCAATATATATCGTAATGTATACAAAATGTCACAATTTATACTCTTAAACCTGACTCTGTTTGGTTTCTGTTCAATAAACATTATGTCACAATTCTTAAATCTAACTCCGTTTCGTTTCTGCTTAATTTTTGTCGAGACACTGCTAGACCATGACACTGATACGGTAGTTGTGCAATTTTTTTTTTGGTTATCCCACGAGATGTCCTAGAAGGGTCCCAACTGTGAGAAGGCGTCTTTAAGTCATTCACTCCCATACTAATCCCCACTCACATCGGGTCAGTCCGTAAGGGGTAAAGTGCTGGCCAAATAGATTTTTCCATTCCCAGGACTCGAACTCGAGATCTCTGATTAAGGGATGAGAGTGCTAAACTACTCACACCAACCTATTTAATTGTTGTGCAATTTGAGTTACGTAAATGCTTACATAATTGCTATAATTTTTATTATATCAATATTTAATTATTTAAATTATTAAAACAGAAACATATGCAGTTATATTTTTATATAGACAATAAAAATTTGTTAACGAAACAAATTACATATTATAAATTAATATATGTTACAAAAAATTAAAGTATAATATATGTATTTATAAAATTTTTATTTTTATTAAAAATGTAATTATGATAAGGTTATTATAATTGTCGTCTATATATGTTTTGTAAAAAAATTAAATTTAACTCCAAAATTCAAGAATATTAAACTTTTATTGTATAATAATTAAAAATAATATAAAATTAAAAATTGACATTTATTTATATGAAATGTGATCCAAATAGACATATTTATGTATTTAAAATTATCATAATTATATATTATAATTTTTATATATGTAAATTTTTATTGATTTTTAGATTTCTTTCCTTATATATATAATTACTTTTATGTAAATTTATATTATTTATATTATTTCTTTTTATCATACTTTGTTATTAGATATTTATTGGTATTTTTATATTTTATTAATTACATATTACTAAAATATAATTAATATTGATTTAATTTCTCATACTTTTTTAGAAAATGATTTATGGAAGAAGTTTATAAGGAAATTAATAAAAAGCTGCCATACGAAAATAAAATGTAATACATATTTAATATTTGTTTTAATAATTAAATATTTACGAAATAAAAAGTAATATGTTTCATAGTAATCATATCAATATTTGCATGGCCAGAATTATATAATTGGCATGTCACTTGTCACATAATGTCACGATAGAGATGTAATAGAAATCTAATGATTTGAAGATGCAAATTGTGTCATTTGTAAATATTAGGGTGCAAATTGATACTGTAAATGACGGTATGGCCTATTCTAGACCTTATATGAAACCTTTTGCCTTAAAAAATAAATTTTATAACAACAATGTCAGCGTTTATATGGCTAGAATTATACAGTTGGCAAATTAGGTGTCACGAGTTAATAGCGTCATGATGAAAATCTAATGAAAACATAACGAATTAAGGTTTGAGAGTGGAAATTGTATTATTTATAAATATTAGGATACAAATTGACAGTAGAGACAACGTAAAGATTATATTAGACTTTATACAAAATGTTAAAGAACAAATCACACTTTTTACTTTACTATTTTTCTTACTAAAAGTAGGGAGAACTTTATGAAATGTAAAGCTTGAAAAAAAATTTTAACAAATGGTAACCAAAAAATTATTTATATTGCATAGAATTACGGATGAGGCTTCTGGATTGGAACTAGTACGAAACTTAATCACGTCAGAATTATAAGTTCAACCAGAAGCCCGATTGAGTCAGATCTTTTATTAGCCTAAGGTTAGTTGGGCTTATAATAGTAGAGTTTTTATCAGTAGAGTTTTTCTGAAAAGAATTTTTCTAAGAAGTCAGTTAGTTGCTTGGCTGTTATTTAAAATAAAAATTTGAAAGAGTTTCATACAGTAAACTGTTTGGCAATATAAAAATCAAAAGCATTTTTAATTTTAACTATATTTTATTTTATAATAAAAATTATTTATGCATATAAATATTATTTAAAGTATATTTAACAATATACAAAGCACAATATATTAATTATTATATAATTTTAAACTATATAAAACATAAATAAAAATATATCTAACTAAATCTTTTATATGAATTATAACATAAGTAACACTAATACCAAAAACAAATATTAAATCATATAAAAAAATTAAATAATATTATATAACTCTCAAAATAAACATGAAAATGAGTTTGTATATATTGTAAGAATTCTATGTAAAATATAAGAGCAAAAGAGATTAGAAAATAGACTCATTAATTGATACCTAAAAAATCATTTTTTTGATAAGCTTTAAATTTGGATTTTTTTTAAAGTTATATTTTAACTGCCAAAAAAGTCATATATATTAAAGAAATATTTTTTATTTTATAACTAAACACTCATTTTTCTTTAAAATAACTTTTCTGATAAAAAAGTCCTTATTAATCTTTTAAAAGTCTATCCAAACAAGCAGTAAGTCCGAAGATAAACCACGATGCCACCGTCTCTTTCAACAGCCACATATCTCTTTCCCAGTTTCCTGATGAAATCAATCACAATAACCAATCAGAACTAAAGCTACAACTCTAAATCAACCATAATAATTTGTTTTTAGGTTCTATTGGAGTAAAAACAAATACTTAAAATCACAAATTGACAAGCTCACCTTTCCATCGTAGATGTTTTAGGCTCTGTTTAGTTTAGAGGTTAATAATGGGATGGAATGGAATGTAACACACTTCCATTGTTTGGAAGGAAGTTTTATAATGGAATGGAATGGAATAGGATGAAAGCGGAAGGTTTCATGTTACGTTTCATTTCATCCTAAACAGTAAAAATAAGAAACCTCCGATTTGGGGGGTTTAGGATGGAACGTAAACTAATAAACATACACTACCTAATATATCCTCAATAATCTTTCATATTGCCATTATTTATCCTTACTAATAACAACAAACGCAATATTGGTGAGAACACAATATCCATTGTAGCAGGTGAAGAGAGTTGGCAGGGGAGCATTGTAGCAGTCGAGAAGCGTGTTTGGAAGAGCATCATTGCTTCAGCTTCAGGTACATATTCTTCATTTTGGGTTGTGGTTGTTGTGCCGCGTGTAAATGTGATTTGGGTGTTGTATACTTTTAATTGTTGAGGTTGAAAATCAAGAAGCAACTTGGGAATTGTACTCTTCAGTCATGAGTCGTGGTCCCCTCTTTACTTGCTTCTCTTCATCTTTGGCTGTTTGCCTTTTTAAAGTTGGAGATGACGCGTTCTTCCAAGCTTTGGGATATTAGAATTTTGTGGCTTTTAGGTGAAATTGCTATGGTTGCTCACGTAAAGTGCAAGTTCTTCTTTAAAGTTGCTATTCTTAGCAATAGTTTACTTGTCAAATTATTTCTAAACTAAGCTCATATCATATCTATCCTTAATTCCATTGGTTATATCTAACTTAAAGAAGCGATTTGGGTTTTTGTACAGAAATGACAAATGTTATTTGATTTTTACTTGTTCTTTTTTCTGTTAATGCCAGAGAGAATTGTTGTTGTTCTGAGTTTTTAGTAGAACTGTTAGTATTTTGTGGGTTATTAATGTGATAATAAGGCATCAAAGTGGCATCCTTTTTGTTAACTAATTGACAAATATTATTTTCCTCTCTTTAGCAGGCCTTTTCCTAATAATTCAAATCTGATTTGTTAATTTTCCAAAAGCTCCATCTAGTCCCTGGAGGATAACCTGGCAATGTTGCTGCATTCAGCTTAACTGTGTTGAAAGACAACAATAAACATATGTTAGAGTCTCATAAGTTTAGAAGTCTTATATCAGGTTAATTTGGGAATGTAATCACTTTGACATTTTTTTCAAGGATTTTAGTATTATTTGTTTGTATAAGATGCATGAACTTTTGGAACTATAACCCTCATTGTTTCTTGATTTCATCTATGTTGTATAGACCTTGTTTGACTTTTTAAGCTTCAAAGTTTGAGTCTTTATGTAGGAGAGAGGTACTAAGAATCTGCATTGTTGATGAAAGTTGAGATTTTGATGTGATGTCCAGCAGGCTTCTCTGCTTGAATGTCAAAGCTTGTTCAATTTGTTCATGGTTCATGTCTTCCATTTAATTCTCTGCTTGAATGTTAAATCCCAATGTTTGTTACTGGAAGCAGAATCAATCCCATGAAGCTCTTCTACAAACTTTAGCCTATTGCCAGGTAAAATCCTGAAATATAGAGCTCTCTTGAAGATTTCAGTTAAAATGTGAGATTTTGGTTCAAATTTTACAAGCTCTAAAAGGTTAAATGATCTTCTTCTTAATAATAAAGGCCTTCCATGCACTCCTTTTTCTTGAGACTCAAGTTTCATGTGGTTCTGCGTTGATTCGTTCATGTTAAACATTTCGTGGTCTGAAATTTAGATCTGCCTGCTAAATATAGAAGCTTTTCTTTATTTTTCACTCAGATTATGTATTAAACATTGGCAGATCATTGGTATGAGGAATATAAAGCTATTTAGGCTATTAATATTATCCTTATTTTGTCTCTGCGCACTGGGGCAGCTCCCTTCTGAAGAAATCTTGTCATTACTTGAATTTAAAAAAGGTATCAAGCATGATCCTATAGGTTATGTCCTTGAATCATGGAATGAGGAGTCTATTGATTTCAATGGTTGTTCTGCTTCTTGGAATGGGATAGTGTGCAATGGTGGAAATGTTGCTGGTGTTGTCCCGGCTCTCGGCTGATGTAGACTTGAGTGTGTTTACTAGCCTTACAAAACTTGCAAAACTCTCCATATAGAGCTCGTTTGAAGATTTCAGTTTCCCAAAGAATTTGCAACTTTATGATGCTGCTTTTGCCAACTTTAGTTTTACATTGAAACCATTTGCTTCTTATGGCATGCTTATTACAGAGCTCCCTTTATCAAACTCCTAATACCTCAAATCCTTCCTGTCAAACTCAACTCTTCTTTGTTTCTTCATATCCACTTGTGCCAAAACACTTACTAAACTACCTTCGTCATGGATATAAGTAGCATGAACTCTACTCAGTTTGTCACCTCAATATATATGCATATATATAAGCAATTAATAGATGGGGTTTATAAATGCTTATAATAAACCTCATCTGTTAAATGCTTGAGAATACATAGCTTCGTACACTATTATTGGTTTTTTTTCTTTTAAGATTTTAATAATATAACATCCAACCCTATCTAGATCATT
>JANVCQ010000232.1:53688475-53701076 GCA_025531925.1 Erythroxylum plowmanianum | reverse complement strand
GTTAACTATGAAAGCCTATGGTCTTTAGCTGATATTCTGAAGTAATAAGTCTGCTTTAGACTTTAAATATGTAGGAGTAGTTGGCGTACCCAAGGAGGAAACACTTGTTCTATTAGTGTATTACGATCTTTGAAGGCTAATCTTGGTAGAAAATTATTATTGCTCCTTAAATGCTCAAACTTCCAGAAGCAACATAACCTAATCATTTTGACTGATAAGGTAATTATTTATGAAATGTAAGCTTGAGGCAAATGTTTAACTAATGATCATGGGTTAGTTTCTACACTCAAACTCAAAACACAATATTTTTCAAACCTGCATTTTTTGTTGTTGTACATGCTTAGTAGTAAAAAGATATGTTTGTTGTCATTCTTTGAATTGTTGGCATGCCAGTTTTGTTTGATCCTATAACCAGGTGGTCTCTACTTACAGAAAAAGAACGTGCTATTATAATAGGTGACAACAATATAGCTGAAACTGGATTCAAGAAATGAATGTTCTGTGCCATACCTCATCGAAGAATCTGAATATTTGGAGCCAACAGCTGAAGAGTTAACACTTCTGGAGGAACAACTATTGGAAGGTATAGCTATGAGATCTAGTCACCAAAAAGAAAAACTAGACGAGCAAGAGCATCTGAAAAGATTGCTACAAGTGCCATGTCTGTGAAGTCTAGTTTTAGAAGCAAAAAAGAGTGTGCTATGTGATTGTCTTTCTTCAATATAACAATACTGTGGTTCTTGTAGGTGGCTACGTGGAAAGATGATGATGAAGATTGCTATGCTAGATGTTTATCAACTGAAGTAAGAGAAAACTTCAAATGCTTCTTGAATTTTGTTATATTTGTCAAATGAGAATGGTTTTGTGTGTAGGTTTCAATTATACTTCCAGGAGCTTGGTGTTTGTTTAGAAAGCCTAATTTTTCTTCAGCAAAACTGGAAACTTTCGGATCTCATCCACATGAATCTGTTATTGGAAAATTATGGAAAATCTGCTATTTGATTTTGGTCAAAGATGGCACATAAATAATGTATGAGTTGGTGTGTTTTTACTCCTGCAAATGCATTATAACTAACACTTGATTATTTGAACACTGATGAATTACATATGTTATCTTAAAACAAAAGTCATTTCAAGTTTTTCGAGGTCTAATTATCACTAAAACGATTTATGGAAGTATTGTGATAACTTTAAACAAATCGTTTTTTAACGATAGGTAATAATTAAAGCAATAAATAATAAAACAATCATCTTTTTATGATTCCGATATGAGGTGGGAGTTGCAAATTATGACTCTATACTAATAGATATATTCCACAGCACTCAACCTCAAGTGCCTTTGATAGGTTGGCGTTATGCTTTAAATACATAAAAAATTATTTTAATTGTTTGTATATATTTGTATATAAATAAAAATTTAAATAAATTATTTTTAAATATAAATAACATAGAATAAAATAAAATAAATTTAATATAATAACATTTATTAAATAATTAATAATAATGTTTTTATATAATTTATAATGAATTGTATATTAATTAATTACAAAATAATAAAATTTTTGATATTTTAAAATAGAAAATATATGAAATATTATTTATCACCGCCGTGACTTTTTAATTGGACATAATTTTTATTTTAAAATTGTACTATTACGCTTTTTGCAATAACCATCTTAATATAAAGGATATAATAGTCATTTATTATACATTACATTCCATTCCATTCATCTTCCAAACAACATTTCACTACATCACATTATAAACCCTTCCATCCCTCCCAAACAACTTTTTACTATATTACATTCCATTTTATTATAAACCATTCTGTTCCGTTCCATTTTATTACATTTCATTCCATTAATTAACATCCAACCAAACAGAACCTTAAGCTCGAGTCTTATGGACGAGGTTTGTTAGTGCTTTACATTTGACTCAGATGGACGATACTTATTGGATGCAAGATAAGAGAAGGCTAGGAGATATTGAAAGAGAGAAATTCGGAGGGCAACGACAAAAAATTATAAAACGTCGAGGGCAACGGGAATAAAAGAAGGTTGGAGCAGAAGAAAAAAATCTCAAACTTTATTCAATTTTGTAATTATAATTCGAACTTTAAAATATGGTAATAAAATTTTTAATTTTTTAATTTTTTCAATTCTAAGCTGACATTAATATTACTTTTGTTAAATTTGCTAACACGACTTATCACGTGTCTAAAAACACTAACTATTATTAATATACGTCAACCTAAAATTAAGAGAAAAATGCATATTAAAGAAATGATGTCGTTTTATCATAATAATAAAATGATGTCAGTTGAAGAAAATAAAATCCCTAATTCAAAGAACTCACCCCCTTCGTTCAGTACTCACTCCCTTCATTCAATACTCAACCCCTTTGTTTTCAGTTATCTGTTTGTTCTAGTGACGACTTAGCAACATCCCAAGCTACTCTAGTTTAGTACTCACCCCCTTTATTTTCAATCTCTCTATTTTGAAAAAAGGAGAACCAAAGCATATATTCAAAAATGTCATATCAGTGACTTTTTACCTTGCAGTATGCTAATGTGTCATCTTCATATATGCGATAATGGCGATCTCAATGAATTGGAGTCGAAAGAGAAATAATATAATTCTTTCATGCCACTCCACAGTGTACAATAATAAAGAAAACAGTAATAAAGAAACAAGCATAAATTATCCTTATGAAAAGAGACTGCGAATATTTTAACCTCAAACAAATCGATGCTGGATCCCAAAGAAGCATACTGTTTTTGTTCAATTTGCATCTGATTTTTATTGACATGAAGGGGAAAACTATAGGAAAGTAATTGTTATGCAAAGTGGCCTTTTATCTAGCTAAAATAGAACCAAATCTTCATCAAACTTCCTGCAACTACCTTGTCCATCACAAGATCCGGAAGTTGCAACTGGAAGCACCCAACAAACGTCAATTCAGCTAGCTAGGGTTTCATTTTCTCTTCATTTGTTCTCTTATATTAGACTTATGTGTATTAATAGTTAGAGTTTCTATATACATAACAAGTTATGTCAGTAAACTTAATAAATAGACTAATGATAGGCTATAATTGAAAAAAATTGAAAGTATAAATTTTTTATTGTCACATTTTGAAGTTCAAGTTATAATTATATATAAAATTAAACAAAGTTTATATTTTTTTTTGCAATTAATCCTTCTTTTAAAACAAAGTTGAATTTAATTCAAATTCTAATCAATTGAGTTCAATTAATTAATTTTAAATTGAATTGAATTAGGTAGAATCCAATTCAAATACTAATTGGAAATAAGAACATAACGAAAAAGAAAAATGTACGAAGGCTTCCACTTATTATAGGGGCCTAAACTAACTATTCAAGCTAAGACTTAATTAAGAGGAACGTTTGTCAATTTTGGCTGCATCTGTTTTGTCTTTGGATGTGGTCAACATTGATACCTTGGCGAACAAGCATTAATGGATACTATTATTGTTTGTAAGACCACTTCTTGAAGTTTTCCTTCGTTGCTACCGAAGAAGAAAAAAAATAATAACCAAATGTTTCATCAACGGCTGCAATTTTATTGACATAAATACAATTATCTTACATTATTCATCCCATTCTTCTTCGTCATCTTCGTATAGTATTAACGATTCCTGGTACTCGGAGTCATTGGCCATCAAAAACTTACTTGACTCGCTTAACCTATTCTTCTTAGTCCATCAAATCATGAGAAATGCAAAATCTTCCTTAAGCTATCCACATTTTAATAGATTGTGAAAACATATATGACCAGATCTAGAAAGTCATAGGCATACTCCTTTATATTATTATTTTGTGGGACCAGTAAACATGTGTATCGAGACCCTCAATGTGAAGCTTTTCCATCAGCAAGTGAATTTGCCGATGAAAATTACCAACTACATGCATGAGTCGTCGGAGAAACGGCCATCAGTAATCTTTAGCGACAGAATAGAAATATTTCGTCGATAATTTACAGACGAGTAATTTTTTTTATTTAGCAATAGAATTTTATATCCATCAATAATTTTACTGATGGAATTTTCTATTCCATCTGTAAATATTATCGACGAACAAAGTTTTGAAAATCCATCAGAACATTTAGCGTCGGTAAGTTGTGCTAGAATAATTATACAAGCACTCCCATAATTCATATGTAATCTATTTATACTTTAAATATCCTAAAAATTCATTAGAAACAAAAATTAACCATTTAATGGCTAGGACAGTAGCATTAGTTAATTAATTCTATTACAAACTTGTGGTACATGTTATTAAAAAATCAACACGAGGAAATACAAAAGAATAAAGTGTATTGAACCTTGAATCATTCAAAAAATACAAAAAATTAAAATATATTATGAAATGTTAACAAAGACATAAATACTAGTAAACTAAATATGCATTATATTCTAAAAATGGAAATAATTAATCATGACTAATAGAAAGAGGAGAAGCCAACAATCTTACTTACCAAAGAAAACTAATGTTTTTAATCTTATGAAGCTTATTCTGTCACCTTAAAATTTTCCTATATAAACAAATTCAATTATCGAAAACCAAGAACATCAATTTAAAATAACAAAGTATCTTTTAAAGGGAAGAATAATAGTAACTCTAGCCTTTTAAATAGACAAATGAAATGATACATTTTCAAACAGGGTGGCTTTTCTAAGTTTGAGACTAAACGATATGGATTAAGTTATTATTTGAAAGGTTTGTTAGATTAAATTAAATTGATTAAGAATTGAATGCAAGTATTTGAATGTCTTTCTAGTTGATGAATAATGCAATTGAGTAGATGATGGATAATCTTGATTTCTCTAATATATTTGTTTTGTTTCCTTAAAATTGTCATCTATTTAAGTTAAGGGTGATTGAAATTGATTTACTTGAAGATGACCAAAAGCGTAAGAATGGGAATATTTAATGTGCATGAAAATGGACAAATTTTTAAAAGTATTTTACTTCATTTTCATGTCAAATTACCTTATTTTACTTAACTTAGATTTTTCATATAATTATAATAAACTATAACTTAGATTTATTTTCATATAATTATAATAAACTAACTATAGGATTAAATTATTTAAGAATTAGAGGCTATTTTAAGCAAAAATATGAAGAAAATTATAATTCTTGAAAGAACATGGATTGGCCTATGTGTTCCTATCTATACCCATGAGCCAATTCATGCCTTATGTGGATTAAGTAAAATAAGAGTCATGACCTAGAATAGGGGCTGAAGACAGATTGTTGTGAAATTGAAGAAATTTTATTATGCAATAGGTCCTGAGCCACAGTTGTGCTAAAAATCGTATGCTAATTGTAAGAGAAATAATATGATCCATAATATAGGAACACGATTGTGGTAGAAATCATGCATTAATTTCAAAAGAAATAAGAAGATTCATGGCTTAAAGACATGGGCATGCCATAAACTTTATCTATTTATAAAAGACATAGATAGATCCATGACATAGGACATATGTCGAAGGGTATGAAAACATATATAAATGTCAAATATCCTAATTTTTAGACAACTCTTAGAAACTATTATTTAGAGGGAGTGATCAAATATATCAATTTAGTTTTTAGAGATACACTTAAAAACCAATAACATACTTTAACAAGAAGCTAAAAGAAGACTGTGATACAATTTGGCATCACTTCACACCACTTCCTTTATATTTAAAAAGAACTTATAATAGAAATCATACATAATTATACAAAAGAAAATTGATGAAATAAATACATGATTACTAACAAATAGATATAACTTTATTCATGAAATATTTCTTAGAGTAAACTTTTAAAATGATGAATAACCACATCTATGTCTATATTATCTATGTATATCATAATATAACAAACAAAATACATAATCATATGGAGATAATTATCGAAGTCATAAAAGTATTTTAGTATATACCAACTCTTGACATACATCAACACTCATCACATACATTAACACTTCTTGAGTTATCGGACGAAATCAATTGTGATAAGAATTCATTATTCAACAAATAGTACAAAAAGTAGACTTAGAAACAATTGTAAGCATTAGGATAACTAAGAAATCTCATGCAATTATCTACATAATCATTAAATATTGAAGTATGTTCAACTTCTACCATATTAATACATAAAAATGCTCACTAATTGTTTTACAAATATCACCTTCCATGTAATTGTCCAATTTCATTATATTATATGAAATCCTTCCATATAATATATTGTTAATTTTCTATTTCAAGTCTTATGTAACTACTCTAGACCTTTTCTTTAGATTCCAAGGCATTAACCAAGTCTAGGCATTAACCAAGTTTCACTAATATTCCTAAGAGACATTTCATCAATCAATTCATAGACAACCCGAATTCATCTTTAACTAATAACAAAATCACTACATTTTTTTTCAATATTTACCAACAAAAACACATTTAAACAACAATAAACTAATGACATTAGATACAAATGCATAATACCCACAATCCATGAAAATCCACCCACTCACATTCATATACCCACAGTCCATGAAAACCAACCCACGTTCAACACTAATAACGAATTTTTGGAGACATCGAAAAACCCAAGAGCAAACTTACCAGAAAATGACGTATGATGGACTGAAACAAGCAAAAATCGACATTGAATGCTTGGGAGGATGAGGGATTGACGGCTACGAAGTAGGGAAGAAGAGAGAAGATGAAAGAGGGGAAGAAGAAGGGGGGTTTCGAGTGGCTTATCATAAGGTTATTAAAAACTACGTTGTCATTTTAATTTTTGGAGATATCGATATTTACTGATGGACCCATCGGTAATTTAGATGCATAATTTTCTTATCACCTATTGCCGCCTATTTTTACGATGAAATTTACTATTGCGTCACTATATTATGTTAGGAAAGTCTTAGGAATAATTTCTCTCCACGTTTACCGACGAAATTTTGATGGTTGCAAAAAGCTATTTTTCTGACAAATTTACTGATGAAAAATCAATTTTGTTGCCAATTTAATACGATATTTTTTCCATCAGTAATGTTTTATTTTCTTGTAGTGATTGTTGGTAACAAATTTGACAAAAGCAATCACTAACAAATGTGACAAAAGTGAAGTAATGATTATCAATCTAACATTTGAATGCATTCAGCCATAGAATTATTATTAGTCCACTTAAAAATATTAGAAAGCATGGTCTCTAGCATTTCTCATGGTTGAATAATGACAGGATAGTAAAAATACTTCTATACTCATTGTATGGTTACTATAAAAACCAGAGATTGATGGAGAGAAATTCATTGTATATTGATCAGATTACAAGAGTTTAAATACATGATTTTACACAAGATAACTCCTACGTACAAGGTGATAAAATTGAATTCAAATCTCCCTAACTATTAGCTAACAATATGTACAGTTTGTTTCTATCTTAACAGCTAGTGGACGTGGTCAAAGTAATACATGTGCCAGACATGTGTTGCTTCTATACGCCCCCCTCAAGCTTGCAGTTGGAAGCAACTCCGAGCTCGGACAAATGGTGGTGAAAGATAGACTTTGCCAAGGGTTTTGTAAGAGTATCAGCAAGTTGATCCTTGGATTGAACATGAACAACTTTGATTTGATTGTGTTGAACTTTGTTGCGGATATAATGGAAGTCAACTGCTACATGCTTCATTTGAGTGTGAATTGCTGGATTCTTGCTTAGATAAATCACTCCAACATTGTCACAGTAGACTGTCGGAGTGGCCTGTGGTAGTACTCGTAGTTCATTCAGCAAGTTTTGAACCCAACACACCTCAGATACTGAATTGGTGACTGCTTTGAATTTTGCTTCAGTGGAAGATCTTGCAACAGTTTGTTGTTTCTTAGATGCCCAGCTAATTGGATTGTTTCCGAGGAATTGGCTCTGATTACCATATAAAAATCAAAGATTGATGGAGAGAAATTCATTGTATATTGATCATATTACAAGAGTTTAAATACATGATTTTACACAAGATAACTCCTACGTACAAGGAGATAAAATTGAATTCAAATCTCTCTAACTATTAGCTAACAATATGTACAGTTTGTTTCTATCTTAACAGCTAGTGGACGTGGTCAAAGTAATACATGTGCCAGACATGTGTTGCTTCTATAGTTACCAACTAAGGTTTATTTTATTTTCTGTACTTTCACCACTTGATTTTATAGTTCCGTATGAAATGAGGTTTGAAACATTGTATCCACTAGTTCAATTTGTATTGAAAAGTCATGCGTATTGAACAATAAAGAGTAGAAGTGCAAGGAAGCTACTAAAATCAGAATTGTAGTTATACTTCTTTGTTGACAGAAAACCATTACCAATATCATAAAGGAAAATCCAAGAAAACAAAATGTATGAATTCTTGGTCTCTTTTCTTGATGAGGAGCCAACTACATCTAATTATAGGTTGGACTATATTGAATTTAACAAAAGTCCAACCCAAAATAGTTTATAACTTTTAAGTTCATATCTAACGTAGGCCTATAAAATAGGTCTAACTTCAAATTCAAATCTCACTCATTATCAAGGTTTTAAATTTAAATATAATTTATAGTTTTATATTTTATAAAAATTTTATAATTATATAAAATATAATTGTGACATATAATATTAATTTATGCCTTAGCATGTAAAATCATTTTATACGATTTAAATAATAAAATATTTATTGAAACATTTACTAAGTTAGATTTCTTTTAAGATTATTATTACTCAAAAAATAATCACATCTTTTACTTTAATAAGCAATTAAAAAGGAATAAATAATAAAAAATAAATATTTATTTAGATAGTTTCATGACTTCTATTCTTTTTCTTTTAAGTAGACCTAAATTTAAGATATTTTTAAATATAAATTTAGACTTAATTCTTTTTTAAAAATTTATAACCAAATCTCATCTATAAATATATAGCTAAACTCATTCTGTAAACTGATTTCTGAAATAGAAATTCTTCACTTTTTGTGAGTTGAGTCAATTTGTACAAGTTTAGAGCCAATTTACAAGATTCCTAAACAAAACTGATATTGATGATAAACTAGGATTAACTTTATGCATCTCTAATTCCACCTAAATTAGCAGCACCTATTGTCCGACTTAAAGAGCATTCAGTTTCAATACTGAACTTGTTAATATTTATCTCACAAAATCTGGACGGACCTTTCCAAGATAGCTTGCGCCCTTGCTTCCCAACGAAGAGAACGGGGAGGGGATAATCAGGACAAACTAGAAAGATTGGCAGTGACTCAGCAACCAAAATTTTCTACTAAATTTAAGAATTAGATTTATACTAAAATATTAAAATCATAAATATTGCAAATAGACAAATAGTAAAACAACAATTGATAATTCCAATTCTACAGGCCCAAAACCGAATATTAATGTAGGAAGAACTAGTAAAGTTAGAAACACGGCCATTAATTGTGAACACGAAGGCATGTGTTGGGGGAGGGATCTATTAGAAACAAGGCCATTACCTGTGAACACGAAGGCATGTGTTGGGGGAGGGATGTATTAGAAACAAGGCCATTAGTTGTGAACATGAAGGCATGTGCTGGGGGAGGGATCTATTAGAAACAAGGCCGTTAGTTGTGAACATGAAGGCGTGTGTTACTGTTAGGGGAGGGACCTATTCCGCACGTCATGGATGAAATAATCAAGGAGCAGTATTCAATGGTCATCTTCTCTGGCCAATTCAAAAGCGGTGAATTAATAGGGTTGTCCCTACACGCCTTTCCCATTAATAATTACCCCCATGGACAATCTCGAAATGTTTCCTTCCTTTTCTAGCAAAAGTTTAATGACATGATGTGAACAAAAGCAGAATAGAATAAAATAATACAACTGAAACTTAGAAACTGCTAGAAGATTACCAGAGAAGAGTCCTAATGGCATGCGTTATTTACACATCAATTGATAACATAAACCATCGCCTTTATTTTTGTCGAAAGTAAAACCTTCGTATGTAGCCATTTTACTTCACGGCATTTCTTATCAGACAAATCAAAACAAGATTTTGCTTGCCCCCACAACGAGGTAAAGGAAAACACTTCAACTTCTCTGGTTGGTCAGTGGATGCATACTAAATGAATGCATGTTTCTTCAAAGTGTTTGGTATAACAAATTCAAAAAGTTTTATCCAAAAACAAGCCAAATTTTATATGTATACGAAATATTGACGGTTTAGTTTTTTTTAAAACTTTTTTTCTATTAATTATTATATGTTCAATGTTGAATGATGGTACCTTTCCCAACACATTATATGTTCGAAGAACAAATTCAAGCGAAATGTAATTTATTTTTCTCATTTTTCAAGAAACTGACATGTTAAAAGATTTCTCAACACATATAAAAATTAACGAGCTCATTACCTAAAAAAAAATCAGATGATGTCTATCAAGAAGCTGTGCACTATGCAATTGGAAACTAGATAAATTTATTGGGTTTGGTAAAATAATCGATAAAATTGATAAGCAATTAAAGTAAAAACAAAATTAAAAAAAGACACTTTGATATGTTACTTATATATATATGTGTGTGTGTGTGTGTGTGTGTGTGTTTTAATTTTATAATAATTTATATGTATAATTTAAGAATAAAATTTCACTTTAAATTTTGATCACAAAATAAAATTATGGAAATAGTATAATAGAAAAAGTGAAAGGTTATTAATGGTAAGTGCAGAAAGTTAGAGAGAATTTAATTTTGTTGTTGTTGTTATTGTTGTTGTTATTGTTATTATTTTATTGTTTATTTATTTCTTCTTCTTCTTTATGTAAGTCTTTGAAAACAACATCTCTATTAATTAGAAGTAAGGTTATATATTATTGGACTTCTCCAGACTTCACGCGTGTCAATAAGATTTCTACTTGATGTTATTGTTTTTATTGTCATTTTTTAAAGAAATTTTTGTTGGTAAACAGGATTTTCTTACCATCAATAAAGATCATTTCTAAAACAATTACAGATGCTAAATTTTCAAAAAGAAAGGTTCAAGTATTTTTTTTAACCAAACACATATTTTTTTATATTTTCAAACAAAAAATGAGTTCGAGAGCTAGTTGATATGCTATCATTTCAAAATCGAAGTCACAAGAAGTACCATATGCTGATAAAATGAACCTAATTTAGCTATGTCATCAGCCTGAAATAAGAGTCTGGTTTAATTGGAAGAACTCTTCTGGTCATCGTGGGCTCAGCAAATAGTACCTGAACTCAGCCTGCCCGTTGTTTCTCTCTTTATCGGCCCTCCGATGAGCGGAGTTTCCGTGTTTCCTTCTTAAGCCTGTAGCCTATATTTGATACTTCCAACTTTAAAAATGCTCGCCACTGTTAGGTAATAGGACAATTATGAAAATGGATTTCAACGTTCGTGCAGTGCTAATCAAATATTTAACCTTTTTAAAATTATATGAATCAATTCACTGGAGCTTATTGGTGTTACAAATTCTGTTGAAGATAACATATAGGAGCCCCCATTCTTAAAAAATACAGTTCCTATTTCTCGATTCCTAGTGTTTGGATTCGAGTTGTAACACAACCAAAAGAAATAATTGAGAATTTAGAACTTAACATTATTATTTGAAGGGATATAAAATTTATATACTTCTACAATGTAAATACAGTCACATATATATCGAGATGCTGCGCATTGATGGAAGACTTTTGGTCTTCTTTTTAATGAGGCCTTCATTTTATATTTACAATATTTATGATAATTCTTTTTCATAATTAAGAAATAATATTTTATGTTATTTATGAAAAACTATTTATCTTTGCTACAAATATTATTAAGGCCAATTATTAACAAATAATACATTCCTTTTGACATTTTGGAATCAATATATCTCACGAGTAATAGTAGTAATAAATTATAATAGTAAAATTTCACATTGATATTATTTTTCAACTTTTAAATTTTTATAAGCTATTTGCTTCACACCTCTCTATATTCCGGTAATTTTCCTGCCAAGTTTTAAAATATTGGCTACATATTATAAATTCTCCGCAAAGACGTGACTCCATAATTATATGCATTAAAAGATAGATTAAACTATTTTTACAAATTGAGTTATTTTCTGATAGAATTTACAATAGGCCTATGGGCCTATACCAAAAAAAAAAAAAAGATAACATACAAGTCTAAGTGAGATTCCATCCTAAAATCAATTAATGATAGGTGGAGTAGTCCACTAGACTTATATGTTAGTTTTCTTTCCTCTCTTTCTCTAACATGGGACAAATTCTCACTCTTTACATTTCAACACACCCCCCTCACGTGTAGGTCTAACACGTGACATAATCTATCATTTCGAGATGTTAATGACTAACATAAGAGCAACTTGCTCTGATAACAATGTTAGAATTTATAATAAACCTACAGGCCCACACGAGAAGGAAAGTTAAACTACGTATAAGTTTAAGTAAGATTTCATCTTAAAAATCAATTAGTAATAAGTGAAGTATGATGAAGATAGACTTTGTGGGTCGGTTCCTTACTTGACCCAACAAACTAATATTCAACCAAGTCCAAATCATCAAAGAGAAAGCAGAAGC
>JANVCQ010000232.1:53601115-53612894 GCA_025531925.1 Erythroxylum plowmanianum | reverse complement strand
TTGCTTTAGACCATACAATGCCTTCTTCAACTTGCAAACATAGTTTGGATAATCTTTACTCTTAAAACCTTCAGGTTATTCCATATAAATCACTCGGTCTAACTCTCCATGTAGGAAGGCGTTCTTTACGTCCATCTGCCAGAGTCTCTAAGACTTGTTTGTGGCAAGTGCTAGAAGAATATGAATGGTTATAATCTTTGCCACTAGACTAAACGTCTCCTCATAATCTAACCCATACTTTTGTGAAAAACCACGAGCCACTAGTTGTGCCTTGTATATCTCAACTGTTCCTTCTGGTCGAGTCTTTTTCTTATATACCCATTTACATGAGATGGGTGTTACTCCTTCAGGCTTCGGCACCAAATCCTAAGGTTCATTTTGTTTTAATGCTTTAATTTCCTCATCCGTTGCCTATTGCTATTCCTTGCTTTGTGACGCTTCTTTATAACTTGTCGGCTCTTTCATACCAATTTCCTCTATTATTGCTGCATTTGCGTACTTTAGATTTGGTTTTCTTTGTTTAGTTGACCTTTGTGGTTGGGGCGGTGGCTGTTGAACATCTTCTTCAAAGTCCTCTATCTGACTTGGCCTTATTTCTTCTGGAGTTGAATCATGGATTCCTATTTGCCATGGGCTTTTCTCTCCTAACAACCTGATCTCCATGGACTCTTCCTCACTTGGTTGCGTAGTATCAATTCTAGATTCTTCAATTGGTTGAGTTATATCAACCTCTGTAGATTCTTCTAATTGTTGTTATAACTGCTTCTCTATTTCTTTTGAATATGGTAATAATACTGCTTGCGGTGACCACCAAGAAGACGCCTCATCAAAGACAACATTCTTGCTTACGTAGCATCGTCCAGTAGTCGAGTCACAACACTTCTATCCTTTGCGATGGCTGTCATATCCGAAAAATATGCAGCGTATTGCCTTTTTATCAAATTTGCTACGTAGGTGATCTGGTACAAATAAGTAGCATATGCAGTCAAACACTTTAAAGTACCCTACTGAGGGTTTGACCTTTCGAAGCTTTTCATACGGTGAGGTCCCCAATTTTGCTTGAGGTAATCTGTTACTCCCGTACGCTGCCGTCTTCATACCTTCGGCCCAAAACGTTGCTGGTACATTCTTTGCATGTAGCATACTTCTGCATATCTTTTCTAGGTGACAATTCTTTCTTTCTGCTACTCCATTCTGTTGTGGAGTACCTGGACAAGTTAGTTGCCTCCTAATCTTATGTTGTTGCAAATATTGTTCGAATTCTTCTAAAGTGTACTCTCCACCATTATCTGTGTGAAGGCATTGTATCCTTCGCTCTATCTCCTTTCAACTTTCACTTTGAACTCAACAAACTTACTTAGTGTCTCTGACTTTTCTCTCATAAAATCGACCCACACATATCCCACACATATCTAGAGAAATCATAAATAAAGGTAACCATGTACCTGAATTGGCTAACAGACGGCTGCTTTACTGGCCCAAATACATCATAGTGTATTAACTCCAAGGGTGCTTTGCCGTACTGACATCCTGTACATACAATGCCATCTCGGACATCTAGATTCGGAAGCCCTCTGACTATTGATTTTTTTATTATCTCCTTTAGCTTCTCATAGCTTACAGGTCCTAATCTTGCATGCCATAGATCAGCTGTCTCATTTTTCTTGTCTTATCTATGTATGCTGTTTCTGCTGACATTACATAGACAGACTCCACTCTTTTTCCTTTCATCATGTGTCGATTGATAATTTTTAACTCCTTGTATATCTTGACGTCATTTGGTCCGAACAATACAAAGTTTCCTGTTGATGTCATTTGAGATATTGATAGGAGATTCTTCGATATACCTTCCACGTGGTAGAAATTCTACAGTTGCTCTGGCCGCTGACTATAACGAGGAGCTACGATGGTACTGCCAATATGTGTTATCGTCAATTTTGAATTATTGGCAATTACCACCACTTGCTCTCCTTTATACTCTGATGTCCCCATCAATTTCTTTTTGTCATATGTCATACGATTGGAGCAACTAGAATCAACGATCTAATCATCTTTATAGTTGATTTGATTTTCACCTACAGCCGTGAATGCCATCTCCACCTTTGATATTGCACCACTTTTCTCATTTATTTCTTTAGGATTTTCCATTACTGCAAATGATGCATGGAAATCCCATTCTTCTTCACTATCCTACTGCGTCGACGTGGCATCATTTCCTTCCATGCATTTTGGCCTCCAGCAGTCTCGAGCGAAATGACACTTCTTTCAGTTATATCACCTATCTTCTTTCTGAGTATTTTGTTTATTGTTACGACTTATATCTTGGCCTTGACGAGCTCCCCCTTGCTTGAAGCTCCTTTTCTGTTGGCGGCCTCGCCTACCTCCTCGACCTCTCGAGGTTTCCTCCGTCACGTTACTTCTCGTGACTTTCCCTTTTCCTCCTTTATTGGTGAAAAGGGCTTTGTCTTCTTTTTTAATAAAAACTTTAGACATTTGTTTATCTAAAACTTCTTGATTGGCTAAGATATTTTCTAACTCTGTCAATGTTGGTTTCTTTGCCCAACCTCGAGTAGCTGTAACAATACCAAGAAATTCTGGGCGTAACCCATGTACAATAATCATCCTCATTCTTGTTTCAGTTATAACATTAGGAGGATCTAACTTAGAAATTTCTTAGCATAAATATTTAACTTTAGTAAAATATTAACTTACAGTCATGTTGCACTGCGAGATCGACAATAACTCGTTCTCTAAGTGCTGGAGCCTGGCGTCGTTGGTGCATGCATACAACTGGGCGAGAGTGTCCCATGCATCGTTCGGTGTCTTTGCATCCTTTATTTGCTGAAGTATGTCGTCTTCTACTATCACCGATAATACATACATGGCTTTACCTGCTTTAATTTTTCACTTCTTTAACTCTTCTTTTAATGTTGGAGGTTGAGTCTCGTTTTCTCTAACAATACCCCATAAATCTTGTCCTAGCAGATAAAACTGCATACGAGTGCTTAATGTATTATAATTGTTATAATTTAATTTTTCTATACCATGAACAGTGGTACTCATGTCTGTCATAATTACTCGATCCCTGTTCAAATAATTTCATAATCCCGGATTGTAACTAAATTTTGGCAGAATTTCGGTTAAGACACGATCCCTGATCATAAAAATTTGGACAATAGAGCAACGATTCTAGACGACACAATCTGACTCTGATATCACTTGTTAAAAAAAATAACGATAATTTTATTAATAAAAAGACTCGAATACAAAATTCAAAACACCGAAGGATTTAAAACAAAAACAGAAGAACGAAACTTGAAACCTAGACACACACTACACTTAGGACACACTTTGCTATTTTTTTTTGTAGTGGTACAATATAGTGATGCTATTGCCTATTTATAGGCATACTTCACCGACCTTGCATCAAGAAAATTATGAATTTCTCAAGTTGACTATGTTTTCAGAATTTTTTTTTACAAATATAGAATTTTCTATTATAATATCTAAATAATTTATATCAAAAATTAGTTGATGATTTCTAACAATCATATATAAACCAATAGTGAAATAAATATAGAAATCATGAAGACAGGCGTAAGGTTGAATACATGACTACATGATTAGTATGATGAAGCATTGGTGGCGAAGGGATAGGTTTTGATAAGGGATGGTCATTTTGTGGATCCATAGTTAGACAAGATGCTGTGGGAGCATCTGTAAATGGAGTCAAGTTGAATGGACTACTGGAAAAACCTACAAGAGAAATGTCAAGTAAAAAGATACGGTTGTGATCTACTTAAGTAGAGGAACAATTTGATATATGACAAATTGTTTTTGGCACAGAGTGAGAACCCAGAATATGAAGATTGAAGGTTATAAGAGAAATTTTGAATGAAAAATTTGGAAAATTTGACTCTTTTTTTTATAAAAGAAGTTCTAATACTATAAAGAAATAAAAAGCAGAAAAGGAATGTCGAAGGAAATCGTGTATTTCGGTGATATACAAAGAGGTATTTATATACAATTAACAAAACTATGTAAGCATGACCTAATTATATGCTATCTATTTACACAATCATATCAGTTGGTTAGCCGTTTGAAGTTAGAATTAAAGACTAGCACATAAGGTTACTCTTAACAGGTCCTAAGAACTGATTTTTCTCGACAAATAGCCATGTCTCTTCAAATTTGCTTCTGTTTGCCCGAAGTGCTTGAGTTATCTAATTAGTTAGAATATGGTTTATCATGTTCATTAGGAATCAAGCGAAATCTTTATTCTCCCCCCTTATCGAAGGTGCAGAGAAACAAGAATTTTGAGATGAAGATCGTACGATCTTGAACTCTTTGTAGAGTTATCCTTGACAAGTAGTTACAAGTAAAACTAAGGTTTTGATATTTCAATTTTGAGGTTGTTAAGAATCAGGTCAGGTATTTACAAGTAGTGATTTCCTCTCGTGAGCATTACTCCACTCAGAATTTGAAAAATTCAATATTGGCTGCCATCTTTCTTATATAACTAATATCTACTACTCTGATATTGAATAATTAATATCGTGTATTAATTTTTTTATATTGCCTATATGGGGACTTAAGTAACATAGTTTAGGTGTCATACTGAAATATATACTAAAACAAAGTAGGGATAATATAATTTGTTTTTCTCAAAAGAAGTCCATGAGGATCACGATTTATTTAAATTATGTTATGGAATCCGCTTACAACTTCATAAAATACAAGATATCATTTCTTTTCTAAAAATGTCCAACTATTGTACATGTATAAACTCGACTCTGTTTTTTTTCGAATGGATACATCCTATCATTGCATTTTCGTAACTGTTATCCATAGCCTACAGCTCTTCTTTAAATGGAACTTTATCCTTACTACACTAGTGCAATTTAAGTAATACACAAAAACAAACCACAAGCAGAGACTTTGCATTATCAAATTCACATATTCGACAACTTCGATTTCAACTATGACAAAATTTGTTTCTCCAATTTTACCATTCAATTAAATCACAAACTTTCTTACAACACTCCCTTGTTTGGAGAAATCAAGTCTAAGCCGTCTTGACCTCCATGGTTACGTTAACGGGACACTCTTACCACCTTCAGCTAAGACTCAGCTCCACATTCTTCCGAGTTCCTCAAGTGGTATAGGTTCGATCGGTTGGTATATTGCTTCCTCACTGCATCTCTCACCAGCTCCGTTGATCGCCATCGCCTCACCTTTGGTTGCTCTACTATACTTGTGATTTATGAGTGACTCTTGAACGTCAATTTATGTAGTATTCCTCATCTCAACGTTCCCTTCTTCGTTGAAAACTCTACAGTATCAAGAAAGGGACGGCTACCATTACTGATTACTTGACTCTTGTCTCCATAACAACTGATGAACTCGCTATGATTATAAACCCCATACCCAAAGATGATATCATTCTCTTCACGCTTGATTGACTTCCGATTGAGTATGAATCATTCATTACAGCTATGGAGTACCAAGAATCCACCGTTTCATTTTCTGAGCCTTGAGTGAAACTGTTGATTCACGAACAGAGCCTTAAGTAGCTCCATTCTCCACCTTCACCTGAATCGGCACTTATGACCTCTCACCACAGTGGCTCCTCAGCTCACGGTGTCTGTGGAAATCCCAACTCCCGAAAACCACATGCAGCGAATGGCAGTAGACGACGCTGGAATAATCCTAATCCAGCCTCTCCATGGACCACAAATAATTGGGCCTTTCCTGGGCCACCAAACATAGGCCGTTTGACCAGTTCCACATTCTTTAAATCATCCTGGAGCACATTTTAACCTAGCCCAATCAACACCCCAACCAGCCAAGCCTACTCAAACCTTAATAACCTGTATCTCAAACACTTGTCCAAATTCTTCCAGACGCAAGCTAAATATCCAATGCCAAATCCGTCGGAAATGGGGATATATATTGCCGCCGATTGTAATTTTTATTACTCCAAATCTTAAAATCTTCCATTTGGACTCCCGTCTAATTTCAACAACCTCACCACAACCTTTTATGCCCTAACTTTACAACCTTACCCGAATAATTCTCAGTTCACTTCTAGCAATACCACTAAGTGGTTACTTGATGTAGAAGCTACTTCTCACATGACTCTTGGACCCTAATTTTGTGGACTCAGTTGCATCATATAATGGTTTGAATAAAGTGATTGTAAGTAATAGACAAACTATTCATATTTCCTCAGTTGGTGAAGATACCTTTTCCATTTGCCATCGTCTACTTCATCTTCTTAATATTTTAATTATTCCTCAGCTTACTACTAATTTACTTTCAGTTGCAAAATTTGTTATTAATAATTCCTATCTTAATGAATTTAACCTTTTTGGTTACATTATAAACGACCTTCATACCAAGGCATCGCTTCTTGTGGGACCCTTTTATAATAATCTCTATCCAATAAAATTTCCTCTGCACTTTAGTAATCCTGTCGCCTTTGTAGTCTCTTCTAGTTCACTTGATTTATAACACCAGCTTTTAGGTCATCCATGTCCATTTACACTCTCTAGATTGTCAAGTTTTTTTATCTACTAAATCAAAATTTCTGCTACCATGTACTTCTTGTCTTCAAGGAAAGAGTAGTCATCTTTTGTTTCTCTTATCTTCTCATCTCTCTACATAACCTTTACAACTTGTCATTATGATATTTGGGGATCTTTCCCATCACTTTCACTTTCTAGTTATCAATATTTTGTTATCTTTTTATTACTTTAGACATGTTATTTGGATTTTCCCCTTAGCTCAAAAATCTCATGCCTTACACCACTTCCAAAATTTTGAAGATACCATTCAAAACCTTTTCTCTACTACCATTAAAGCTTTTCAATACGATGGAGCTCTAGAACTAATCAAAGATGCCTTTGCAATTATCTTAAATCTCAGGGTATTACTCTTCGTATCTCTTGTCCTAATACTCCCTAAGGAATAAAAGCATAAAACTCAGTTTTAAATGGCTGGATACATCTAGTAACGACTAATAAAAAGAGAGAAGCAATAAAACTCAGTTTTAAATGATTGGACACATCTAGTAACGACTGATGAAAAGAGAGAATCAATAAAACTCAGTTTTAAATGGCTGGACACATCTAGTAACGACTGATGAAAAGAGAGAAGCAATACTTAAAGATCCATCTGAATGGTTAAGGGCTAAAGAAGAGGGATCATTTGAAAATTCTCAAACTATTGATGCCATCTTCGGTGTAGTTGATGAAGGTCACTTTGCTATGATATCAGCTTGTGATTTGGCAAAAGAAACATGTGACACTTTGCAAACAATACATGAGATATCAAAATCTGTGATAGTTTCAAAGCTTCAGATGTTGGCCGTTAGATTTAAAGAGCTAGAAATGGATGAAAACGAAAATATTGGGCACTTCAATGAGAGATTGCATGATATTGCAAACTAAGCACATCAACTTGGGAAAAATATTCAAATATGAAACTTATCAAGAAGATATTAAGATCATTGCCTTCGAGATTCATACCGAAAAATGAAGTCATCAAAGAAGCCTATGATATCAATGAATTATCTTTGGATAAGGTAATTAGGATTTTTGTTAACTTTGAGATGAATTTGTTGAGAGATAAGCGAGAGAAGAACAAAGGATTGACATTGCAAGTCGAGGTTGGATAAGTCATGAATGACTTAGAAGATGAATCCGATGAGAATAAGGATATGTTGTCATTGACAAGAAATTTTAGCAAATGGTTAAAGAAGTTGAGGAAAGATAGACCCGAGTTTAAGAATAACGGTGGGAGCTCATCAAATAATAATTTCAAACAATAATCTAAAACTCAAAAAGATGAAAGAAAGGTGAAGAAAATTCAATATCATGAATGTCAAGGCTTCGAACATGTGCAAGCAAAATGTGCTAACATTTTGAAGAAGAGAAAAGTGAAGTCTTATACGATAACTTAAAGTGAGAATGATTCCGAAAGTAAATATGGTAGTGAAAAGGAATTTGTGAGTAATCATGTTGTGCTAGTTCCTTTATATAACAGAAGCCTAGTTGCTTGCTTAACAATAATCAGAGAAGAAATTGATAGGGAAAACAAAGATGAATTAGTCCAAAATTCTAAAAAAGCGCAGATGAATCGATCCAAAATTTTAGAAAAACATAGATGAATTAGTCCCTAGTTTTAATTCATATTATGACAGTGATGATAGAGATTCAGATTACAAAAGGGAGGATATCTGCAAAGCTTATGAGTTAATATATGCTAAGTGGGTCCAAACATATAAGAAGAGTGAGAAGCTAAAGAAGGAAAACTCTAGTATGAAGAAGATCGTTCAAGATCTAGAGAAGAAGTTGTTATGTATAATAGATGAGCTAAATGAAACAAAAATGAAGCTAGTCAGTACAAAAAAAAGGATAAGAATGTTAAATGGAGGTACCGAGAAGTTAGAAAAGTTGCTAGAAATTGGTAAGATTAAAGGAGACATTCAAGGCATTGACTATGAAGGTGAATGTTCTAAACTGAAGGATAAGAAAAATGGTGCAGTCAGATCTGTCTAAGGAGAAAATTTAAGAAGGAAGCAAAAATTTATATCTACTTGTCACTTTTGTGGGGAACAGGCACATAAGGCCAAGTTTTTATAAGTTGTTATAAATGATATTTTAGAGGGCTCAAAATCGAAAGTCTAGACACTTTACAATGAATTTTTAGTAGCAACCCATGTTACTAAAGCATATTTGGGTTAGAAAGGGTCAGTTATAAGCAATTTAAAATCCATGATGGCTGCTTCTCATAATGGTTGGTCTTTTGACAGTGGGTGTTCACGTCATATTACAAGTGAAAGAAGACATTTGATGGATTATCAAAGTTATATGGTTGGCTAAGTTATTGGAAGAGGGACTCTATGCGTGGATGGACAACCACACATAAAAAATGTGCTTCATGTTGATGGTTTAAAAACTAACTTGGTAAGTATTAGTCAACTGGGTGATGATGGGTTGCTAGTTAAATTTACTAATGATGGATGCAACGTGTTGAATGAACAAGGAGAGTGCTTAGTAAGTGGCAGAAGATTGGTGGATAATTGCTACATGTTGCAGTCTCACATATCAAAACAGACACGCAAAGGAGTTAATACCAAAAATTATCCAGATCTACATTTAGTTGCTGCTGGAAAAGAAATTGTTAAGACAGAGGACCAGTTGTTTGCTTCGGAGGAAGAAACCAACCAAATAGTTGATGACATAGATGATGTGACAAGGAATAAACTTAGGTTTAAATTTCTTTGGGGGGCATAGGGACTGTGTGCTTTACATTTTTGAAGTATATTGATTTTTTAAAAGAAAACAAAAGAAGGGGGTTCGAAGGAGTTAGTGTCTAGGCTTTTGAGTTTTTATTTATGGGTTTTTTAAGGTTCAATTGATTTGTGTGTATTTGGATTTTTCTTTACTTGTAGAATAGTCTATTTTATGTGAAAATGAAGCTCTGCTTGACTATTTATGAGTTATGTGAAAATGAAGCTCTGCTTGACTATTTATGAGTTATGCTTTTGGATTTGATTTATGGAGTTATGTTGAGAAAATGTTGATGTTTGATTGGAGACCTATAGGAAGATTTGAGTTTTTTAAGTTTTATTCTAGTTTCTCTCTATATTACGGGCTGTATAAGTTTGGATAATATGCTTTCATATGGTCTATGTAGGAGGGGATTGATTAAATTTGATTTTGATTAGTTGAATACAATTTTGGGGTTTCTTATTTTAATCAGTCGTATGCAAATAGCTTTAATGTGAGTAAGAATATGTTGGCTAGTGTTTTAAATGGTAGTAAATTGTCATATTGGCCTTCTGCGACTTGCTTATGATTCTTTTGTTGTACCTACTACTGATTTTTATGCCTCCTTATTTGTTGATATTGATCGCATTGACGACATTATTCTTTTTTGCATCTTTTTGTCCCAAAGGGGAGAAACTTTGATGATAGTTAGATACTTTTTTTTTGCTTGGGATCATTGATTCTATTATTGTTTCTTTGGATATTTGAAAGTTATTTGGAAATTATTTGGAAGTTATTCAGAAATTTACATTCGATTAAGGGTTAGTGTCCAATTCTCTTATTAAGGGAGAGTTCTTATGTGTGACAACTAATGCCAAAAAGGGAAAGATTGTTATGATATATGTTATGATAACTTATAAATTAAATTTGAGCATTATTTGTATGTTGAGTATATTTGGAAGTTTACCTTGGTTGGGACTGTTGAAGGTAAACTTACGTGAAGGGTAAAATCCTACTGAAGATAGGATTTATTATTTGGGATAAACTCATCATATCTTAATAAAGATAATGTGCATATTTTTTGATGATTTTGTAGCTATCTTTGAAAGTCTATTTTGGTGATAATGGTTATCTAAGGTAGTTAAATTTGTGTACATTTGATTGACAATTTTGCAGTTGCGTTTCTACTAGGTTTAGCATGATTTTCTAGACTAAATGTGTGTTGTTTTTATGAGGGAAAAACTGGCAGAAAATTAACTAATTTGTACAACTGTGTTTCTTTATTTTTATGTGAGTAATTACATGCTTTATTGAGTTATTCTTAGCAACTACTTTTACGCACATGAGGATGAATAATTGGATTGCTAACCCATTGTTTTTATGAGGGAAAAATAATGGTTATTTGTGTCAAGTGTGCAGCTACATTTTGTGATGTTTTAATAATGAAACATACATCTGATTGACGAATTGTGGTTGCATTTTCTTGACCGGTGGCCTGAATTTTTTAGTCTATCCAAGTATTGTTTTTGTGTGGAAAACCTCCAACTGATTGTGGGTGGTTGCAACTCTTTGTTTATGACGTTTCGGTGGTAAAACATTTGTTTGTTTGTTGAGTTTTCGTAGCTGCCATGTGTAGGATGTTTCAGTGACAATATTGAAGGTTCATAACAGATTTTTTGATGGAAAACTTCTCATACTTTTGTTGACGAAGCTGCATACTTAGGGGGGTTGCTTTCTATCTCAAGTGTTGTCGTTGTTTATGTCTTTATTGTTTCAATCACTTGAGTTATTCAATTATCATCTTTATTATTAAACATTGTTGTGAAAATCCTCTATGAAGGTTAGCATGAGGTGGTCGTGTTATTAGGAGTGAAGTACTTTCATAGGATGTGAGAATGAGTGGATAGTGTCAAGGGTTGAGTGGTGTCGGCTCAGTAAAGCCTTATATAAAACTATTGTTCTTCGTTGAAAGTGATTAAACTCGGTGAGAGTCCCGTAGATATAGTCAAGGTGTGTCGAACTGCGTTACCAAATTTTAGATGTTGATTTGTTTATTTCATGCTTAATTTTTCTGTTTTCGCTTATGCTAGAAAATTAACAATTGCTGGCATAGTTGCTTTATATTAAGTAATTGACAGATACAGTTCAAAGCAATTGCTACAGAACCAAATTTTTGTGAAACTACACCTTTCAGATTTTAATATATAATTCATAATGAGTAATTATGAGAAAATCGTATTTAATCTTAATTTATTCGTATTTCAACTTGAATTTTATGCATATTTTCGAAGATCTGAATTGTTAAATTTTTTCTTTATTTCCAAATTATATACCAAATTGATTTTCGAGACTTATTAAGGAGATCATTAAATCATTCAATCCTTTTATTTTTCCACATTAGTTCAAGACAATTAGCTTTCTCCACTAAATTCTAAAGGTAGTAGATATTTATTATAGAAAAAAGGTCATCTAACCACTTGACGCGAAAATTCCAAAAAATGTAT